>JAQSVV010000150.1:600000-1137053 GCA_036375495.1 Agrotis segetum
ACACTCAACTTTGAAGAGTTAACTTTGAAGGCTTCGGTCTTCCCTTTTGGTGTTGCCTCTTCGATGGCTCGGTTGCGACTGAACGAACTACGGGCGGTCGTACCGCCTTTTATACTGCCCGTCCTTACCTTAGCGAGAACACCCGTTTTTTGAGCCAGTTTTCCTTTCAATTTTCACTAAGACCGAGGCCTTCGTTGCCTTTATTTACATAGAATTTT
The DNA here is from genome assembly GCA_036375495.1 of Agrotis segetum. Classification (NCBI taxonomy): domain Eukaryota; kingdom Metazoa; phylum Arthropoda; class Insecta; order Lepidoptera; family Noctuidae; genus Agrotis; species Agrotis segetum. The sequence continues at coordinate 600,219 of JAQSVV010000150.1, forward strand.
AAACCTTATATTTACGTATGTTACCTTTTTGGATTCCTTATGAACTCTATTTTCACATGAAACAATAAAAATAAACTTACAACTAAATACAAAAAATTTCTTAGAACAAAAACTTATTAAAATTACGTATGAACAAAGTTTGATTATACAAAAACTTGAATATCTTAAAAACTACTTATCCGATTTGCGTGGAACAACTTGTGCCACTATTTTTATAGTAAAACACACCCCTTTCAAATAGTTTAATTCCAAAATAATCATAAACAAAAAAGTCAATTTTCAAGTTACGTAATTCTTAAAGAAATCTAAAGTATTTACAATTTTTCCTTATAAAACCTTATCTAATTGGAATCTTATTACTAAAATAGAACACAATCTTACAAGTATTACCTATTTACACTAATTAATCAACAGATTCTAATTAGAAACACTTGTCCGTCACTTTTACTGTAAACACTGCACTGATCGACGTCAAAAGGCCACCCACTACTTGCACCCCTTGTCATTTCGTGGGGTCCCGTCGCCGACAGTCTCCCCCTCGTGCGTCGCACCATCTCCCTGGCTCGGCGACACTCCCGGCACCAACAGCACCACTCTCGAACTCGGCCTTCTTAGCACTCCTCCGCGCGTTTCGACGTCGACGACTCTGGTCCGCCCGTCTGGTCCAGGATACACCTGCTGGATCCTTCCGCGTGGCCAGGTGCATCTCGGCAGGCTGCGGTCGACGATGAGCACGATGTCCCCGACGCGTAGATCAGCAGCGTCGCTCCTTCCGGACGTCTTCCTTGGCAGCAGAGTGGGCAGGTACTCGCGCAGCCAGCGTTGCCAAAAGTGGTCGGCGAGCCGCTGCGTAGTCTTCCAGCTGTGTCTGCCCACGAGCTCGTTGTCCGTGAAGCTGCCGATTCTCGCTGCGCCGCAGGAACGCCCAATGAGAAAGTGGTTGGGCGTGAGTGCTTCTTCTTCAAGGTTCTCGGAGAGGTGGGTGAGAGGCCGAGAGTTGACTATGTGCTCGGCCTCTAGGAGGAGGGTATGCAGAACCTCCTCTCGTGGATGCTGCTCGTTGAGTGTGGCGCCCAGTGCGGTTTTGATCGATCGCACCAGACGCTCCCATGCGCCGCCCATGTTTGGCGCACCAGGAGGGATGAACTTCCACTGCACGCCGATCTTCTCTGCTTCTGAGGTGAGGTCTTCTTGCTTCATGTTGTCTAGCGCTTCTTTCAGTTCGTGGTTAGCGCCGACGAAGTTGGTCCCGTTGTCGCTGTAGATTGTCTTCGGCATCCCTCTTCTCGCGGCGAATCTTCGTAGCGCCATGATCATGCTGTCCGTGGAGAGTGACGGAGCGAGCTCAATGTGTACAGCCCTTGTGGTTAGACATGTAAATAGAGCGCCCCATCTCTTCTCGTGACGTCTTCCCACGGTGACTGTCAGCGGGCCGAAGTAGTCTACGCCGGTGCACGTGAAGGGAAAGTGACCGTGCATCAGCCTTTCTGAGGGTAAGTTGCCCGTCGGGAGTTCGTGCGGTGTTGCCTTCTTCGTCTTGCACCATTGGCACTGATGTTGAACTGTCTTGATCGCTGACCTCAGTCCCAGTACCCAGAAGCGTTGCCTTATCTCGTTCATGACCGTTGCGTGATTGCCGTGGTTGAAGCGGCAGTGGTATTCTTCTATGACGAGTCGTGTTGTCCTTTCCTTGCTGTCGAGCACGATGGGTCGCTTGTATTCCCTGGTCACGCCCTGTATCGCGTCGATCCTTCCTTTCAGCCGCAGAAGACCCTCTTCCAGCACTACGTCGAGCTTCTTCAACTTGCTACTGCCTTCTAGTTGCTTTCCTTGCTGTAGACACCTGATGTCTTCTCTGAAGCTTTTCTCTTGGCTTCTCTTTAGCAACAGAACTTCGGCTTGCTCCAGTAGTCCGGCGTCTAAGGGTATGTACTTCTTCTCGGCGTTCTTTGAAGACTGATGTCGCTTCTCTGTCGCAATCGTCTTCTTCCTTCCCGTCGCTCTCCATGTTGGATCTTCCTTGCTGACGTTGACCTTTTCCTTTGTTCTACAGAGCTGAATAAACTGTAGTACTCTCGCTGTAGCTCGCCATAATCTCTTCCACGACGAAAACCTTTCAGGGTCGGGTACGGGGTACGCGATGCTCGCTGTTGCTACGACGTCCGTTGACCTTTCTTCACCGGTAGTCTCCTTCTTGAAAGTTCTTGCTGCCGGCCAGTGAACCTCTTCCTTCCGTAGGAAGTCAGGCCCGGTGAACCATCGGTGATTGCAGTCGAAGTCTTCTGGTACGTCACGCGTCGCGTCGTCTGCTGGATTCTTCCCCGTAGGTACCCATCTCCATTCTTGAGGTTTGGTCAGGTCTTCAATCTCCGCTAAGCGATGAGCCACGAACGTCTTGAATGTTCTCGGGTCTGTCTTGATCCAGGAGAGCACGATGCTGGAGTCTGTCCAATATGTTTTCTTCACTACCTTCAGGTCCATTTCTTCTTCCACTGAGTGCGCTAGTCTGCTTCCCAGGAGTGCCGCCTGCAGCTCGAGTCTCGGGATTGACACTGGCTTCAGAGGAGTGACTCTGACCTTCGCTGCCACCAAGCTGACGTGATAGGTGCCGCTCGGTTCTTCTGTTCTCCAGTAGACTGTGGCTGCATACGCTGTCTCACTCGCGTCTGTAAACGTGTGCAGCTCCCCCTCGGTGCGATGTGGCGCCAAACACCTCGGTATGTGAAGATCTCGGAGCAGTTTCATCTTCTCCAGGTAAGTTTTCCATGCTTCGTAGTCCTTTTCTTCTATTTCGTCGTCCCATCCAACGCCACTTCTCCATACGTTCTGAAGCAGCTTCTTCCCTTGGACGAGAACTGGTGACGCCAACCCCAATGGGTCGAAGGTCGACATCACTGCGCTGGTGACTTCCCTCTTCGTAGGCACCTGAAACCCCTTGACGATTTCTTCTGGCGTGTTTCGCAGGTTTGCCCTGAAGCCGATGGAGTCCCTTTCTGTGAACCAACGCAGGCCCAAAGTCTTTTCTTCTTTCTCGCCGAGGTCCACTTCTGTCTTCTCTGTGGTATCAGTCTTCACTTCTTGCAGCAGCTTAGGTCGGTTTGATGCCCAACCTCTTAGTTCGAAGCCTGCCTTCTTGTGTATGAAGTCCACTTCTGCTGTCACCCTTTTGAAGTCCTCTTCTGAATGGAAACTATGGAGATAATCGTCCATGTAGTGATTCAGCTCGATTGCCCTTGTAGCCTCTGGATACCGCTCCTTGTAGTCCGCCGCGTTCCGGTTCTTGACGTAGATCGCTGTGCTTGGTGACGATGTCGCACCGAAGATTACGGATGTCATCCTAAACTTCTTTGGTAGCACGTTGCGATCTTCCCCTCTCCACAGGAACCGTAGGCTGTCTCTGTCTTCTGGCCTGATGCGAACTTGCAGGAACATTTCCTTGATGTCGGCTGCCACCGCTAGTGGTCCTTGTCGAAACCGCAGCAGCACACCGAAAAGAGACTGCAGTAGGTCTGGTCCGGGCAGCAGAGCGTCGTTCAGACTTCTTCCTTTTGACTTGGCTGCCGCGTCGAAGACGATCCTGATTTTCTTCTTCAATGGATGTACCACGGCGAAGTGAGGCAGGTACCATGTCTTCTTGGGGTCTTCCTGTCCCTCAGGCGCTTCTTCTGCATACTTGCTGTCGATGAGGTGCTGGATTTGCTTGCTGTATTCTGCCTTCAGCTGAGGATCCTTGTCTATCTTCCTCTCGATGTTGATCAATCGGTTCCGGGCAGAAGTGTAGCTCTCTGGCATCTGCTCCTCTTCATTCTTCCATAGGAGTCCAGCTTCGAATCGACCATCTTCAAGTCTTCTGCAGGTCTTCTCCAGGATGGCGAGTGCTCTTCCCTCTGAGTCGGTCGTTGGTCTTCTCGGTAACACCCCTAGTGCTTCAATGGCGAAGTGTTCCTTGATGGCTTGATGCATCTCTTCTTCTGCCGTGCTGATGTGAAGACACGTGTTCAGGTAGTGTACGGGCTTCGTACTTCCATTGTCCGACCCATGTAGTACCCAGCCGAGTCCCGTTTTTGAAGCGACTGGTTCCCCTGGTTTGCCTCTCCTTACTTCTTGAGTCACGATCAGCTCCCAATTGTCTTGCCCGATGAGTAGCTGCGGTGACTCCCCTGTGTAGTAGAGAGAGTCGGCGATCTTCTTCAAATGTTGACAATCTTGAATCCTTTTCTTGTCCAAGAACTGCGGTGCAAGCTTCAACTCGTCGATGGTTCGGACCCTCTTCAATGTCTTCTTGTTTCCCTGATGAACACCTTTCACTATCAGGTCCAACGTCTGAGAGTCCTTCTTCCTTAGTAACTTGCCTCCTACTGTCTCGATGACCAGTTCTTCTGTCGTTCCTTGAGCGCCGACCTCCTTTGCTATCTTCTCATCCAGTAGTGACACCGTTGACCCTTCATCCATGAGGGCCAGTATCTTCTTGGATCCTTTCGACCCGAAGACTTCCACAGGAACAATCTTCAAGTATGCCCTTGTACTGTTGACCGCGTTCACAGATGCGGCGACTCTTGCTTCTTCTTGTGGTGTATCTTCTTTCTTGTCTTCGGGTTTCCTTTCTTCTGACTCCACGTGCAGCAGATGATGATGCCACCTCTTGCACTCCTTGCACGATGGCTTCCTGCAGCTCTCCTTCCTGTGATTCCCTTGAAGACACTTGAAGCAGACGCGACTCTTCTTAACTGCTGCCCACCGATCTTGAACCGACGCCTTCTGGAACTTCTGGCACTCGAGGAGGAAGTGACCACCCTCACACATAGGGCAAGTCTTCTCATTCTTCTCTTGTTGCTTCGACGAGTTAGAGTTCCTTTCCTTTTCCTTCGTAGAATGCGCCGCTTGTCGATGAGTCCTCTTGAACCCGCTCTTCTCTTCTGTAGTAGCGAAGGCTCCACACTTGTCTGCTTCTATGTTCAGGAACTTGGACACCAATGTCAGGTTGGAGAACTCGCCTTCTTCCGATGCTGCAGTGAAGTCGTACCAGCGGAACTTGAGGACCGTTGGCATCTTCTCTATGATCTGCTTCACCATTTCTGGCGAATGAAGATATTGGGGCTTCTTCAATCCTCTGATGGCTGCTACACTGTTGCTGATTTGACTCGCGAAGATGCATATGTCTCTCGGGTTCTCTGATATCTTCGGTAGAGTCTTGATTTTCTCCAATTCCGCCAGCACCAGTGCATCCGGTCGCCCGTATCTTCTTCTCAATGCTTGCATAACTTCTAGCGGAGAGGCTTCTGAGTACAGCAGGCTCTTGATTGCTTCTCTCGCGTTTCCTTTCAATGCCCTTCTAAGCCGTGCCATGTTTTGAACGTCATTAAACATTGGCGCAGTATCTTCATAAACAACCTTGAAGGCCAACCACTCGCTGCTGCTGCCGTCGAAGAACGGTAACTCGTGGATATACTTGGGCTGCGATGCTGGTCCTTCTCGTGTGGTAAGAGCTTCCTTCAACACCGACGCCAACGCTTGAATCTCGATCGTAGCTCCTTTGGTTGCAGAGTTCTCTTCAGGTTTAATATTCTTCGACTCCTCAGGAGGGCGTTGACCTCGTGGCTCCAGTTGTTCTTGTACGTCTTCATTCAGTACTGACGTCTCGATCCAGTTCTGGACCTGTGCTGTTCGATCTTCCTGATCTTCATCGACGGAGTCATCATCTTCACATTGTGCCAGTTCCAACCTGACGCGTGCTAGCTTGGCCTCAGCTTGGGCTTGCTTCAGCTCCAGGCGCGCTAATTCTTCCTTGGCTTCTAGTTCACGTCTTCTGGCTGCGGTGCTCGTGGTCTTCATTGACCTGGCGCGGCGACTGACCCCCGTCGGCTTAAGAGTGGTCCTCGACCCATACAACTCTTCAGCCGGGGCCTGTTCTGGGGTCTTCTTTGTCGCCTCCTTGCGGGTGGCTTCTCCTTCCTTCTTGTCTGAAGCCGCTGTGGTTGTGGTCGCAACCGTCGTTCGCGTGGTTTCCGTTGCCGTGGTCCCCTCCGTAGCAGTAGTTCCTGACGATGTGTTCGTGCCCGACGTGGTCGTTGTACCCGAAGTAGTCGTTGTTCCCGTTGACGCTGACGCAGACGTGACCCCTCCCCCCCCTGACGCATCTTCTGTCGCGTCCCTAACGGAAGGACGTGACGGGGGACGCAAGGGAGCATCCTTCTGCGACCTGGTTACGGGCATCTTCTTTTCTTCTTATCTTCTGTACTCTTCTGGTACTCTTCTGGTACTCTTCTGGTACCTCTTCTGACACCAACTTCTTTCTTCCAAACAGGGATCCGGAACTCCGAAGGACCAACACTGTAATGGACCGACCGGGATGGCCACAGCCGGTTCACTACAGGCCTTTTATTGTTGTGCACACGTGCCTTGCTTTGCTGGTGACGCATGCACCCACGCACCCCTGAATGCGTACCGTTTTTGGAAGGTTACGGAAATAATAGCTAGGGGAACCACGGACAACGGAAATAAGAACACTCAACTTTGAAGAGTTAACTTTGAAGGCTTCGGTCTTCCCTTTTGGTGTTGCCTCATCGATGGCTCGGTTGCGACTGAACGAACTACGGGCGGTCGTACCGCCTTTTATACTGCCCGTTCTTACCTTAGCGAGAACACCCGTTTTTTGAGCCAGTTTTCCTTTCAATTTTCACTAAGACCGAGGCCTTCGTTGCCTTTATTTACATAGAATTTTAAACCTTATATTTACGTATGTTACCTTTTTGGATTCCTTATGAACTCTATTTTCACATGAAACAATAAAAATAAACTTACAACTAAATACAAAAAATTTCTTAGAACAAAAACTTATTAAAATTACGTATGAACAAAGTTTGATTATACAAAAACTTGAATATCTTAAAAACTACTTATCCGATTTGCGTGGAACAACTTGTGCCACTATTTTTATAGTAAAACACACCCCTTTCAAATAGTTTAATTCCAAAATAATCATAAACAAAAAAGTCAATTTTCAAGTTACGTAATTCTTAAAGAAATCTAAAGTATTTACAATTTTTCCTTATAAAACCTTATCTAATTGGAATCTTATTACTAAAATAGAACACAATCTTACAAGTATTACCTATTTACACTAATTAATCAACAGATTCTAATTAGAAACACTTGTCCGTCACTTTTACTGTAAACACTGCACTGATCGACGTCAAAAGGCCACCCACTACTTGCACCCCTTGTCATTTCGTGGGGTCCCGTCGCCGACATTCCTTGTATTTTCCTTTCCTACTAATCGGATGGAGATTGGGAGAAAATTGCTTGAATTAAAAACAAAAGACATTGTAACGAACATGATGTCTTTATAGCCGCTGGAGCGGAGCAGAGCGGAGTGGAGCGGAGCGGAGTGGAGTTTAGCGGAGCGGAGTGGAGTGGAGTCGCGACGATTATTTTTGTTGAGTGTATACAGTAACTTCGTTCCATCGGGTGTCCCTTGACACCTCTCAAGTTTTTTTTTTTTTAATTTTAATAAATCTATTATATTGAATAAGTAGAATAAGTTATAGAAAAATAAAATTTGAAATTGTATTAGTACGTAATTGAATTGACGACACGGTTGGCGCAAGTGGCTGAGCGATCGACTGCAAGTAGTTGTTCCGGGTCTAGATGTTTGTGTATGTGAGTTTCTATGTTTGTAAACGCACCGACGAAACAGGAGAGAAATCCATGTAGAATTATCCTTTTTTATATCGATCTTATTTTGATTGTTTCTTCACTAGGATCAGGTCCCAACTCGCGCAAGGGTTGTAATTTTTTTTTCTGATATCTATGGTATCCAGGTAATTATGGTACCAATTAAAACGATTTATAGGACACATTGAAAAGCGAAATAAAACCAATTTAGGAGAAAAAAAAGTTTCGGAATCTTCTGTTTTATTTTTGCCAAACTCGGTTTGTCTCATTTTCGGTAATCATAAAAAATAAAACTTGTTGTTATAAAAAGAGCAAGTACCTTTCATCCACAAAACAGAAGAACCCTAAAAAACAAAGAAAAAGCTGACTCATTAAAACAACGTAGGTACAGGTTTTGATGCAAATGGTACAAAGCATGAAAACACATGAGATTTTTCCAGCTGCTATGGCACCTTTCAAAACATGTTCTGTGGTCTACATAACTTGTTATAAACCGGGTATTCGAAAGGGTATTTTACATCAAGCTATAATAAAATACATGGTAAATGAGACTATAGGATTCAAACTACCAAATTCGTGTTGAGCAAGATAGACATCAACAAATTGACATTAAAAGTCAACTGTCAAAGTCAATAAAAAAAATCTTACCGTATTAAGCGCTATTAAATTAGACGAAAATGGAAACGACACGCTATCGATGGGATTGGTATTTACTTCATTGAGTTTTTCATAAATTTGTAAGGAAAATCACGGCGGTGCTCCGTAAAAGCGGGGCAGACTTGCACGTTATGCTCCACCGTGTCCTCCGGGCGATAGTGGTGACACATATACGTTTCCTCCTTCCCAATCAGAGAACCTCCCGAAACATCCGTGTCCGGTAGTGACCTGCGTCAGACGGAAAGTGAGGCCGCCGTGGCGTCTTTTAAGCCAGTTCTCAAATAGTAGTCTTGCCTCCGCAAATGCGGCGTGTCCGAGAAGGAAAGTGTATCATCGTATAAGCTTGAATTCAAAATAATATGGTGTACAGTTTTTTCGAATAAGCATTCATCGCACATCTGTTTATCGGACTAGCGTAGTACACTCCGTATGGTGACGTCGAACTCTGAAATGATGTTGTCAAGACAGCCTAAACGAAAAAATATTGTTTGTTATTTTTTTCGTCAAAGTTATTATCAACACAGAGCCCAAAAACAAAGGAATGTTAATGTTTTTTGGCTGTAATAAATGAATCATGACATAAATTATGTCACGGGTGTGAACTTAATTAATGTAATGCAACTCTATGAATATATTTTATAGCGGCAGTTAAAATTACGTGGAAATATTACGGAGATACCCACGAAATATCCTATTTAATTGAGGTACTTGTAATGTATTAACGATTTCCTGTTCGATAGATACCAAAATACCCGGATAAATATGTCTTCCCATTATTTCCCAGTATTACAACGAAACGCCTACGCAAGTATTTATTGAAATGAAATGATTAATATTTACTGATTTTAAGAGGGCTTTCACACGGTTCGTTGATTTTGTGCGACTTTTGGAACCTGATTCTGGGTATGACATTGCCACAAATAAAAAAAGTACATATACTCGAGAAAGTTTGATTCTTTCTGCGTGGAGTGCTTTAAACACATTTTTAGATTTGTTTACATACATATGTAAAAACCTTGTCTCTGTAAAGGATGTTTCATAAAATTCTACTTTTTGTCATACTTTGGTACCGAATTACATAGAAGGTATAGTAGTAAAATAATATTTGAAAATGTCCTTGGTACATCTGAAAGATTATAATTGGACTGCATTAATCACTTTTTTATTTTTCATTCAGAAATAAACCAAAAATAATTTTTCAAAACAGGAAGAATTTGACATTTTTTCGTCCGAAATTATATTTTTTATCTATCAAGATTTACTGAATATTCAATCAAAAAGTATTGAATAACTAAGGTTACTATGTTAGCTTGCATTAAAAAAATAATTAGCTCATTTAAAAGTAAAATAATAGTATTAAACAATTATAATATGCAATGACAAAATTCAATATAAAACCAAGAACGGTTTCTTCTCTGATTTAGACGGCGCGGGGCGCCTTCTGAGGGAGGACGTATCGCTCGCAACCATTTTGACATTAGTTGCGTAATTATTAAAATTTAAAATACACGCCACCATTCATGACCTTTACACGCGGCGCCAGTGTCTTTGTCATGACATCAAATTCCATGTGAAAAATGTAGTACCTCGAATTTTCCGCAGGTCATGAGTGGTGGCCAGTAATTTTCCCAGTCGCCAAGAATACAGTATAACCTACCTTTCTTGATACAAGCTAATATTTTGAATTAATTTGATTGAATTTTCCGACTATATTCGAATGTGGATATAATTGTAAAAAAAAAATAATGTAAATAATACAAAAAAAAAAACAATTTAAATAATTCTGATACCTTTTTTTCTGAATTGGTAATTATATGTAATTTCAGACTTGCTAACTTCCCAAACATTCCAGTTCGTTTGGATAATATAGCTCGCCGCGGGACCCACCATACCACCGGTCATGCCCCTGGTGGTATGGCTTTTTATTACGTGGTAAAATCATCAGATCAGCCCTTCCACCCAGGGAAGGACAGGAGGGACATACAAACTTGTACTGACTAAAATCTACGGTGTCCTTCAATAACCCATTGCGATCCGAGGCTATGGATACCCGATAAGACAATTCCGCGACGCCCGGCAGGATTTGGCTCTCTAACGTGCGCCCCGAAAATCCGTGAAAAATTGATCTGATCGTTTTGAGGTAGCGGTTTACCAGAGAAAAGTTTTGTTTTAAACTTTTTGTATTCGTTTTTGATGTCGGTACTTTTTTCAAAAAGTTTTTTTTTCATCAATGTATTTTTATTAGGTTTGATCGAAGAGAGTTGAAGTCTTGTTGAAGCATTGTATTTTTTTTTTTTTGGTAAAATCATCAAATGTGTCCTCCCGAGCGGGACAGGATTTATTACCAGACTCTAGTACTGACTAATATCCATGGTGATCCTTAAATAGCCCTTTACGTTCCAGGGCCACCGTTACCTGATAAGACAGTCCAGTGACCAAGGCATGCTCCTACTCTCAAATAGAAATCGCTTCTCGGCGTCGTACGTCACGCGGCTGTTCTCCCTCACGTGTTCCACCTCCTACTTCGCTAGCATGACTGCTTTGCATAAGGATTCGAGGTGACTACTTCCTATTCCGTCTTGCCCCGCAGATCGTGGCCTCGATCAATACCGGGTGCTATTAAATTGACTTAAGTGCATCGAGTTGGGATTTGGCAAACCTGTACCACTTCATGTACCTAACTTTTTTGCAGCCAACTCAATAAGAGGACTAATATTGTGGGTCGATGTCAACGGCACCCCAAAAAGGTCAAGATAGCCTGTCATTTTTACGGTTACACCTCAGAAAGATAGAACCGAGTCGGATTGGCTCCTTTTTGCGGAAAAATTCACGTCTTAGCAGCATTGAAGCTCAAGCACTCAACCGGCCATGGCTCATTTGCCTGATATTATTTTGTGAATTTTATTCATTAATAAAATTCACAAAAAACAGATGCTACTCAGGAACCCCGAAGACTTTCAACTTGAACTGCACAATCGCTTCCAGTGCCTAACCGAATGCGAAACTGTGGACGAGATTAATAATGGGTTGGTGGAAACTGTCCAAGCTGTGGGGTCCAAGTTTTTTAAGACCCCGCGCCGCAATAAGCCTCAAAAGCTCTCGAACGGAAAAATCCGGTTGATGCAGGACCGGACCGAGATGAGGCTGCAATCTTCAGCTGATATGTCGGAATATGACAAACTCAATAGACGAATCTCTAAATGAATCCAACGTGACCTGCGCTCCTTTAGTGCGGCATGGATCAAAGAGGCAATCGAGCGGAACCGGGGCTCAAAAGTGTTCGCAAAGAATTCGTCTATTGGGCAGAGCCAAATGACAAAGCTGAAGATTAACGACGGCAGCATCATTTCGACTAAACCAGAGAACCTAAGGGAGCTTGAGAGGTTTTACGGACAGTTATATACATCAATACGACAACCCAGTGTCGGTACATCTTGAGACGCAAGAGCTAAACTGACTTGACACTACACTGAGGATATCCCAGACACCAGCCTGTACGAGATTAGAATGGCTCAACAGCTCAAGAATAACAAGTCGCCGGGTGAGGACGGAATCTCAACAGAACTTCTGAGAGCGGGTGGAAAACCGGTACTACTCTAGTCCTCCAGAAGTTATTTAATTCCGTCATACTCAAAGGTTCTACGCCAGAAGCATGGCACAGGAGTGTGGTTGTTCTTTTCTTCAAAAAAGGTGACAACACCTTGTTGAAGAACTACAGGCCAATCTCACTTCTGAGCCATGTATACAAGCTGTTCTGAAGAGTCATTACGAACCGTCTCGAACGCAGGTTTGATGACTTCCAGCCTCCCGAACAAGCCGGTTTCCGAAAAGGTTTTAGTACTATAAACCACATACACACGCTCTGCCAGATTATACAGAAGACAGAGGACTATAATCGGCCATTGTGTTTAGCGTTTGTGGACTATGAAAAAGCCTTCGATTCAATCGAAACCTGGGCAGTATTGCAGTCCCTCCAACGATGTCACGACTATAGGTATATCGAAGTGTCGAAGTGTTTGTATAGAAACGCCACCATGTCCATCCGATTTCAGCAGGCGTAGCATGGCGCCGTAGAAAGGGGTTTTGTCGACGGAAGAATAGACAAAATAACAGAACGGAGAAATATTTTTATCGTTTTAAGCATGGTAATGTGAAAAATACAGAAAATAAACGTCCTTTTCTTCAATAGTGTTCAAATGGTGTCACATTTGTGCAAAAAAAACAGTCGATTTGTGTAGAAATAACGATGAAATAACGCCATGCTACGCGTGCAGGAAGAGAGCACGAAACCAATCCAATAAAAGGCGTGAGACAGGGAGACGTTATTTCTCCGAAACTGTTCACGAACGCGTTGGAGGACATTTTCAAGCTCTTGGAATGGAACGGATTCGGCATCAACATCAATGGTGAATACATCACTCACCTTCATTTTGCTGATGATATAGTCATCATGGCAGAATCGTTGGAGCACCTCAATGCTATGCTCAGCGACCTCAGTATCGTTTCCCAACGGGATGGCCTTAAAATGAACATGGACAGGACGAAAGTCATGTCGAATGTCCATGTGGCACCCTTACCGGTTGTTGTTGGGAGCGATACTCTCGAAGTTGTAGACCACTTACCTTGGACAGATTGTTCAGTTAGGTAGGTCCAACTTCGAGAAAGAGGTCGCCCGAAGAATCCAACTCGGATGGGCAGCGTTTGGGAAGCTACGTGATATTTTCTCATCGAGAATCCCACAGTGTCTCAAGACAAGGGTGTTTGACCAGTGTATGTTGCCAGTGATGATATATGGCTCCGAAACGTGGTCATTGACTGCTGGCCTTTTAGAGAGACTAAGAGTCACTCAACGAGCAATGGAAAGAGCTATGCTCGGAGTATCTTTGCGGGATAAAATCCGGAACATGGATATTCGGCAAAGAACCAGAGTCACCGACATAGCTCATAAAATTTGCAAGTTGAACTGGTAATGGGCAGGCCACAGCGCTCGTAGAACTGACAACCGATGGGGAAGAAAAGTTCTCGAGTGGCGACCACGGACCGGAAAACGCAGCGTAGGCAGGCCTCCCACCAGGTGGACCGACGACATATTGAGGGTCGAGGGCAGCCGATGGATGCAAGTGGCGAATTGTCGTTCGGCGTGGCGGTATACGGGGGAGGCCTATGTTCAGCAGTGGACGTCCTCCGGCTAATGATGATGATGATGATGAGATACAACTCAGAATAGAACATACAAAAAAATAAGTTAGCATTCCAATAAATCGTAAAAATAAGCGAAATTTAATGAAAAGTGAGAAATTACAGGAATGTGTCAAGTTTCATATAAAATAATGAAATCGAAAAAATAATGTTCTTTTTTCTCTTAAACCCTGTGTTATTTTGGGGTGCTATGACAGGAAACCTCCACGTGCGCCCGTGGACTGGAGTTCCTTCTCGGATACGTTCGGGGGGAAGACCAGTTTTTCGGGCCGGTGCACCCTGGGATGCGGGCAAAAACTCTTTCTTAAGCACTGTGTGCCTAAGTGGTCTCTTTGCCCGTATGCGAATAGCCTGTCGTGTGGACGCTCCAACGCGTGTCCCTCTGATTAGCAGAGGGCACAGCGGCGGAGCGGGCTTGCGGACGGTGAGTGATGGGTAACTCGCCGTCCGAAGGTCCAAGCCCGGGTCGGTGGCGCGTCGTGTTTCGCGCCAAATGCCTGCTGGGGTCGCGGGTTTTTTCTTAACCCAGGATACCGTGGCCCCAGAACGTAAAGGGCATAGGAAGGAACACGGGTGGATTTTAGTCAGTAAGAGTCTGACAGTCCCTTCCGCCCCACCCAGGGCGGGAGGACTCATTTGATGATTTTACCACCTTAAAAAAAAAAAAAAAAACCCTGTGTTATTTTACTAAAGGTGAAATGTTATCTATTAAATAACGAACATGTTCTATACCGTTTCAATAGAAATTAGGTAAAAAGCCTGAGTGACCAATTGTAGCATCGTAATTCGAGCATAAACGAATCTATGCACTGGTAGTCGCGATTGATCGAAGATGAACTCAGGTACTACTTGCTGTGCGAATGGAATAATGTGGAGTTGAACCACCTTTTCTACGCAATTTTGAGCAGTTACGTAACTTCGTTAGGAAGTAAAAGCTCAGTTTTGCGAGATAGAGATTATAATTTAGAGCTCACCGAAACATTCTGTTTCAAGAGTTAAATGATCTGAAACCCTGTTGTTTAGATCTTCTCTACACTCTAATAGATGTGTCCTTATTAAAAAAATAACCCAGCTGTAACCCAGTATAAGAAGCACTGAAGCCCAGTCAAAACAGTTCAATAAATATTCTCCTTTGTAAATGTTTAACGAGTTGCACCGTCCGCTCACAGTTAACTGCAGGGGAACCAAGAATCTTCTCGAATATTTTTAATCTTCATAGTGTCGATTCGAAATTGTCTTGTCAATTCTATGGGAGCTTGTTGCTGGTCGCAATGGACTTTGTATGATCTGCGTAGTAGATTATCGTTCTCTTTGCGCGGTTTAACGTCTTCTCTGGCCTTGCTCACTTTCTTCCTGGATCACGGCGTTTGGTGATATTACCCGTCTCTTAATTGACACTAGTTTCAAATATTTTGAACCACTGGTTGGAAATATTCGAGCATTAAACCGACCATTTCTGGTTTTATCTCCTTATCTATGTCACCTTAATCACCCCAATGGCTGGTTTTGCGTCCATAATTATGTCTCTAGATGGCATAAATGACTGTTTGATGTAAAAGTCAAAGAAAAAGTTTGAAAAATTTTAAACACCAAATCGTAAATTCTAAATAATTTCAAAAATCTAATTAAAAAGTTATGAATTCCAATTAGTCACTAGAAACAAAATCAACACCTGAAAGATGTCATAACAAGATAATTTACTCCTATAATACGAGTAAATTATCTTGTTAAGAATGAAATTGAATAATCTCTATAATGCACACTTTGTAAATTACAAACATATCCAATTCGTGACACAGTGTGCGGTTTAAAGTGTTATTTATTGAGTGGCACTTATTTTATTTTGATAGGTATATATTTATCATATTATCCATTCGTTTATGAAAATAAGTAGTGTCTAGAAGACCGGGATCTTACTTTGTTTATTCGAAACAAAAGTGGCAAAAGCTCATTATTGTTTGCTTTCTGGTATACGAGGCATAGCTGTTTCTTTAGTGTTTTGTTTTTATGCGGGGGGCATCACGATGTCAAATTGACAGGAATTGTGTTCTTTCAGTATGTCATAGCGCCCTTAATAATAAAGATTTTAACATTTAAATTCACGGATCTTAATCGTTCTTTAATACGAAAACAACAGAGGCCTAGCACGGGTTTTGTGACGTAAAGACGAACTTTGACGATGATTTGATGAATAATATTATTAATTACTCGTTCGTACACTGCAGGCGTTGATTAATTAATCATACAAACTTCAAGTACGAAGTATAATGAAATGAAAAAAATGAATGATTCCCAACAACAGGCATGTTTACAGCCAAGTCTGTCATTAGAGTTTTGAAAAATAATGATACATTTTTTTTCGTTTGTTAAATAATGCATTTTCACAAAGATAATTATGGCGCATCATCATCAACACTTGACGCCAGAAGCCAGTAAAATTTGTACTTGCTTGCATTGGCAATTTTAAAACTGTCGTATCTTCATGAAATTTGGTTTACAACGTAACAAAAAAAACATGCGTGTCAAATATTTTTCGTAAGTCTTCACAGACTAATTACATTTTTTTTCAATCAAATACCTTATTTTCAATGCAAGAAGTACTGATCAAATTACCAACTACAATGTTTTTCTGATTTTATCCTACTGTACCTACATACGTATGCCAGCTATCTTGTGTGATAAACATACGATTTGTTGACATAAGAAAACCCATTACCGGCGTGGCACCTCCAGATTTACGACTGTTTGCTTCTGGGGGACTCTCTAAACTTATATGTTTTTCCTTTATACGAACGTGAATTCGGTTTTTTAATTAAGGATTGCCGTCGCGTTTTATGTACACACTTGGGAGTAATACACTTCATTTACGAGCTTTCGGGCTTTTTTGTGTGTGTATTTTGTCACATTTGAAATCCGTGTAAGGAATTTGTAATCATGAGTAATGGATGTGTTAGTAACCAATGATTTACTAATTATGGCAGTGCTACTTCGTTAGGAAATAATTGGAGTTAGTTCAGTTTTCAGAAAATTTTAAAATCTGTAGGCAGAAATATTTTGTATTGTTTCAAAAACATAGGTAGGTGAGACGACACACAACTACCCTAAAGCGCCATTTAGACGGAGCAGGAACTCGTATGCGAGTTTCACTACATTGCGGCATTTGTTTCATTGACTGAATTTGTTCTACCTATAAATTCCGCAATGTAACGCAACTCGCGTTCGAGTTCTTGCATCCTCTAAATGAGGCTTAACCCTAGGTTAACAATGTACTTGTTATCCTAGCCGTGAAAGTAACATATTTAATCCCGAAACTGGTCAATAGAAATGTCAGAATAGAAACAGTTTTTTTTTTAATTCAGTCAAAAGCGATTCTCTCTAGGTCTGAAAAGTATTACTTTCAGCCCGCTGCTCACGCATTTTCAAACCTTCCTGAGGTATTTAATTATGTTACATTAAATCACCATTATCGTCCACAGCCTGACTTCGCCCTCTACTGACTGTGGTCCTGATCATGCCAAGTTCCTGGGCCTTTTACCAGCCTCATCCATGATAATTAAACACGTCATTAAAACATTTAAATCTTACATTATTTTATTAAGTTTTACGCTCTGTTTATTTGAACAACGAGAAAACTGAGTATTAACGAGCTAAAAAAAGCAAAATAAATACAATTTCGAATGTTCCTGATAAAATTCTGTTTTACCAACAGAATTTTATAACTGAGGATAGTTCGAAAAACGGAATGAAATGTAAAAAAGAAAATAATGTGCCATCTGAACGTTCGTTGATTGGTAATTTCTGTTCTTATTTCGATTTCCATGCATATTTTTGTTCAATGACAAAAAAGAAAGCTGACTAAATAAAACACTTTTATGAATTTTCAGTTCTCTAAAACAGTTTGTAATAATATGTAGTGCAGAAAAATTGTGGCTTACGAGTAGTTTAGGATTTACAGAACTCATTATATTATAGTAGCTTTATTATTATCAACGGGGCAAAAAATATTTTTTGTCGGACATATTTATTATTAAAAGAATATGCGTGACTTATGATTTGACCCCACTTTTTACAGTAGTTCTGTGTCAACAGCTGATATTTAAAAAAGCAATGACGCATTCAAAAATTAAAACAGACTTTTCGAGAAGGTTTCACCTTCTCGTGGTACTGTTTCACTCTGTCAGAACTGGGAGTGAAACTATGGACCTCAACAGTCACGTTTGCGAATAACTACTATTCCAACGAGGCTGTCCAAGTATCCGTCAAGTATCAGTCCTTATTATTCCTAAATCAGTTACAATTCCGAGCAAAAAGAGCGTGTCACATAAAAAGTTATAAAGGTCATGCCACGTCCAATAATGTAACAAATATGTCAGCTTTGATCTCTATCTGTCGGACGTCGGGAACCACAATAAGGGTCAGTACACACCGAGACCCGACGCGACGCAACGTGACGCGTTGATACTAAAAATATGACTTATCTTTTCGTGTGCTAAATGGAGCCATATTTTGAGTCACTATAAAAATGAGCGTGTAGCGTTGCGGTTAGTCGAGTCCTCCGATGAAATGCGTATAAATATTTTCGTGTAGTAAATAACGTTAGAATTCCACTCGATCTTTTTAAAGTGTGCGCGCGGCGTTGCGTCTCGGTATGAATTGACCCTAAATTGAACATTGCGTGTTACCATATTATAAAATGTAACACCTCCTGAGACATTTATTTTCGTTAGCAACACTTCTTATTAGCGCAGATAGAAGGCAGACACGCCAACTAATAAAATGTTAATAGGGAAATGTTGTTTCTTGATAACTAAACAGAACTTTGTTTATTATCGGTGATAAAATGAATTTATTGTTAGCGTTTTGTTAGGCACGCCTGAATTCCATTTTCATATTTGTTAATTTTCTTTTCATTAGCCTGTAATCTCCGAAAGGTTAGGCAGAGGTTTACTCTAGTCACTAGAGTATACCTCTGCCTAGACTCCGACTAGAGTCTAGTGGTACACCCACATATTGTTACTCATTCAGATCACGTTAGAGGGGGCAAGCAAGCCTATTGCCGTCCACTAGGTGAGTTTTTCTATTTAAAGACATATTTTTTTTTTATTATAGATAGGTTCGCGTTTGATCACTATCTCGAATATATCCACTATTTCCAGTCAACCTGCAAAACTGTCCTTTATGTAATTCATTTCATCACCGACATTTCCTAGAACCAAAAATTCGATGAAGTGTCATCTACCATCCCGCCCTGGCCCAGCGTGGTTGATTATGGCTCACTCCCTCTATAAAGTGATTATTTATTTTTATTTATAACAAAAACAGATCGACAGTAACAGAATGTCTTTGTCACTGTTTTGACATTATAATACATATATGATTATGTTAGAAGCTACAAACAGACATAATTACAGTGTCTGTTTCGATTATTCCAACATATCACAGGCATGATTACTGTAAATACCTAATTATCTTAGTGCGTGCGTTGTAATGATACTAAGAATTCAATTTTTTTGACACTGATGCATGTCGCATATTTAAAATAAATATGAAATGTAAAACATACTTAAGTGGTTTCAAGAGTTACCATTTGAAGAAACTCTAAGTTTTATTGTCTTAAAAAATACTGTATGAGCATTACTTTATTAATTCCTTTTTAAGTGCCTAATATTAGTTTTTTGTTGTTTTGGTAGAATACTTTTCAGTTATTATCGTTAAATGATTTCTCCTGCCCTGAGTGGAGCGTAATGGATCATTAGAAGTTGCTGACTAAAAACCAATTCAACCTGTCAATTTGGTTGTACATTGCGTTCCATTTTCTTGGTACCGTGGTAGACGGAACACATTAAACTGCTCCACATTCATGTTTTTATTCCACACAACGGGGGAAACCTAGACTTCCAATTTTACCCACAAAGACAATCTAGTAGGCATCTACGTTCTCAATTGGGCATGCATATCGTGTGAGGTTAAGTGTTTGATTCCTTGAACGTGAACTCGATCCAAATTCCAATTATCTACGTTTGGATGCCCTCGTAGAGAAACCGATCTTCGGTTTGTTATAGGAGGCCGGTCTTCGGCCAAGCCAAATTACGACCATTACCGACCGACACTCTATTTGATTATGTCTCGGTAACCGACGTGTCTAGTGCTATTTTAGTATTAAGTAGCTGTTTGAGAGTTTAGATTTAATTTTCTGAATGTTCGTTTGGTAAATGAATGTGTCTGAGATTTTGTTTTGGAGTTTAGAGGCCTATCCGCACACAACAGTGCCGACACGTTCCGTATCGTACCGTTCCGTGACGTGCTATTCATAATTTTAAAGGACGACGCTATCTATTGAAATACTGTGAAGTGAGTTAAGTTGAGATTTTCATTTACAAATTAACACATGTTCCCGTGAGATGATGTACGAGTTGTAACCGGGCGATGCTACTGGCAGCAGCTAGTTCATATATAAGTCTTTCAACCAGTCTTATCAAGAGACATTGAAGGATTTTGTAACTCAGTGATACGAGTATCATGAGGTCAGACAGTCAGTCGCTCCATTAAAAATACTGGTAGCAGCATTCGGTTATACCCGAAAATTGTTAGGAAAAGGCTATGATGATGATGATATAATTTATATTTGCAAACTTGTATATTATATTATTTAGTTTACATAACAGATGAACAAAAAACAAACGTACACCGTTCTGTGTACACTTAGCAAATAAATCAGAGGTACTGGAGCCATATTTCAAAAGTTTATGATTTATCATAATCCGGATTTCCATTTGGCGAACGCCTGGTCCATTATTCTATGTCAGAGACACGACAAGGGTGCGTGTTTGGTAAAAAAATAAACGCATTTATCGCTTCCAGCGTTATTTATAAACAATAAAAACTTGTCGATATAGGTTTTTTTTTATCAAGGCACGAAGAGGAGGGCTTAATAATTTAACAGCCATACGGATCGGTATTCAAGGTCAACGTTAGCTTGGAAGTTGTTGTTGTAAGTCCATATTGCAACGGAGATTCATGCTAGTACAAAAGTAACTAGACACTGTTGCGTGAGTCTGCTTAACCAGTCAAAATCAACATTGAAGGATCCCGTTTCGACCTGGGTGGGAGGACTTATTACCACGATTAAAAAAGTCATTCAGCTGTTAGTACCACAGTACTTCGAGAAGAACTGGCTCACCTGCATTTGCGGATGACACGCAGTCGAACTACTTAAGACAATCGTTTACCGAGCACTCGTCCATGCTAAAATAGAAAACGTTTTCCTGCCTCTAAATTTTATCCTATCTCAATGATTTTTAGGGTTCCGTAGTCAACAAGGAACCCTTATAGTTTCGCCATGTCCGTCCGTCCGTCCGTCCGTCCGTCCGTCCGTCCGTCCGTCCGTCCGTCCGTCCGTCTGTCCGCAGTTTAGCTCAGAGACGCACAGTACTAGAGAGCTGTAATTTGGTGTAAATATACGGATTTGTTGTGCCGAAAAAGTGGTAAAATAAAATCTCGTAAAATATTTTTTTTTAGGGTACCTCCAGTACTTACATGTAAAGTGAGGATTTTTTTTTTCTCGCGTACCCCTTAGTGTGGGGTATCATTAAATAGGCCTTTAAAAAATAATGATAGTTTCCATTAACAATTTTTTGATAAAAAAATTGGTTTGTGAAATATTAAGCTTTAAAGTGCTAAATTTTGCTCGATTCGAGTGTCCCCCCCCTCTACCAGCTAAACGGTTATGTTTGGGGATGTGAAAAAATTCGCAATAGTAGTATATATAACGAAGTTTAAAAGAAAATTATCATGACTAAGTAGGCTTTACAACTTTACGAGTAATAGTCGACCAACTTATAAAATGTAATTGTTCTTAAACAAAATGTATCGGAGACAACTGCAAATGTAAGTTTGTCAACTTTATTTTTACAGCTTTATAGGTATGTTTTTTGGGGATAGGTAGGTTTTTATCGTCAACTATTTTTAACTAAATTCAAAAAAAGGAGGAGGTTCTAAATTCGTTGTAATCTTTTTTCTTATGTATTTTCCCCGATTTCTCAAAGACTCCTGGACCGATTTTGAAAATTCTTCTTTTTAAAATTAAATTCAGCGAATCAGTTTAGTTAGTTCGCATAAGTATTTTGATGGGCAACTACGGAACCCTACACTGTGCGTGGCCCGACACGCACTTGGCCGGTTTTTTTAGAATGCTTCTGTAAACAACTAGGTTTATAGGTTTTCTTTTTTTTTTCAAAATTTATAATTGTTTGAAAGTTGCAGGCCCCTAAGAGTTACTTTTAAAAAAAAGAAAGCCCATAAACCTAGTTTTTGCTTTGCCAGAAGCATTCTAAAAAATCATTGAGATAGGATACATTTAGGGGTAGGAAAAACGTTTCTCTTTTAGTATGGACGAGCGGTCGGTAGACGATCCTCTTAACCAGTCAAAATCAACATTGAAGGATCCCGTTTCGCCCTGGGTGGGGGGACTTATTACCACCATAAAAAAAGTTCTTCGAGAAGAACTGGCTCACCCGCATTTGCGGATGACACGCAGTCGAACTATTTAAGGCCGGACTCGCCAGCCAGTTTGAGTGTCACCTACCAAGTGACGAGTTTTGTCGTTTTGTCATTTCCTATGACACGGGTTGCTTCCTTCTTACGGAGGGGGGACAAATTATATTCTTTCCAGGCTTTCCTCCTACGACACCATGGTCGGTCGAGCCTTTTCAGAAGAATTCGAATTCACGAAACGAAATTTTTAAATAGACACAACAAAAAAAGTATGTGATGATTAGCATAAGCTGATAAAAAATTAAATTGAATTTTATGAAGAAAAATTCTTTGTTGTGTAGTTTCTTTGGATTAAAATACCTCGTAATATAATCTAAAAAAGCGGACGGAATGATAACATAACATAATCTACCGTAACATAAAAGATTTCGATTTTTCAAAGTGATTTCCAATTTTTTTTATGTGTGTGTTAGATATACACATTTATCTATCTTATTTAAGAACAACAAAAAACTTCCTGATATAAGTATTTGATCAAGACGGAGTTTATATGCTTTCTCTAAAGGATTTACAGCGTACAATATTTTTTAGGAGAATTTCTTCTTTGGTAATTGCTTTATCGGATGACTTTTTGTACGAATTCAGTTATTTTAGGATTGAATAATGAAAAGGGGCGAAATGAACAAGCCAGATTAGACGCGCCATTTTAAGGTATCTCTGTGATTGTGTATTTTTCCGATTTTTGATGTGTATTTTGAAAGTTGCATTATGAATTTCTCCTGTTTTGTGGGTGCGTTTACAAACATTTAAAGTCACGTAAAAAACAGCCAGATCTGGAACATAATGTCCGTATAATATAAATGTGTGCTATACCAATTTGCTTAGTGTTGCAGTTTGTTTGTGGTGCAGTCAGTTGTCATCTCTTTTCAAACCATGCGGTTTCTGGTACCGGTTTTTTAACGTCGTAAAATCATCCAATGAATCCCAACCACCCAGAGTGGGACGGGAAGGACTTTGGGGCTTTAATGGGATTCCTATCCCATCAGATTGCTGACAGCTGACGCGCCCGTCCTGATACCGGAAGGCTACTATTTTATCAAGCTGTTTAAACAATATGTATTTTAAGATACGAATAAACAAAAATCACATTCACACAAAAGAAAGTGTCACACGCATGCGCTGTAACACACCATGTTTTCCCATGTTAACAGAGTAGGGAAGTGAGCAAACGCTATATCGAGGTGAGATATCACGTTCTCCACATAGACGTCATAATAAAAGAGCAGCCACTTAAATTACAAACCGTATAAAATATGCGTTACCTCCGGGAAATCTTCTCTGTACCAGAATGTAGTCGCCTCGTAAAACCATCTAGTAACGAAGGTCCCTTGAGAGGAACATGCTGTATTTTATTCTCGTCAAAAAAGGACATCTACATATCGTACGGTTGGTACAACTGTTTCTACGAATGTTGCGGCTACGTCGTTCGATATTTTATTTTCTTCTTTTTTCTACTCCCTTTGTGTGGTCAAGGTTTTTGTAACAACGTTCATGCCGCTTGATGCAGCATGGCTAAAAAACACGCCACCAACCCATTTCCTTCTGTAAATGAAGGCTAACAAACAAGGGCAGTAAATTCTACTATTGTAAATTACTTTCCACACACTCTCTACGGAATGAAATTTCCTGAAATCGTAACTGGAAAAAAACTTTATATTATTTGAGCAGTCCTCCCACGCGCAAAAACTAGTATTCTGTGTTTTATTTTCGTACCGAATACAGTAAAAACAACAACAATACGCTATTAAGTCGTCGACCAATACCATTTAAGGTCTTCGCACATTATAACAACTCACCGGCGACTCGACTCTATGCTAGACATTGAAATTTAAGCCCTGTATCATATGTTCAAGGTTCAATTTCAAAAAATGATTATAAAGTAGTGTACAACGAGTGGCCTACGCATCGTACACTAGAGGTCAACCCCGACACGTTTGTCACGCAATGACCATACGTCGTCCACGCAACGACCACACGTTGTCCACGTAACGACTATGCGTTTGCGACTGACGCGTGACGGGCAACCATTTGCCAGCCATTTCATAAGCAACACGACTTCTTTGGACAAAATTTAACCGAAAACTGAGGTTAGACGAGTTGTCTGTTGAATAACCCACTCGTTGGCACCGCGTTGGCCACTCCTTGACACCGCGTTGTCCACTAGTGACCATTGGGTGGATCAACTAGTTGACTACTCATCGAGAGTGTGAGTAGAGTTGCTGCCGCGTTGGCGTGGAGTTGTTATAATGTGCGAAGACCTTAAGAGACACAATCGGGCCAAGCAATGTCCCAAATTGCGTGTTCCACAACCCCTATCTCGGGTAATAAAAACGTTTATAAAGGAGAAACTTAATAGAATGCGCCTACTTTAAAAGTGCAGGCCATTTCTCAACCTTTCAAGTAAAACAATAAGAAAATTCTTAATAAACTAATTATAAAAGGTGGAGCACTTAAAACAAACTTAACAAACGTCATCAATAATATCACCATCTGTTTATTGCAGAAATTTATCGTCCAACTTTGTGCCTCAAAAACTCTTAACTGAAAGCGTAAACAAGGGATTATAGCAGAAATAAAATAATTAATATCCCTTCAGAATTCCAGTTGGAGTGCGAAACCTTTGTAACTACGTTGTTTTAATTATACACGCTGTCAAAATAATGTGACACCGGTTTTAGTTCGGATGCTGCTCTAATTATTTATTTGGTAATTTTAATAGGGAATCAATACTTGCCCCTAACGAGGGTAGATCAGAAGAATTTGACGATGAAGTATGTAATTGAGATGGGATTCATTATAGACTAACCTATTTATTAGAGTTATTATTTTATATCATAATCAACTTACAGCAGTTCATTTCTGGATAGCTTCTCACATTGCACGCCATTTCACTCGATCACCAGCTACTCCGATCAGGCTGTTACCGGTCACCTTACGAAGGTCGTTGCTTCACCTTGCCTGATCCACCTTACGTTTGCCTTGTAGACTGTACTTGAGAACTTGGATACACCAACGGTTATCGTTTCTACGACTAATATGACCGCCCCATTGTCGGTTCAGTTTGCTTATTTTATATAATAATTTAGTAAATCTTCAGAGCTGTTCTGTGCGCATTTCGCCTCTTGTGTATACTACATCTCTCTCGGTCCCCTTAAGTCGCGATATGCTCGAGGCCCTGTACCCCGTGGGTGAGGACTCATTAAAGCAGTCAGTCTATAATTTGTATTCCAATCTGCCGTTATTTTTTTGAAGCAGTCAGTCTATAATTTGTATTCCAACCTGCCGTTATTTTTATATTGAAACTTAAAAGAAAAACTAAGTAAATAATTGTGTCTGCGTTGTCACCTATGACAGTTTTTTGGAGATATTTTTATATGATGGATTGTTAATACTACGTTGACACTGTACCATATTTTATACGACGACAGGATATTTTTTCCAGAAACAAAAATGTAAAATATATTTACTTCAAATATTTTCTTATTGTTTTAGATGTAAAAGTTGTCAGGAGCAGTTTATTACACGGCCCAAACTTGTCTAGTCTACTATGAGAAGGTTTAGCCGCTTTTTACTTTCTTTTTTTTGCGACCGTCACCGCGTCGTCGCCTCTGGCAGGTCACGAAAAAAGTATAAGTTTAATCGATGTTCCAGTAAATGTTGACGGTTAAGGTCAAGACGGTTTATGACAGTTTTTATTTATTTTATGAAAAATTGCAAGCGATTAAAATGTAGAAATTTTTTTAGGTATATTTTATAAATTGCTATGATCGTTCAATTACATGTAATGAAGTTATGGAATGTCAGAGCAATTTATAAAATCAAAAGAAATAAATGCGCTTATTTATTTTCATTTAGGTGTAAAGTCTTAGAGAGCTCATAATTATTATTTCATCATCATCATATCAGCCATAAGACGTCCACTGCTGAACATAGGCCTCCCCTTTGGACTTCCAGTAGGACCGGTTGTAAGCATTAATGATTAATTAATTAAATTTATAATATAAAACCTTGCCCCATATTGGATATTTTTCGACCCAGGCATGGTCATGGTCCATGGTCGGACAGCGAGTTCTCCTTTACTCGCCGCCCGCATGTCCAATTTGTGTATCTTAGCTTGGGCCGGTAACAAGAATTTAAAGTCCATACTCCGATCCCCGATCTATCCCAAACTATCCAATTCTATTCCAAAGTTATCATTACGGTAATCTATTTCCAAGTGGTCACAATACTTCCGCATTGAGGAGCTTCCGGCGATACTCCATTCTATCTCCGTTTCCGTAAACGGCCGGAAATGAATTCAAAACACCCTATAGCAGCATCCGATCTCTTGTAGGATCAATGTATTCATAGATATCCCAGAGTTATCCTCTTGTACCTGTCCTAATAATGGACTTGGTTTAGCTGAATTGATATCTGGTAATATCTTAATGGGTCAATAGTTATTAGACGTTGCCTAATTGAGGGTTCGGAAAATGGGAGAAGGAATGAAGAAAGTTGTTCTTTTTTTTTCGTTATCTGTAATATTTTTTCACTTTCTTGAAGTTTTTGTGATGTTTCAGTTTGTATTTAGTTTTTTATTTTATTTCTCCCTAAAGGCAATTATTTTAAAAAAAAAACAACAATAAAATACACAAAGCATGATGTGTATTTGATTTTATAGTATTTGTGGATACATTAGAGCTATGATGGTATATCAGTACCCCTAGCACGAATTTTCAGTATTTGAGACGTAAAGTAAACTGGAATTTTGACAATTTAAAATTGTCAATTTTCAAGAAAAAAATTAATTCTTTCTTCGCGCACCAGAGGCGCTGTTCCATTTTTTCATACAAAAACGCTGTAAATACTGGAAAGACGCTGTAAAGTAAAAGAGTGAAAATTCGTGCTAAGGGTACCAGTTATCTATGTAATATACAAAGATAATAGCTAGCACAAAACAGACACTAAACGAAAACCACAACAGTTACATAATATCCAATTTCCTCAAACAGCACTTTAAAAATATAAACCAATGTTCAACAACGATAATAAAACGCAAAATAGTAACACAGAGTGAACTCGAAGTCGAGATTCTTCTGAACGGACACGCGCGCCGAATGAGTTAAATTTGACAACGGATAGACAGACCGCGAGTATTTCAAGAGGTGCTATTTTTGACGTAATCCTCGTTCCTTTAGTCCTTTGTAGTCTTTCCACATTTATTTTACCTCTGACATACTGATACTGAGTTTGTTTCAAGAAAGAATTTCGATGTCGGTGAAGTAGTTTCGTAACTTACCCCTACATAAGCCTACCGGGGTCGCGGGACTTATTCCATTACCGTGACCCTGAGATGTAAAGGGCTAATGAAGGACACCGTAGATTTGTGGACAGTAGGGTAGGAGGACTCATTCGATGATTTTACAGGTTTATAAACTATAAACTTTACCGAGCAATGCTGAGGCGGGTCGCAAGCAGTTAGTACACATCACTCAATTTTAAATTCGGTGGCAGCAATTTAACATTAACCTTATTTAAACGTTGGTAAAGCTCATTCTGATTTTGACAGCGATGCAGCCTCATAGGAAGAAATTCTGAAATGACTGTAGTGAGTCGAAGTGGTTGACAGCCGACATAAAAATGCAACGGAAACTTTTGGCCGGAAGGAACGGAGCGCGAAACGTCATGGAGTGTTAATTTTCTTTCTTTTGTTTGTTGCAATGTTGAAAATTCCTTGTTTTTGTTTTTCAAGTGTTTTGTTTTGTTTTTAGATAAATAGATGTGAGAATTTATTTGGTGGCGTTTAATTTATGAGCACCTAATTTTTGCCCACGTGTTTTCTTGAGTTATTTTAGCATTTGACAATAAATTCGAGTTGAATGAAGAGTGTGTTGCGTGTAGAGAGTGCATGATTGCATATTAATTATGGTTCGAATGACAGGTAAAGACGGGTAAGTACGTTATTATTATTTTTTCCTCGAGAACAATGATTTATGCGATGAAAGGTTCTCTTTGTCCGTTTATGTAGGTACTTGAAAACATAGTTATAATAATATGAAAAATTTCAAAATGATCGGTCCAGTGGATTTGAGTTTGTGACAGAAATGGACGTGTTATTTGTTTTTAGAGGATTTTGTTATTTTGGGATTTTTGGTAGAGGTTTGATTTTAAAGAAAGGTTTATTTGAAAAAAAATCACTCCTGTTTTATGCTCTTCCATGTTTAAAAAAAAAAACGTGGATTTCATTTTTTATGCCCCACAGAATACTGCATGAATTCTGAATTTTAACAATGAATTTTGTCAAAATTCAAACTAGGGCTTATAAGCGTAGACTTTGTTTAGGCAACCATTCCACGGCACTGAAAATTTTAACAAAGACCAGTTTGTAAGCGCCTGGTAACAAGCCAGAGTTATGAAAAGCAAAAATATCACGCCTTATTACTCGGAAGGATTAGGCAGAGGAGAAGATTTTGAACGTCCACATTTTGTGCGCTATGTTTAAATTCAATCTCTGCCAGACACCAATGGAGACTCTGGATTGCTTCTGCAAATACTTTCTAACATTTTACCTGAACTGTAGGTATATCAAACCCAGGACCTCAACTTCAGTAGTCACGTTTGCAGCTACTACGTTTTTTTCTAAAATGGAGTTGAATTTTTTTTCCACAAAATCAGCTAGTAAAACTTCGTAAAACTTCTTACGCAGCGAAACAGTCATTTGTCAAACAGCGAGAAACATCACATAACACGTCTAAGCCACAGACTGCAACTTTCCACTTTGTACTTGATCATCTTAACCGAGCACCTAACATTCGCAACTCTGAGTCTTTAGCGACATTAACTTGGTCCACCGTACAAAGCCGGAGCTAATCTAAGCTTACCCACTCAAACTTTGCTTTTCTATTAGACTGAATCGATTTCTGTCTTCGCACTTAATCTGACAATTCGTCACTCGGGACTACCAAGCTTTAGACAAACGTGATTTCTTGACTGCCTTATAAAAAGGCGCGTGAAAAGTTTTGATAGATTCCTGATTCAATATTTTACATCAAAAGAAATTTGCCTTTACGCAGATCTCTTCGCTCACATGTTACAAGCCTTTATCTAAAATATACGAGCTGAGGGAAAACATTTTTCGGAATACGTATACAAATGAAGCTTTAAGCTCTTTTGAACCGACTTAACGACCCGTGAAGATAGGAATGAGCGGCAACAAACCTGACTAAAACTATAACTAAAAGAATAAACTCGGCTTATTACATGAAACGCATTTTCTTGTACATAAACCGGCTCACTCCAGTTTTAAGAGGAACAACGACTGGGATACGTAGCAGAGTCATTTGCTCGTTTACTTGAACTTTTTTATCAGAGAGCTTTATGACATTAAAGTTTTTATTACAAAGCCGGCTCGAGTAGGTAATCCATGCAATTTGTTTTACTGTTCCACGGATACAGCGTGTCCTTAATAATACGTGATGTTATTATCTTAGGATTACCGAGGTGGCGGCGATGTGTACTATGTAGTACGTTCTTAATTTGAGATGATTTTTTGTAGTCGTTGTTTATGAGAGACTTGATTGAAAGGAATATCTTGGCTATGGTATTTTTGGTTGCTGAAATGCGATTACAATGATTACAAGATTTGGTAAGCTTTGGCTTAGAGCTGTTGCACGAACCCGAGTTATCTTTTAACTCAGAGTTATGTAATTGCTAACACAAGGAAAAGTTGACAGTTTGCTTTACAATATTGTCAATTTAACCTCGTGCTAGCAACTAACTCTGAGTTTAAAAGATAACTCGGGTTCGTGCAAGTGGTCCTTAGTGTGCTTGTTAATTTAACTCACATGCATCAAAATGGAGGTAAGAACAATCATTTGTAATTCCATCCATGGTACTTTAATAATAGCGAATTTATGAAACTAATTTCTACGACTATACCGTAGAAGTCTTAGTAGTATAGCATGTTGCTAATTTTATTAACCCATTTTGTCTCACTGCTGAACAAAAGTCTGCTCCATAGCCTTCCACCTTATTGTATGACTCAATTTTCTCGGAATAACATAACATCTGCCCGTCTAATTTCCATTACGCCTGTATTTACTTAAGTACAAACAAAGTCGGTCCACTGTGTGTCATAATAAATGTTCTCAGCAACGCTAACCCCTGTCTGTTCAAGATTGTGCTACACTTGCCTGGAAGTTGTGCGTAAGACTTGCGCACATACCTTTTTGCCAACTCACTAACTTGCCTCAAAGTTCCTAGAATTTCGTATAAGTGACAGTGTAACTTTTGTTAATCTATCCACCGAGGCGGATGAATGTTACGCCACAGATTTGTCATGAGTACAACAAAATAATTTCTACTGATGACAGAAAATATCGTAATATCTTTAGCATTAATTCATCGACTACTCTGCGTATTGGAATATAAAGAGCTTTCTATTTTCTTCCTAAGAAAAATCTACTCATGTTAGTTATTTTAAACTGTCGTTAAATAAAGAGTACGCGCATTGGACGTGAACGTGTTGTGAACACGCTCTAAAAGCCGGATTGAAATGCAAATAAAAACGATTCAGCTCAGGGAATTGCATATTCAAATTGCTAACTAAGTTCACCAATAACTTCCTTTCATATATACAATGTCAGCGAAGCCAGTTTTGTCCCTTTTAAAAACACTGACGACATTAATTAACATTTTAAGGAATAAGCCGAAATACATGCCTATTAAAAAAGGGAAAATTAAAACCAATTTTGATCGGCATCAATATTCCATTTTCCGTTCGTTACGATGGCATTCCGACAAAGAGATTTTATTGAATAAATTACCTTTCATTAAAATATGTTTAACGTAAATTCTGGCTGAAGCGGAAAATTGTCGTGAGGTAATAATCTGCCGAGCGTTGTGCCAGCCTCGCTTCCTTAGCGAGCTTTATATAAACAAGTCTTGATCGAGCTAATAATGCAAACAAGAAGTGTTCGCATTGGCTAATGACTAGCTCTCACGTGCTCTACAAGCAAGTCTTTAATTAAAACCGAAAGTAATTGTACACACGCTGCTTTAGATAAGAGATGCTAAAAGAATCCCAACATTCTGTAATGCCAATGCTGTAGTAACATTAAAAAGTAAAAAAAAAAACGAAGCGTTTCTGTTTACTTTACAAACGTGTCACAAATAACGTTTCATGAATAAGCTGGTATACTGTGTGCCTTCGTTGTGAATGCAACTATTGGTTTTGGTGCCTCTCGTCTCAATAAATTTATTCGTGGAATCACACATTATTTTGGAATATCTGCGTCGTCGTTCGCGGGGAGCGTACGTGAGGGTAATGTAAACAGTGGCTGGTATGCCGCGAGACATGTTTCGTCACTTTAGCTGAAAAGGCGAAACATCGAGGGCTGAGACGCCCCGTTTCGCCAACAAATCTCTCGGATAACCTTCCCCATTCATACACGTAAATTGTTTGGCAACACCAGTGACAGCGCGCTGAATCGCAACGCTAGCAATATTATTTTGGAATATATCTTTAGGACTAGTGTATTGTTTTTTTTTATATAGTTTGGGTAAAGAGTTTTTTTTTATAATATTATACAAAAAAAAAACTGGACTGCCTGTGGTTGTAAGAAAAAATAATGACTAATGTTTTCATCAGGCAAAAGATGACAGTGCGAAAAATATATTGATCATCCTGCATTGTGTGTAATTAAATTATCTTCACCACAAGAAAGTTCTTGTATTTGTACTCTGGTAAGATACAATGTTTTTGAAACTTATCTTCACCACAAGAAAGTTCTTGTATTTGTACTCTTGTTTTTAAAATACAAAATACATTGTTTTTGAAACTTCAACGTGACTGTGTAAAATTAACATAATCCTTTAAAAAATATTTTAATACGCTTAGCAACAGACACGAGTTTAACAGATGATTTTAAAATTTAAACATTATTTTCGACATTTTTTTTTTTCATTTTTATCTTCTAATTTTGATTAAGTCTTTATTGACACTTTAAGACGAATCGATTGACAAAGCAAAAGTCAGGGAGAAAAAACAGACTGATAAACAATTACCCTCCTATGCGTCAGTTTAAAAAGGGTCTCGAGTCCGACCATATTTGGTAATGAAAATTACAGAAAAGATTCAAAAAGAAGCTCCTTGAATATCAAATTAAAAATTTAGGTATGTAACTGTACGATAAAAAATAGACCTATTAATAAAAAAATATAATCAATTTAATGTTTTCCGTCTCTCATTTTTCAAATATTTTTCTTTGTAAAATATTTTCAGTGTAGTTTGGAAAAACTGTGTGTGCATTGTCAAGTTATAAGATAAAAAAGTACTACAATTTTAATAATAAACCTGCAATCAACCCTTCAAAAATGAACAATGTTGTATGTAACACAGTTGTGTATTAATTTTGGTGTAAAATATCTACTTATGGGCTTTTACTGCGTAAAACTTCATGCAAAATACTAAAACTAGACTAAACTAGTAAAAATTTTAGAAAGTTTCTGACAGTTTTTCAATAGGGTCACGATTACCTTCGCAATTATAAATATCATTTGCACGTTTTTGGGTTTGATAAATTCAAAGGTTCCGGTTATCGACGATAAGGACAGGGTAAGAATTTTTTTAAAGCAGATTTTCTATTTCAATTGAGATTCGATCCAATGTAAATGATTATAATTATGATATGCCCTTAAAGAAGGGTACGTAAATAATAAATAAAATAGAAAATGAATGTTGCTGCTTTCAATACGTTTAGTTATAACAACAGTCTTTTAAGTTGCGAGACCGTTGGATCGGTGACCATCATGGCCGAGATCGTTCCTCGTTCAGAAAACCACTATTGTTTTAGTCCCGCCTGTTATTTGTAGATTTAGTAATCAGAACCAGAGAGAACAGAGAGTAGTAGCCCCAGTGGTATCTGGTGGTATATAGGTAGTAGGTTGTGGGACTTTGTGTAATTTATTTCATCACCACTGCTCTCAAAACGGTGAAGGAAAACATCGTGAGGAAACCGGCATGTCCTAGAACCAAAACTTCGAAGACATGTGACGTCCACCAACCAACCCTCACTGGGCTCGGGTGGCGGATTATGATCCACTCCATCTCACAAAGAGGAGGCCTGTGTCCCAGCTGTGGGAACATTTATAGGCTAATGATGATGAGTCAGAACCCAAAAGTCTGAAAACCAGACTTACCGACGGGTATCAGAAGTTCGCAGCTGGGTTGTGGAGTTCAGATAGGCTTCGTTCTTTGTAAAATACAAGTACACAGATAAACCTGGTTAGTATGCCGACCCCAACATCGGAAAAGGCAAGGCAGATGAAGGAAATGGAAAGGAAATAAATGGTTCTATTCTATCAAAGATTCCCTCCACATAATTTACCTGCCTGGAACTTACCCATCTGCATAATAATTTACCTCTAAGTACATCGTTACCGGTATAAATGAACGTGTGGAGCGTAAGTGACTGCATGTACTATGTAAGCGGCGCAGATCTTGACACAGAGCAAACACATTCCCTCGGCGAAACGTCTCGATCTGTCGCTTAGATATGCGAGAATAAGTGCCCAGTAAAATAGTTCTACTGCAATTACAGATAGCAGGCTACGTTTGTGGAAGAATTTGAGGGAAAACTGCTGGTTTTACTGTGCGAATATGTTATAAAAGATAGAATCTAATGAATATTTTGTGGGTATTTTTAAGCGTGCTTGACCGTCTACCACAGCTTCGCTTACCATCAGGCAAGACAGTGGTCATACGCGAACTTATCTTTAAATAAAAATAAAAAAAAAAATGCCATTTTTGGGTTTTATTTTTAAGGGAGCTCAAAGTGTCGTACTGAAATGATAAAACCTTTTTGTACCTAGGCCATGCAATGCCGCCGGGTTTTTCGGCTTAATATGAAGGAACAAGCACTCTTATCAATACTGCCGCTAATGCCAAATCCAGAAGTACAGCGGCTTTGAGTGCCGCCGGGTGCTTTCTGAATCAAACCATTGATCGAGCTGCCCAATGAAACATTGCTTGATCATTATTGTTAATATAAAAAACTTTGTACTAAAACAGGTAAAACTCATTAAGATATAACTGTACGACGCATTCCCTACAGATTAATTCTAAAGACACCCACAAACTAGTACTTTCAACTCCGCATAACCCTTTGTTTGCATTATGAAAACCTAATTATAATAGTTTTACATCCACGTTGAAATCTATTATGAGTTTACAAACTTGTGTACGAACGTTATGAACCAACTAAGTAGTGTTTTCTTTACTAACCAAATAAGCTACGTAAGAATTTACTTCGTTTGTAAAGACTTGCGTTTTCCTAACTTAGTTTATGTTGGTTTTATTATCTTCAAATTTACTTTGCAAGTCCTTTTTTTATTCAAGGCAGGGCTTTTTATTCGCTTGCTCTATTTATGTATGATCGATTTTTGCATGCAGTCGAAATATTTTGACGACATTTTAGTGGAGCCAAGTTAGAGGGTACTTTTATGTGACCATGAGAGTTCGTTTGCAATGGATTGATTGATAGAATAAATAATATACCTGGAAAAACGACTAACGTGAAAATAGCATAAATATTTCATCTTGTTATTTTTTCCTCTGCCTCTTATTACTAGGCTAGGGCCTCCCGTAAATAATTACCTATAGATCTTGCATACCCCCTCCGAATTGAAGGACACCGTGGATTTTAGTCAGTAGAAGTCTGACAGGCCTTCCTACCCTGCCCGGGGTGGAGGCATCATAGGACACTACCGACTATGTTTTAATAACTACATACTATAAAATCTGTGGAGTATTATAATCTGTGGAGTATTATAACTAGCTAATTTTACTTACGTACTTTATCTTTCGCATCTACAATTTCAAATTTTATAAATAGCAACCCAATTCTCGCAAATGAAGTCAAAATCCAACTTCCTAACATTTGCATTCAATACCGTCCAATATCAACATTCTTAGAGCGTCTCACTACGAATTAGTGCTGGTATTAGTACTCGTAGTAGTAGTATTTGGTATTCAGAGTCAGAAGACAGTACAGGCGATTGGCGAGCGGCTAGAGAGATTAATTTGCATTCACGACCAAAACGGATCGTGAGGCTATTTCGTCGGCATCTCTCCCATTTCCCGTGTACATGTATATGTTCATTATACTTGTATGTATACGGTGAAGCGAAACTGTTTCAGCCGTTAGCACCGCCTATGCAGACATTAAGTTTCACCATGAACGTTTGCATGTGGTTAAATATGCAAGGACTATTTTCAGGGTTGCATTTTGAAGTATATTTTATGATATTGAGAAGAGACTTGGTTCAGGATAAGTGTTCACTGAGTCCCATAAAATTAATCCATTACACGTGTTTCAATTAACATAACTATGTTTATCGACACAGTTAAACAATTCAGTTTTTCCCACACCAGAGTCTTTTTTTTTATAACGAACAGTATTCATTGTCCATTAATAAAACATGTAGTATAAAAAATGAAAAAACAAACATACGTGCATACCTTCCAATATAAATGTATGACAGGAATTGATACCAACAAAGTTGTCACAGCAGAATATATGGCCGTCAGGAAACGAAATGCAGTGAAAAGTTTTTATTACAATTTATACAAATGAAACTGCAATAATTTATTGTTGAGCTTTCAATCACATTTATAATTAATGGGTTCTGTATAGACGTCGCGACGATAACCCTTCGTTATAAAGCGCACGTAGAACATGATCCGACCAATATTTTTTGTGGCACGCTCCGATGGTATACGCACACTGTGTAAATTGGAAACAAATCAAATATGCATCGTTCGTCCAACCGTGAGATGGAAAACTCGCATTAGCGATATATTCGAATATCAGATCTATTCCGAATCCGCTAGCAGATAGAATCGACAAGTTATAGGCACCATTTTTTCAGTGAAATCAGATTTTTTCTCGGTTTTGCTGTGACAACCTTATTTCTGGAATGGATTCTACGTCTGCGACTGGTCCTAAGTCGTAATTTATAAAAGTAGACGGTATTATGATATTTTTTCTTAACGTTACGCAATTCATATTTATTTGCTATACGTGATTTAGATGAAAAGTGAGCAATTCGTCATTTTACGAGGTCTCATTATTTACTCACACTGCATTCGCATGTATAACCATACATATTTTTATGACAGATAGAGTTAAGCCACAGCAATCGCAAAATAATTTTATGAATTGTCTGAGTCATCCAGAAACGGCGCTTTACTACTATCGTATGGATGAAGAAGTATGAATGAATGATACACTCACATTTGGTATATGACGCTCGCAATCTGGAAAGAAAGGGTAGAGTTATTTCAACAGAAAAATGTTAGAAGCATTTAGAAGAGATCTTCAGACATAGCGACCGCAGAGCTTTAAAAGTGCACTTACTGTGATTGTATTTTATTTGTCGTTTCTTATTTTTGTGGGTCGCAACCTCGATAGATGTCAAAGAAACGGTATTTGTGAAGAATGCGATGTTGTATAGACGGTAGATATAAAGAATGGAGAGACTAAATGAAAATGTTGCCGGGCTGTATAAACCGGGCCATATCTGTACGATCGTCTATTGCATTTGGCTGTTGTCCCGCGCGGATTTATGTTTTACAACGTACTTACCGTTTGCATCTTCAATGCAATTTTGAAGGATCTTCTAGGATTTGCAAATGGCTGCCAGTGAAAGTGTATGAGGTTTTTCTTTTAAATTCTTTATCAAATGTAAATATTTGATGAATGAATTTTGCTCATACTCGCATTGAACGCTCACAGATATTTCTTTTTATACTATCTCACATAGAAACATTACGAAATGAAAGCTTTTATTTTTATACAGTGTTTGACCATTAAAATTATGTCTGATAAAATCATGCACAAGACTTGAAAAGTCTTCATAATTGTCCAACATCGTAACTTAAAGTTAGCGTTGAAACTTAATTATGGGCTCATTCTTCTTGTATTTACTGAAGTGCTACTTGCCGAGATAAATTAAGTTCAACTTTGAACTTGTCAGTGGCAGACGTCAAACGCATTAAGTTAAGGGCGAGCGTCGAGAGCCTCATCGTTACATTACTCTGTTACAACAGTTCTGTTCTGCTCAAAATTTAGCCCCAAGACTGGTAAAGTATCTCAGAATATACATTTGTTTGTCCCGTTAAGGCCCGACGCTGCGTTAAACGGGTCCCCGCGACGGGCAACCGTCGCGGGTCCACGTCCGTGGTCCCGCGCGTGGCCCCGTGCGTGGCTCCGCGCGTGGCCCCGCGCGTGGCCCCGCGCGTGGTCCCGTCCGGGTTGCCGCGCGGAGACACGCGCGTGTACCCGCGCGGGGCCCCGCACGTGGCCACGCGCGTGGACACGCGACCGATTTACGCAGTGTCGCTAGTTCATTTGAACGGTGTGCTTGTATAGTCTTTGTTGACTGATTTGACATCAAATAATGTTGTATAAAAAGGAAAAAGTTTCTGATTACGTAACAAACCTATGTGTTTAAGGAAAAGAAATCACATAAAAAAAAATCGGCAGAGCAATTTTTCACTAGATTCTCACTAGAAGATAAAGTGCGATATGTAAAAAGTTGATTTGGAGTGACACTGAAGTCGAGTTGGATGTTTATAATTTCCTATTCTAACTTTTTTTCTTCCTATTATTTCATTTAAACCTACAAAACCTTTAACTACAAAAAAAATTGAGACTGAGGGATTTTTCGCAGAGAGTTAAATAAATAAGCAATTTTCATGTTTTGGTAAAAAAACCGAACTACTCGGCTAAAAAAAAATTGCATTATTGTGCATGTATAATCTGTATCACCTACTCTCACCATATTCCAAATTTCAGCACCGGAGGAATTTTTCGAAAGTCTTCATAAAAAAAAATTTGGTCTCTGTTTGCTCCAGTTACATGCACCGTGTATAAGCACCCTTATTGACTGAATCGCGCGTAGCCCCGCGCGTGGCTCCGCACGTGGCCCCGCGCGTGGTCCCGCGCGTGGCCCCGCGCGTGGCCCCGTGCGTGGCACCGCGCGTGCCCCCGCGACGGACGTCCGCGCGGGTCTCCGCACGTGGCTCCGCGCGGGTCCCCGCACGGGTCCCCGCGACGGAGCACTTTTGTATAGAACCGCGCGTGCATCCGCGTAACGCAGCGTCGGGCCTAAGAGGTGTCACTTTATATAAGGTTCATTTTCCATTAACGTACACTAATCCTAATGAAAACCTGTCCTAGTTAATTAAATTTGTGCAACGCAGCCTGATTGTTGTGAAAGCAAACACGATTTGTTGCTAAAACACATGTAACATCGATATCGGTCATCGTCGCACCTGCTCTTAAGACCGTACTTAGCGAATAGAACGCGTTGAAAATACGGTGCTTTATAACTGATCAGTATGCTTTTACAATACGAAGCTGATTAATGAGCGAATTTTAGTTAAGCTGTGTGCGTGCAGTGAAATTGTTGGAAAGCAAATGGTGTGGCAAGCGGGCGGACAGCGAGCTTTCGGGCTGAGTGGTCGAATGCGCTAATTTGCAATGCGACTACGGTACTTTTCATCGTCCCTTGTCGTGCATTGTGCAAGCGGCTGTTTTCGACAGCTAAAGCGGTAACATTTTCGCTTGTTTGTTTATTTTCGCAGTCCTTTGTGAGTTGTGTTCGTTTGTGATGACTTTACAAGACCTGGAATTAAAGCCTTGAGGCAACGTGTAATTGGATTATAGTGGTTGTTCGAGAGCGTTTCCAAGTAAGTAGAGGAGCATTAATGTTGTATTTGACTGAGTTTGGACTTTGTGTCGTAGTTGTTTAAGATGTTACCAACTATGACGTATGTAGTTGCTTACGTGTTTATTACTAGTTTACTTTGAAATACATGTGAATTATCTTGGAGAAGACGTTTGAAATTGTTCGGTTGCTTTTCATTGTTTTCGTAAATGCAGTAATAGAAATGTTCGTTATAAATTTATAAGTACTAGACATCGGTGATGATAAGGGATTAAACGTATCACCTCAAGCAAACAAAATGGCCGTATCGTCATTGCGCTATTTACCTCGTCAATCGTGCAAATCTAATTTAGGCAGTCCGCATTCGTGGCGCTAGGCGTTAATAAATCACAGAATATAAGTTTGTCGCCTTGTCGTGCTACGATTATCCATTTTGTTAATTGAAGCGTCGGGGGTCACGCGAGGGCCCGATTAGGGAGGGCATAAGTAATGTAACCAGATGTCCCTTAAAAGATGGGACAGTCCCTTTCAGTCATCCCAACGAACCCAACACCGGAAATAGTAAAATGCTTCCTTAGCTACGTCAGCTTTACCCTCATAAGGACTACACGAAGAAGGTAAGCTTGCGTAATACTGAAATAATTTGGAGATTTAGTTTTCAGTAACATTTTCTCTTGAATGACGTATAAGGTTAAAATGTATCGTGAGAGGTAAATAAATTACGTTCAGTCGAAAATAAAAGGTTTTATTTGCGTTGATGTCAATCGTTGAATTTCGTAGCAGCTCGTAGTTTTGTAGCCGTAGCCGCGTAGGCAAACGTAGCAGACAGCTACGGTTTGTTGCTTCTAAAAATAAATCAAACTGTTGAGTCATTCTTCATCGTTTGTTTGTGAAGCTCATCAACTAATAGATTCACCAACGAATTTAGCAGACAATTAATTACGTTTGTGATAATAAAACAGAAAATATATATCTCTATTAGTTTTATGTGTAAACTGTAGGCAACATTTTTCTATTGCGTGTCCTACTGAGCTTAAAACGTTTGGTCACGAGAACGCAACAGAGTGTCTCACAGTTCTAATTTGAGGGGTGCCGCTCACGAATTCATAATGATGGACGTCGATGGTCCAATCTGGGAGTGGTAAATTAAAATTAGTTGATATACTGTTAATTGGAGTTAAATAGGTTAATTTACCGTGGTATGAAATGAGAGAACCTTTTATAAATTGCTTCGATTCGTTCTGTTTAAATTTTGATTTACTGAGTGTTTGCATGACGCGTTATAAAAATTTTGTTTATTTATATGATTTTAAAAGGCCATCGCTTAATTTTTCCTCCTGCTTTTCTTTACATATTACTCGTATTATATTATTTTTATATTTAATGATTCTGCAGGAGACTAATAAAACTTTTAGTATTCGTAGAAAATGTTTTGAAAAGCTTTTATTAAGATTGGCTGAACTTCGGGCTTTGAGGAGTGGCTGGAGAGAAGTCATGGCGTCCTGACCTACCGCTTGACGCAGGTCCTCACCGGACACGGAAGTTTCGGGAGGTACCTTTGTCTGATGCGAAAAGAGGAGACGCCTGGGTGTCACCACTAAAGTTATGATGTTCTTTTATGTTTTAAATTGAATACGTTTATTTCTTCGAATTTAAGTGTTTTGGTTTTATTTGGTCTAAAAATATATGAGCATTCATTGTTAAAGGAGCTGAGCTGATATTATATTGCAGTCATAATGTTCGTTTCAACACTAATCTAACTTAAATGCACTTAATAATAAAAACTTTATAAAAAATTCCCTAAAAAAAATGCGTTTTCATACAAAATTAGAAATTGATCATTTTTTCATACGAATTTCCAAAAGTCTTAGAACAAACATTATTCAGTAACATAGGCTGAGTATCACCCTACAAAGATCTTCCTTGAAAGGCTTTTTTTTATTTTTTCTTCAATTAACTTCCTGGTTAAGGTACTTCAAATTTACAGAAATATAAACGAATTTATTTCTGTAAATAAGAATTTATCATAAAAAAACCGGCCAAGTGCGTGTCGGGCCACGCACAGTGTAGGGTTCCGTAGTTGCCCATCAAAATACTTATGCGAACTAACTAAACTGATTCGCTGAATTTAATTTTAAAAAGAAGAATTTTCAAAATCGGTCCAGGAGTCTTTGAGAAATCAGTTAAAATACATAAGAAAAAAGATTACGATGAATTTAGAACCTCCTCCTTTTTTTGAAGTTAGTTAAAAATAGTTGACGATAACAACCTACCTATCCCCAAAAAACATACCATAAAAACATACCTGTTAAAGCTGTAAAAATAAAGTTGACAAACTTACATTTGCAGTTGTCTCCGATACATTTTGTTTAAGAAAATATGATATACAAGTACATTTTATAAGTTGGTCGTCTATTACTAGTAAACTTGTAAAGCCTACTTAGTCATGATAATTTTCTTTTAAACTTCGTTATATTGGGCGGAGCACCGACGTGTCCTCACGGCTGCGATAGGCGGAGACCTCTCGCGCCCGGCATTGGTTGCGGCCATGCTGCGGGGCGAGACGGAGTGGGAAGCGGTCAGCTCCTTCTGCGAGGCAGTAATGCTCGTTAAGGAGGAGGCAGGCCGCGAGCGAGAGAGGACAGCGTCCTCCCTCCGCCCCAGCCGCAGTGGTAGGCGCCCACGGCGACGGACGTCGCTCGATGATCTCCGGCCGCCGTAGGCGCGGGCATGCGGGCAGCGAGTAAAGGGCAACTCGCTGCCCGACCAAGGACCATGCCCGGGTCGACGGCGCGTTGTGTCCCACGCGCGCCTCAAAGAGCATATTCAGCATAATGACGGGGCCAAAATTTAGCACTTTAAAGCTTA
The DNA here is from genome assembly GCA_036375495.1 of Agrotis segetum. Taxonomy (NCBI): domain Eukaryota; kingdom Metazoa; phylum Arthropoda; class Insecta; order Lepidoptera; family Noctuidae; genus Agrotis; species Agrotis segetum. The sequence goes on from JAQSVV010000150.1 coordinate 641,880, forward strand.
ATATTTCACAAACGAATTTTTTTATCAAAAAATTGTTAATGGAAACTATCATAATTTTTTAAAGGCCTATTTAATGATACCCCACACTAAGGGGTACGCGAGAAAAAAAAATCCTCACATTACGTGTAAGTACTGGAGGTACCCTAAAAAAAAATATTTTACGAGATTTTATTTTACCACTCTTCTTTTTCTCCTTGACGCTTAATGCTTCAAAAACTAAAGGAGATGGAAAGTTCAAGTATGTGGAAAAATTCAGACAGCTATAGAAATGAGACCTAGCACTGTATAACGCTGAATAACTCAATATTCATATTTCACATAAAAAAAGTTTCTAAAACTTGTTATATCTTCATAATCATGATAAAAAAAACGTGAACACCTACCATTAAAAGTACTACAAAAATTGCAAATATTGACATTGCTATAAACTTTTACATAGGCGTTTAGTTTTATGTATCTACGATTGTATTTATTTATTGATGACCACATTTGTGACCCACTCAGATTAATTAAATATCTTCAAACTACTTACCAAATAATGTGATACGTGCTTAAACTTAAAATAAAGACAGTTTTCACAGACGATATAAGTAGGTAAGTAGTTGTAATGATAAACAAACGATATCTTGATAAATCCTTTTGTTGAACCCTCTAATTAGCTAAGGATACATTTAACAATTTCGAAATGAAACAAGAAAAATAGGAAATAGTATATTTATTCGATAATCTGTGATTCTTATAAATAAAGTCTGAAAGAATACGAAGCGACGGACTGTGTTTAAATGTCATTTTATTACGTGATGATGGAAATCTGGATGTGATGTTGTTAATTTCTGCAACTTTGAACTGTTTCTTTCCACTACATGGCGATGGCTTTGCAATATTCTCACAGAACGACCACAAGCATAAGCACTCCGTCGAATAGCCGAATAAACGAATTTCACCAGTTGCTCCTGAATGCAGCAGTTCAAAACAAGGATGACAGTGTTGGCTGAAAGATCGGCCTGTGCGGTTATAATTATTTAGCCACGAGCTCCTCTCGAGTGTATATGACGCCGCAGTCTTCGCGTGGATATACCACAGTTTATGCATTGCATGATTCACTGTATACAAGTCAAGTCCGGGTCGAGAAGCGAGAGGTCGGTAGGTTTGCAAGCAGGAAGTCCAATAAACAAGCGGGTCTTCCTGCTTGCTTAAGTCAAGGAATAGCAAAAGGAAGAATCACAACGAACAATTTATTATTATGCAGAGCGCAGAGCGTTCAAATGACATCTGACGTTTGTTTTTTTCTTAAAGATGGGATTGGACTCAAATAATCACAGAACCGATAAAAGAATCGATTGAAATCGTTAGAAAGTAGTATCGATCATACTTCAGTTTTTTTTTTCTCTCCCACTCCAGCAGGTGTAGCATGGCGCCGTAGAAAGAGGTTTTCTCGACGCAAGAATAGACAAATGACAGAACGTAGAAATATTTTTAGCGTTTTAAGCATGGTAATGTAATAAATATGGAAAATAAACGTTCTTTTCTTCAATAGTGTACGAATGGTGTCATATTTGTACAGTCGATTTGTGTAGAAATAACGATGAAATAACCTTGTCTTTTCTTGGTAGAATAGAGATAGAATCGCCATGCTACGCGTGCTGGGCAATATTCTCTTTCCACTCGTACCTTTCACGATGTTGGGCGTCTTCCTTCCAGTTCAGACGGAACCTGTCCAGTTAATATTATTCTGCACAAAATATGAACTAAGATTAAACTAAGAAGCTCATTCCCAAGCTTTTAACGAAAATAATGAAATTGAGTTTGGTGGACGAATCACTTTAAAACAATCCGATTTTCCGAATCAAACGCATGAAAACACAATAAAAAGCAACGAAACGACTCTGAATCTATCGATTCCCGCCAAATACTGTTTCAACGCCAATTTTTAATTTCAGCAAACAAATCGTTTTAAATCACATTAGTAAAAATCGATTAAATACAGTTTCATTTTAACAATCTGGAAAAGCGATATTACCCTTCCCTAGTTTTCATTATTTCATCGTGACCAAGTCATGTCAATAAAAAATGAGCGAAAAGCAATTCAGATAGTTTTTTATGTTTAACATTTTATATAAGTCTTAGGAAATTATTAAACATAAAACAATTCATTAATGAATTTTCAAATACTACGAGTTAAAATGAAATTCTTATAGGCGACTGGGGCACTCATTTAGCCATCTTCTTTATGACATTCTCGATTTCTTCAGCCTCACAACCAAAAATTCCTCTTATTCTAAAGGTGCATACCTGTCAATCTCCTACTCAAACAGTTTGCCAGTGTCCCTTAATCTCCTCTACTGACTCCATCAAGTACCTAGGCATAACAATGGACAAATATCTCTCATATAAAGAACACATAAATGTCATCACTGGCAGAATTAGAAAACTTATCTACATTTTTAAAAACCTACGGTACGTCGCGAATAGTAAAGTCATTCGAACCGTTTACTATGCTTTGTGCAATTCAATTATTAGCTATTGCATTTCCTGTTGGGGCGGAATCGCTAAAACTACCCTGAAGCCTTTGGAAGTGGCTCACAGAGCAATCTTGAAAATAGCAACTTTTAGGCCTATTCGTTACCCAACAACGCAATTATATCAAGACTGTAATGAGCTTAATATAAGGCAATTATTCATTATGAAAACTTTGCTGAAGCAACATCAGGAAACCCCTTTTACTCCTATCACAAAGCGACGTAAAGACAACATCTGCACTATTTCTCCGATTAAATTCACCTACACAAAGAGATTCTTTTATTACCTTGGTCCCTCACTCTACAACAAAATTAACTCATCTTCACCGGTTTATGAATTACCTTCTTCTAAAGGACAATCGGCAAAAATGTATGGAAGCTGGTCTAGAACTCAATAACAAGCATATGTATGTCATTAGATAGCTCTTTAAATGTACAACAATAATTATTATGACGGGTCATTTCAAATCGCTGTGAGAAAAAAGTTATGGCGATGTATCGCAAATAATATTGGTATCTGGAAAATGGTGTTATTTAGTAATAAAAACAAATGAATTAAGTAATAATATAAGTATTATATTATGTCGTTTATTCCATTTCATTATCAGCAGGTCTAAGGGTCCAAGTTACCGGTGGTTAGAGCTCCAGAGACAGGAACCTTCTCACGATGAGATTGGAGAAGAGGAGTTTTAGTCTGAGATTACAGTTCACACTAAAGTGGTCTGAATAATATTATGCAGTCTGGATGTGAACAAGGCTAGATAGCCTTACGACATTTTAGCGAAAGTATTGTGCCAGTGTGCTCCTGAACTGTATTCTGTAGACACGTTTGTGCCGCCTCTTAAAAGAATGGTGCCAAAATCCGATCCAATGTCTAAAAGTGGCGATCGTACAGACCTACTCATTACCATCCAATCGCCATTACCTTCTGTATAACGTCATGGAAAGGGTAGTGAACAAAATATAAGTTGTTGACTTTAATTTGAAGACTGATCTTCTCAGTGACCGTCAATATTGCTTTCGCTAGAGACGGTTCACTGGCAATCTTCTTGTGTGTGCTACCCACTACTGGTTAGAAAGACTGGAAAGACAGTAAAACACTAGCGGTATCGTTTGACGTCCCGAAGGTTTTTGACAGAGTCTAGCACACTGGTCCACTCAACAAGCACCAGACACCGCTAGTGCGTGATCGATCAGAGTAGTTGTTGATGGCTGTTTCTTTGAGCTTATGGCAACAGATCCTGTTCTCTCTATTTTTCTGCTGCACTTCAGTGACTTTCTTCAGCCTGGTATTAAAGCTACGCAGATGAAAACACTGTTTCAGAGAGATAGTTGTACAGCACAAAAAGTACCTAGCAAAGATGAAGTTCGTTCCCTGAGAGACGCCATGGTAGAGTTGACAGATTTAATCTTAAGCCTTGTCTCCCAGTGGTGTGATGATAATCTTACCTCTTTTTTTCCTTTTCTTTGTTCCTGTAACCGATCTACTCCTTGGCATGGAGTTGAAATTGAATCTTAACTTAGGTGCGACCATAGAGCATAAAGCCTAAACACTGGACAAAGTACTGGACATTCTAAATTGAGTGAAGCGATATTTTACCAGCTTTTGACTCTACAGAAAGCGGTAGTCCGATTGTGTATGGAGTATTGCAGCCAACTTTGAGATGGCTCAGCTATACATATATCAACTGGCCCAGCTTGACCCAGTGGAACGCAGAGCCAAAAGCTTTATTGGCGTCGTAAAACTGGTGGATGGCCAAGCTTCAAAGCTTCAATCATCGCTTGCCTACTTGTTGGTCTTCTATAGAATGTACTTCGAAGAGTGTGTGCATGATCTCTACGACATTAGACCACCAGCTCCTTCCACTATCGGGATTCTGGACTTACTGCTTTTAATTACCATGTATATTTAGTTGCCAACTAATTCGCACATTAACTGCTCCCAATCATCCTACATAATATGCACAGCAAGAGTGGAACTCGCTACCTGCTTCCCGCTATACAAAAAATCTTTAAGAGATTTTTTGCAAGTATAATTAAATGGGTACCCACTGATTGGAACGGAAAAGACTGTTTTTTTAAGTGTTGCCTTACTCTAAGAATTTCTTCCTGTATCGTGGGTGCGTTTCCATACATAGAAACACAAATTCACAAACACTCAGACCCGGAACAACTACGATTATACAAATATTTTTTCGGTGCGGCGATCGAACCCGCGACACGTTGCGCAGCAGTCGATCGCTCAGTCACTGTGCCAACCGTGTCGTCAAACTATTCGGCTCCTATTCTCGTGCTGACCAAAAAAATAACCTACCTATTCCTTCGGTTGCCCTTTGCATTACAGGGCCGCGGTATCCAGTGTAGACAGCCCGCGACCCATTAAGCCTTTCGTTCTTATTTTCCCGCAGGCATATGACAATACTTTTGAATTAAGAATAGGACGACCTTGGCGCCATTTCGTGCAAAAAAAAAAATGTGCAACTAATAATTATAACGTTTTTCTCGCTTTAGTAGCGAGTTGAAGCGAGACAACATAGCGGACAAGCCTTTTAAAAACCCAAGACATTGGTTGCTAGTACTTAATAACTGCCGCATTTAACTGGCTATAACTTTTTTCTCACAGCGATTTGAAATGAACCGCCATAGTAACTATTGTAGTAAATGAAAAGAGCTTTCCAATGATATATGTATGATCGTTATTGAGCTGTAGACCATTTTGCCGATGATCCTTTAAATTAGTTATTCGTTCATGCCTTCTAGGGAAATCATTTGATGAGACAGAAGAGTTTCTCTCAAATCCATTTAAAAAGTTAAGCCCAGTTTAGGACTGTAATTAATATATTGTTGCTAATTGGTCAACTCACAAAAATATCTACAGCGCAACTTTACTCAAAACATGCATTACATAACACATACATAAACAAACACTACACTAACAAACAGACACAAGAACATAACACGCATACATTTAAACACATAATTATACACAAATTTAGATTTAGTCTTAATTATTCTAAGAGAAAAAAAACTAGAAATTACTTTAACCTCTTTATAACATTTATGGTAATTTGTAACATGTCATTCGGCTGCCCCATTTCAAAACCTAGTAAGGGACACTTTTTACGAAAATCGTTTTATTGCATAATCTTCGTAACCTAGTAAGTCCCTACCGAATGCAAAAACACCAGCGTTAAAAACTCACTTAAAAGCAGATATATTTAAGCATCGATACCTAGTAAGTGCACTATCCACTTCCCCGTGACCAAATAAAAACCTAGTAAGTCACTTCAACCAATTCAAAACCTAGTAAGTCTCTGGACTTACTAGGTTATTAAATGGTTGAAGTGACTTACTAGGTTTTGAAAACAAGAATCCAATATGAAAGAAGGGCGGGGTTGGGCTGGAAGATCCGCAGCAAGTCACACACGTCAAGTCAAGTCAAGTCACAAACTCAAACAGAGTTAAATATATTTCAATGGATTTGCAGAAAGAGAGACCTTACCAGAAATGCCTGACATTATAGATGCATTTTTCATGAATCGTTTGGTTTCTTTTAAAGATTTTTAGTTTATAAACTCTGTTGTACAAGTGGAGTTTTTTAATCAAAAAGTTTGCACTTTTCTACCCAAAACTAAATTTGTCACTCCAAAGGGCCATTAAACAAAATAAAACTTTTTTTAAAAAAGGAACCAACTTCAAAACCAAACAAAAAAACTGTAAAATAACTTTTCTTTCGTAAGTCGGTGGCTTTGTTTCATATTTCATTGACTATGGCCACCGACTTCCGAAAGAAAAGTTATTTTACAGTATTTTGGTGTTTTGCTTTGAAGTCGGTTCCGGTCTTTGAAAATCTACAATCCTGGTAAGCAACCCAAACGGATCCATGTGGGCAACTTTACGAGGTATCCATTATTGTTATATACTAAAACCTTCTCCAGAATGTAACGAACACTTTTCTGAAAACGGCTTCAAAACCGGTTCAGCCAAACGCGAGATAATCCCGGACAAACATGCAATCGTCTTTGAAAATCTACATTCTCAAGTACACAAAAACGGACCCGCGTGGGCAGCGTCACGGGATATCTATTAAAAAGAATGTGTGTATGAAATTAACGAAAGTGTTATATACTAACACTTTCTCCAGAATGTAATAAACACTTTCCTGAAAACCGCATCAAAATTCGTTCATCCAAACGCGAGATATTCGCGGATAAACATACATACATACAGGTCGAACTGAGAACCTATTTTTTTTTTAAGTTGGTCAAAAAGAAGAAATTATCAATAAATTGATAGGTATGTTTGATGCCTGAAACATGAAAGTCATTTTGGCATAATTTACCTGTGAATGACGCGTCTGTGGATTTGACAAATGATGGGCAAATGTCTGTAATTGAATAGAGCTAGGCTGCTGCAAACATAGCCAAACATATGTTTTGTTTTTTTCTTTCAATTAAGCAACTTTTGTATTCAATAAAACGTTATTTTATTTAAATACGCTATACCGTTACTAGTATTTCATCAATGACATATGCTAATTTTCATATTCACTAAACCAGAACAAAACCTAGCAAGTGCTCTTACTATGTTATAAAACCAATTTCTAGGTCGACGTAACTATCTCGTGTCAATTATCAAAATTAGTAAGGGGTTTAAAATATGCAATATACATATATATCAAAAATATGCTAGTACTATGTGTTCATTATTTAGTATTGTTTACAACCTATAGTAGTTTATTTACTTAACATAAATATTTTTTAAAGGCTGACCTATATTACGTTTATGCGCTCTCCTGTAAAATTTCGTTTTTGGTCCTTACTAGGTTTTGAAATGGGGCAGCCGCATTGTTCCAAATACAATTAATATATTGATATGGGGCAGGCACTGTTTCTCCTAAACACAGGTTGCGCTGCAACTTAGCTAGGAGAACAGCACTACACCCACAGATTTGTTTGTGTTAACCTACATGTTCAAATAGATTTAGTACCATCCATATTGTACAAATACCTTGTTATTGGAAATAAATAAATTATTATTATTTATGTCGTTTATTCATTTTTTGTACATTGTTTTACATTTTTAAATATTATTAAATACAAAAAAAAATTAAAAACATTTAAAAATATAAAAAATAGTGTTCCACCGGTGTGGGAGCGGGGTCCAAGCTACCGGTGGTTAGGGCTCCAGAGACAGGAACCTCCTCACAATACGGGCCGTATCAAGAAGTACTGCCTTCTGAATCTGGCCCTTGATCCAACCCCCTAAGGAGAGCCTCGAAAGGTGTTCGTCGAGGCTCTTAGCCATCAGGCCATTGGCAGTCACGACAATCGGCACAATGATAGCCGAGCTCACATTCCACATGTCGACAACCTCGCGCGCCAGATCGAGATATTTAATTTGTTTATCTTTCTCTGCCTTCACGAGGTTCTCGTCATGCGGGATGGTAACATCGATTATCATTGCGCGGCGCGCTGATCTGTCTATCACTACTATGTCAGGCTTATTGGCGACAATAGTCCTGTCAGTAATGATAGGCAGATCCCAGTACAACGTGACATGGTCTTTCTCGAGAACTGGGTCGGGCACATACCTGTAATACGGCACCTCAGATTCCACAAGTTTGTATTTCAACGCAAGTTGCTGGTGGATGATCCTGGCTACTAGGTTATGCCTGTGCAAGTACTCGCCGTTAGCAAGACGAGAACAACCAGAGATAATATGTCGGATGGATTCACCTGGACGATGGCATGCCCGACACACGTCAATCGTCCCATCCTTTATAATATGTCTCCGGTAGTTGTTCGTCAAGATAACTTCGTCCATAATCGCACAGACAAAACCTTCAGTTTCCCCGAAGAGGTCACCGAAACGTAGCCAGGACACGGACGCTAGAAAATCTACATCGGGCCCATGAAGAGCCCGGTAGAAGCGTCCGTGTAGCTCCTTGCTTTGCCATACCTCCCTGCGGTCCTCGGTACCGAGTATCACAGGTTTGTGCCAGTTCTCTTTAGCCATGGATAGCGGGGTGAGTCCCTTGTCCACTGTGACCACATCCCGATGCATACCCACTTCCATTTTCAAAAAATATTCTCTGAGACTGCACACCTCGCGGTTGTGGAGCGTCTTAGCATTTAAAAAACCTCGACCCCCGCACTTCCGCGGGATGTACAGCCTCATTACCGATGAACGTGGGTGGTGCATCCGGTTTGCGGTCAACAGAGTACGGACCCGCCTATCTAAGGCGTCGAGTTCAGTTTGAGTCCATTTGAGTATGCCGAAAGAGTACATTAACACCGGCATGACCCAACCGTTGAAGGCGCGCACCTTGTTTCCGCCCGAAAGAAGGCTATTTAAAACCTTTTTCAGGCGTCCAAAGAAGCGCTCCTTCAACGATTGTTTCACGTCCGGTATATCAATGCCTAACGCTTCCGACATACCCAAATACTTGTAGGTCTCGGATGAGGAAAGTGATCTAAGGTGTATGGAATCTGAAAGCTGAATCCCTCCAGATTCCATAATCTCCCCTCGCTTTACATGCATGACTGCACATTTGTCCACACCAAATTCCATCCTGATGGCACTACTAAAAGTTTCAGTTACCTTCAGTAGTTCCATTAGTTGCAATTTGCTGGGGGCAAAGAGTTTCAGATCATCCATGTATAGAAGGTGACATATGACCTGACCGCCTCTCCTCAACCGATAGCCTAGACCTGAGTCCTCCAGCAATGTGCTTAGAGGATTCAGAGCTAAGCAAAACCAAAGTGGACTCAAACTGTCACCCTGGAATATTCCCCGCTTGATCCATACAGGTTCATCGTTCGCCTGAATCTGTCGACAACCTGGATAGCGAAGGACCGTTCTCCATTGCCCCATACACGACCCAAGGAAGGCGCGTAGAGTTGTATCTATCTTGTACAACTCCAGCACCCTCATGAGCCATGTATGTGGCACCGAGTCGTAGGCCTTCTTATAATCTATCCAGCATGTGGACAGATCCCTGCGAGATCGACGAACCTGTTGGCTAATGGCCATGTCAATGAGGAGTAGCTCCTTAGTACCACGGGACCCGTTCCTACATCCATTTTGAGAGGCAGACATAATGGAGTTACTTTCAATATGTGTGTTAATTTTCACTCTCAAAATGGATGTAAGAAGTTTATAGACCGTCGACAAACAAGTGATCGGTCTATAGTTCTTGGGTTCCGTGGTACTACCTGATTTATGGAGCAGGTGGGTAACACCAGTCGTTAGAAACTGGGGTAGCGACCCAGACTCTAAGGATGACTGGAATTGAGATGCCAGGCGAGTATGTGAACTAGTTAGCCACTTAAGCCAAAAGTTATGCAGTCCGTCCGGTCCCGGTGATTTCCAATTCGGTAACGGACGGACTGCTTTGGCTATATCAAATGGCGTTATGGTAACTTTTTCCATTTCTGGAATAGTTTCACATACTCGCTCGACATCACGCATCCAGCCAGCCTCAGCATGACTGACTGGCACCGACCAGATGCTGCGCCAGAATGTACTTGTGGCGCTGTCATCCGGACGGCATAGGTCAGCCACGCTTTGTTCAGGTCGCTCCCAAGCTCTGTATACCCACCTCTCATCGCGCTGGAACATGCGATTCTGTGAGTATCGATCAACCCGCCGCTTGTACCGCCGAATACGGCTCGCCCATGCACAAACTTTTTGCTTCAGGAAGTCGATGCGCTCTGTGACACGGGACATGTAATCTTGAGGACCAATATCAGTCCCCGAGAATGCCCGTCTCACAAAGCGCATCACACGTGGTCGTGTATTTCCCTCCCTGAAGCAATATAGTTTGCCGATGAGCACCCTGGCCTCGCCGATACGACGCTCAATCCTGCATTGCCAGGCTGGTACAGCTGGTTTTGGTCGATTAGCTCCGTCACAGTCCGGAAACTTGACATTAGCTAATCGACATGCTGCAACAGCCCCGCAAAACAGGATCGAATGTGTATCGGCAAGATCCTCGCTGCTCTCGAAATGATTCTTAAGCAGCGAGTTCAAGGCACTCACCAGCGCCCTATATTTTTTGTGCATGGGCAACCGCGGTAATCGGGGCCTAAGCATAATGGGGGTTGAGCGGTACTCACAAAGCGCATCCTCCAGTGCGCTCCTCACTCGTTCGTTGCACTGGCTACTTACTGTGGCAACCGCATCATCCTCCTCCACAACAGAAATAACAGAGCGCGGCGGGACTCTGTGTACAGACACGGGCGCCGGCGCCGTTGGTGGTGGTGGAGATAAGATGGTATGGTTGCTTAGTACCTCTGAGCGCAGCCTATCAAGCGCGGCGTCGTCCAACATGTGATTACGTTGTATGACCCGCACCTGATCCGAAAGTCGTTGGGCCGAGACGTTTAGGGTTGGTTCAAGTACCTGAAACATAGACAGCATCCTAACACGGTACGCAGTGAGGTTAGTTCCGCCCTCTGTAGACCCGTAGTATGCGCGCATGACATTCTCATTTATGGACTGAGTCCATCTCATGCGCTGCACACAACCACCGGCAGCGGGGAACCGGCTCGGGGCCGGTTGGCCCCTAAGTCCCAGGCTCTTCGGTGGCCGGCCTTTATTATTATTTATTATTATTATTACTTTTTCGGCACAACAAATCCGTATATTTACACCAAATTACAGCTCTCTAGTACTGTGCGTCTCTGAGCTAAACTGCGGACAGACGAACGGACATGGCGAAACTATAAGGGTTCCTTGTTGACTACGGAACCCTAAAAAACTGTGAAAAACAGAAATATTATTTTGAATCGATATTCGATGAAAAATAATATTTGTGCAACCTACAATTATGTAGCTGTTGTATGTGAGTTTATAATTATAAATTCGTAGTGTATGGCAACGTTTTGTTGTAGAAATGTATGCATTTTGTAAGAATCACAAAGAGATCATGATTGTATTTTATCCTAATTTTCAGATAATGTTCGGATTATCGTGCTGTTTCTTTAAACATTATATCAGTACATAATCCTTCAAATCTACAAAAACCGTTGTTATGCTTGAGACTTCCAACAATACAATCAAAAACTATTCTATGGCGTCATTCGAGTCGGTTCGTTTATTACGTGATAAAGTTCCCAGCAATCCTGATGGTTCCGCCGACATATAACTCTTGTGTTTACGACGCTTATAATGTAGAACATTAATGTGAAATCTTTTATCACCTCTCTATGTTATGTGGTTGCGAATGAAATGATTTGCTAAAGAGTTAAAAGGTTCGAGATTTACTCATTTTATTCCAAGAGGAATGTGTTTTTTTTTTTTTATACTTTACTAGAAGGTGGGTAATAAATTGGCAAGCACACACACAAATTAGCGAGCAAATGAACTCATATTTATAATCAATTTAAGATGTTATTTTAAAGCCTGCTCTACACTACTCGCGAAGTTGCCTCGACGAAGTACTCGTCGAAGTTGCCTGTGTCATCATTGTACCCTTTGACTCGGTCGCAAAAACCGACAACAAATGAAAGTCGTCCGAAGCGAGACGAAGTTACACGAAGCTATGCGAAGTGTCCTTCTACAGTATCGTATTCGATCAATTTCTACCAACTTCGCGAGTTGTGTAGAGCAGGCTTAAGGCTGCTTTTCCACCAGAGATGCGCTATGCTACGTTGCTAAGGATGCGTTTGATATCCACCAATCATACTCATAATGTGTGTGTGCGTTATGAAAACAAATGAATATGATTGGTGGATATCAAACGCATCCTTAGCAACGTAGCATAGCGCATCTCTGGTGGAAAAGCAGCCTAAATTTCCAGGCAATTTCCAGCCACCGAATGCGCGGCATACGGTGACAGTCCGTCCCGTCTCGTCCTGGGATCCTCCCAGGATTTACTAAGATAAAAGGTCCTTTACATAGTTCTAAAACAACAACTATACTCTTGTAAAATTAAGTATGTAGTTTAAAGCACCTGTCTATCAGTGACAATAATACCTACTTATATTTTACTAATATTGTAGATCTTACGCTATCTTACTACTGCTATAAACGCGTAAGTAGGGTTGTGAGTATGGATGAATGAATGTTTGTTACTCTTTCACAGAAACATTGCTGAGCTAATTTGATAATGTGGATGAACACATCGAATATTTTGTACCTGGTATTAGAACGAAAGAAAGAAGAAATATTTTTTTTTTACAGAAATACATACAAATTACTTAAAAAGAAAACAGAGAAATTAAAAAGTTAACTAAATCTAAACATAAAAAAAATCGAGATGTAACAAAAACAAAATTCTACAGCTGCATGCCATGACTGTAAAAAGAAAGGTGACCAATCAGCCAATGCTGTGCTGTGAGAGACCGACAGCACAGCGCTTGTTTTCAGTAGTCACCCAAAGAAAAAAACGAAAAAATAAACAAGAGTACGGATATCAAGCCGGCTATATATAAATAAATACATAAAACTAAAATAAAAAAAAAACAGTACCTACATAAATTAACTATAATTAATAATTTTCAAGTTACAAGCGGGCGAAACCGTTAGCAAAATGCTAGTCGTATAAAAGGGCCGCCAGCAGAATTCAAATATCAAAACAGAAGTCAACTTAATACATGTACACATATCCATATATTACGTCTTACAAAATAAGTAGCTTCCAGTACACAAGGCTCCATTATAATTCAGTCACTCGTGCGAATAGGTTAATCTCTGAGTTTCACGCACCATTGACTTAATCCTTCAATTTCCACGTGCCTGATTGAGTACTAAGATATATTAACCCGTCTAGAACTTCGTATCTATTCTGGTAAGATTAAGGGAATAAATGTGAGATAGAATGAGCTAGAATGGGTCGGAAGATTCGTTTTTTGTTTTAATCTAGACTTATAGAAGATTTTGATTGATTATAATATGTTTTTTTTGTTTCGATTTTGATTTAATAGACATTTGGATGCTTTAGAAATATGTACAGTATAGATTAAATGTTATAAAAAGTGTCTAGTTAGTAGTCCGGGACAAAAACCAGGCTCGTTGCAGGATGCAATCCCACCCTATGGAATCATGCATATGCACATACAGCAAAGAACCCATCCTCCCGCCCACATGCATATGCACACGTGCAAGAAACGAATAAACATGCCATGCAATCAAATCTATATTGTCGAGTATAGGTTTGATTGCATGGTATGTTTGGTCATGTCATGATGGCATGTTGTTACGCCCCTCCACGGGGCATCCTCAGGAGATATTGACTCGAGGCCGAGCGCTTGTCGAGTCAACTTCTCCTGAGGAAGCCCCGTGGAGGGGCGAAACACGTGTACACGAATTAAAACTAGATATTTTTCATAACATTTAATGTCATGTATTTCAGCAAAGTAACGCCTGATTCCATTATTTTACTGTAGATTAAATTAAACTTGTTTTTGCCACTTTGTGGCCCTTGCCTATCAAAAGGTTGCCAGTGACTTATGTGAACTGCCTTACTTATTATTTGTTTTGCTCTCACACAAAATACAGTATATAGGTACTTAAAAATATTATTAAATTAACTATCGTAACGCAATTCAAATCAGGTCTGTTCTATTTTATTCATTGAAATACATCAATTTATATTCGTACTCTCAGCGAAATAGATTGAAAACATTTATCGAAGCGTGGTTCTCTATAGGAAAGCGTATACAACGCAGTTTCATTGTGTTATGCCAACTAACGGTTTTATTTATTTTCTGTGGACCAATATATTGAAACATGCTGACTGCTGCTACAAATAACTGGAATTGAGTTCAACACTAACGTTTATAGAATTAAATATTTTCAGTGAAAAGAATGTAAGTATTTAATTCAATAACGTTAAACAGAAATTTCATACAGAAAATGCCAATGTTTTTAAAATATCGAATGTTTTTGAAGTGGTTATTTTTTTGTAAGTTATGACTTATGTTTGTTACGAGAGAGAAATATGTAATTACTTATAACAAGAGTCAAGGAAATTAACACAACAAAACAATTAATAGACTAACTAATCAAATTGACTTAAAACAAAAATTCTGCACGTTTATTTAAATCCAAAATGATTTAAAACTGATTCGGAATGAAATTAGTGATTTCTGTAACGCAGCGCACGCCGCACGGACGGGACCTCTCATGAATAAACCACCTGCCTCCACTCTTCATTCAATTTACGGAAATCACACTGAGCCCCAAATCTGTTTTGGGTATCAAACGTTTTGATCCGTTCGCGATTCTCACGGGCCGGCTACATAAGCAGATTAACAAAAGCAATGTTTGTGCTGGACTTCAGGAACTTACACACATATCGTAACAGAAAACGACCTCTTTAATCACTAGATTCATCCTTATCGTTCGTTCTACGTGAGAGAGAGAGAGGTGATAATCCATCGTTGGTTAGGAGCCTGGTAGCCCATTGTCGGGCGTGTGGCATAGATTCAACGGACCGCAAATTTGTCGGAACTACCAATGAAATCGGATTACTTATAGAGTTCGTGGCAAGGGAGAGCTAACGAGCGAGAAAACCATTACCAGCCGTCAGTGCCGTCTTCAGACGCGAATTAGATTTGCCGTCAAACTCCGAAATATTGGTTGCGATCTTTGATAAATATTGACACCGCTAGTTGGGGATGAAGCGAACTTTGGCTTAGAACGACTTTATAATGTAGATTATACGTTTGTATTGAATTTAAACTCGCTTAGTTTGATGTGGTTGTTGACATCTATATTACATGTTGACGTCTTTCCGTTGCTTGCCTTTTTCACCCTAAATGGCTGAACATATTTGGAAGAAATTCGGCTCATAAAAAATCATGAATAGAGGGCAGAGTAACAATAAAGATTGTGGTGCAGTCAATATGTATGTACTCTGAGAAAAAATATTGACAAAAAGATTTCTCGTCAAATTATGACATTTCAATGCACAAAGTTCAATACATTCTGAAGGACACCGTTCAAGGGTCAGCTTGCACGCTTATGTATGAGCTGGTCGAATAATTATCACGAACATTTATCACTTTCATATTGTTTTATGTCAGTTTAGATCATTTATCATGCCCCGAGTGGGTAACCGTGGGTCAAACACCGGACCGGAGTTTCGGAGGAGAGGGGAGGAAATACCTTAATATGCTTTGGTATAGTAAATTGACGATGGTTTAGTGGAAACATGTTGCTAGTAATAAGCATAATGATCTTATGTTTGATTCTTAAGAGTGAAAAATTTTTTTGGGATTACCTTCATTGTTTTCTTCTTCATTAGCAGCCTTCAATACGGATTTCCTGTTCCTGCTCCAATAGATCTGATTTAAACATAAATATAAACCTGGCACAGCAGGTGTGCTGCATTTTATTTTAATTGGACCTACATTGCGAGAAAAGTAACAGTTTTCATTCTTTTAAAAATAAAGTGTCTACCTGGATTTTCCGTATAAACTGGATAGAGCTTCGTAAAGCCATATAGACAGTCGCATTTCATCCTATCTACCCATTATCGCGTTTCATTGAAAACTTTAAACTCCTTTATTCTCGTATATTTCAGAACTGTTCTATTTCTAGTTACTTTACGATTGTGCTCGGAATCCCATTATTTGTGCCGTTGCATTTACGACCTTATGTCAACGATTGAAATAGTA
Organism: Agrotis segetum; assembly: GCA_036375495.1. Lineage (NCBI taxonomy): Eukaryota > Metazoa > Arthropoda > Insecta > Lepidoptera > Noctuidae > Agrotis > Agrotis segetum. The sequence goes on from JAQSVV010000150.1 coordinate 658,027, forward strand.
TGATGTTAAGTGAAAATATTTCAGTGCATCTAAGTTGGTTTTATATTGTCATTTGTTTGCAATGTGGGCTTTAGAATTTATGTGTTTGAACCTCTCCGGAAATCTTAAACGTCTTTTCGTATGTCAGCCATACTGCCTATCTTTGCATAATAATGAGGAAAATGAGTAACAGACTGTTGACATTTCATAATTATATGTGATGATAATTTGAGAGCGATAGCTGTCGTTATAATTCGCGTTTTATTATGCAAATGAATGTTATCAAGAGGATAATGAAGTTGAGATATCCTTTTATGCTTCCCGCCGTCTTGTGCTTGGAAAGGGGAAGTCGCCTTCTTCGCTTAGATATAATTATATTTTTTGATATCGATAACATCATTCTACTGTAAAATCATTATGCTGAAGCCTAACGGTTTAATAAATCTAATAGTTCTTTTTTTATTGTGGTAAAATCATCTTATGAGTCCTCGGAACCCTGGGGGCGGGACGGGAGGGAATGTCAGACCCTTTACAGTCCAGGGTTACTGTAACCGGATGATACAGTCCTGCGACCCCGGTAGGCTTTGGCTCTCTAAGGCGAGGCCTGTCACAGCTCTTTGAGGCACTAATGGAGCACGACGTGCCTTCCACTCGGGCATGGTTCATGATCGGACGGCGAGTCACCCATTACTCGCCATACCGCATCTACGTCCCACGCCTACGGCAAAAATGGAAATCGCCTCGTGACGTCTGTTGTCGTGAGCATCTCCCGCGGCCGCTGGGTGGACGGTGTCCTCTCTCTCACGCGTCCCGCCTCATCCTTCGCTAGCATGACTGTTTAGCAGGAAAGGAGGTTCAAGCAATGCCGGGCACGAAAGGTTGCCGCCTTTGGTCTTCGTGAGGACACTGCAGTGCTCTACCCAAGGGGTAGTTCTGCACCGTATGCTCCACCGTGTCCTCCCAGCGGAACCTTGCAATGGTGACGTCCAGGTGTTACTCACAAATGTATCTATTAACTTAAGCCAAGTATTTAACGACATATTATGCATTGTGCAATAAATAAATAAATAAACGATTTCCAAAGAAAAACCTTACCCCATGCATCCGACATATTGTTTATTTTTTTATAAATGAATTTCATTTTTGAATACGAAAATATATTACGATGTATTGACATTGAGCCTTGCAGATATGATGCTTTTATTTCATGTGTGATTGTTCTCGGTCGTAGCATAAAGCTGAATTTATTTTGTTCTCTTTGATACTGATATGAACTTATAGTGACGAAATTTTAAATAACTATTGTGTAGGTATCAATCGATTAATTCTGAATTTGTTAGACAAATAATTTTTTGTTATTGTTAATTTATTTTTCTCTGTACTTTTTATACATTTTGAAATCAAAATAAGATATGGACAAACTATAAAAAGCTGGTAAACTGAATAATAATTATTGGTTCTGTTAGATTTGTTCAATAAATATTTTTCCATTCCTTTTCACTATTGAAATGAATAACGTAACATTTTCTCAAAATTTCAGAGTAAAAAACTCATCTACCATCCCTTAATACCGGTTGTTATTAACAGAACACCTATTATAATCCATGTTCTTACTAATGAACCCTTCTTAAATGAAGGAGTTAATAACAATTAACAAAACAGTTCCCCAAAGTGATTTAAGAACAACGTGTTCGAACTACGCAAAGATTTGTACAAGACTTTATTACAGATATCAAAATTATTCAGCGCATGCACAAATTTCATTAAGGAACCCGATTCATATTTTATTCATGCCACATAATTAATAAGTAAGTGGATACATGATATGATTTGTCGCTAGAGAAAACCTTTATGATAGAAAGGATATTCTATTAATAATGTATAGTTACTCCCGACCTATTATTTCCTGATTAATTATGTCGCTCACAGTCTATTATTTCTTTCGATAATACTCTTTAGTGGAAGACTTGACAGTTCATTTATCAATGATTAGTCAACTATCCAAGTGAATGGTTGAATACACCCCTAAAGGATTTGCTGATAATTGGTTCCGCCTGATTGGATAACGTGTATTAACCTATTAACACGTCTACTGGGAAATTCAATTAATGGGACTTGGGTCCTTTTATAATATTGCCATGGTAACCCTTTCACAAGGTTGGCTTTTCCTTTTTAACATATTTGGCTTGTCGTCAGTAGATATTTTTTGTATGGTGTGATTTGATCCGAGTGATCCGAATTCAATCGTTTGTAAAACCTGTGTTAGAAATAATATACAGGATGGATTTTTAACTGGTGGATTGTCAAATCGGGTCAGAGCCCATTCGTACCCTAAGATTCGCACCCTGTGCCCACTCGTACCCTGGAAGTTTTGAGGGGCCCACTCGTACCCTGAAGAATATTTATTTTTATTCATTCTTCTAATAATTATAAGTACATGTACATGTGTATACTGCAGCTTGGTAGTCCTGGTACAGTCGCGCAGAAAAGTGTAAAATAAAAATATAGTAATTCGGTAGATATCATGTTTATTTCAAATAAGATTAAGTTTAATAAATGCCTCTAGGCTCTAGGCATTAAGTCAGTCTTCAAAATAATTTATCAACTTTTAGTTTCTTGTACATTTGTAAATATTTAACAAAATATATGATAACTATAATAATCAGTAAAATAAAACTGTGTAACTATTTAAATAAAATTTCAGTAATAACTGAATTTTAGATAAATTTACATCCAGTGTACAAACAAATAAACAATTAATTGTTAGTATTTTGTACAGTCAAAGAGATCTACAAAATAATGCAATATTACAATAACTTTGTATAAAAGAAATATAAAAAGTAAAATCAGTCTTTGTCCACTTCGTAAAACTAACATTTTTACTAACAACAAATACACATGCAAAATCCCAATTTCCTAGAAACTAACAAAATACAACTCTTTTAACAAAAATCAGCCTTGATTGACCATCATTTAAATCAAAATTAAATATAAAATATGCAAAAAAAAACAACACATATCATCAGTAAATAATCACTTCTTTTTTTTTGTATATTTACCAACTACATACATACATGCAAAATCATAATAACTTAAATCTTATTTGCTTGCGCGCAGATACTCTGGCTAAGTTTACCCCTCCCGCTTCTGCATTCCACACCCCGCCCACATCTGGAGAGTACTTACCAAATTTTAACGCAATTTTTGCAGCAAAACAGAATTAATGTTAGAACGTTCATTATTTTTAACCGACTTCCAAAAGGAGAAGGTTCTCAATTCGGACGTTTGTATTTTCTTTTATGTTTGCTCGGGCATAACACCGTCGCACAACCGATTTGAAAAATTCTTTTTTATTGGATAGGGTATACTTCCGGAATGGTCCCATTAAAATTTTATCGAAATCGGACTAGCACTTATTGAAAAATCAACAAAAACCTATAAAGTTTTCAACTTTGTCTACACCGATTACTCCGAGGTTTCTGCCATTTGGCCCATACAATTTGGGTTGAATAGTGAAACTAAAAAGGATAAAATAAAAACAAAACTTAAAAAAAATGTAACCGACTTCAAAACAACCACATAAAAAGTTCAAAAAAACCTAAAAAAAAACTTTTCTTTCAAAGGCAGTGAGAAAAAAAAAAGTTTATTTCGTTAGGCGAACTTCATTTAATAAAAGACCAAAGACACATTGAACAGTCTCGTATTCACAGTCACTTTCAAGAACCAATATGTCACAGAGGCAGCCATAACATACAAACAAAACACCTTATCTAATTTTGTAACCCGTTTTTTTGAACAAGCCATTCGTAGAGACAATTTTACATCGATTTTATTAAATTAATTCCGTTAATAAACTGTTCACAAGTGTACTCTGTAAACCGTTTCATAAGTAAAATATAGCTAATTTTATCTCAGGGGACCAATAGGCACCTGAATAGGTGCCGAATCTTTAACTTATATTGTATTATATTAGAGGGTACGAATGGGTACCTTAAAAATAATATATTTTATTAAAATATTAATTGGTACCCTACCAGGAGACCAATGGGCACCTATAAAGGGGCCGAATCCACAACTTTAATGCTGGGGTACGAATTTTAGGGTACGAATGGGCTCTGACCCGTCAAATCCGATACCGAAATATGCTCAAAAGGGTTTTGGGTTTCAAAGGAAAATAAAAGTGCTTTAAAGGTTTTTTGAAAAATCAAAATTCCATCACCTTTTGCTAGAGAGCATGTATTCCGTAGGGCATTTTACACAGCTTTGTCCACATTGTCATATCATACACGTTCTTAATAAAAATCGAACTTTGGAAACTCATCCAAGTCTTCTTTTTTTTTCCTGTTGTTCACACTGTAGAGCACAGATACAGACTTAAAATCAAGAAAGTTTTGAATCTTGTGTCATTTACATAATATCCTAGCTACATTGATTTTTATCTATCTGTCAAAATAACAATAGAGTTGTTATTTTAAACTAAGCATCAGATTTTGATGCAGTTTGCTCTACTGATTAAAATATTATAAAAGTCAGTTATTTCACATTTATTTTAATTAAGTTCATTTAATTTCAATTTTTCATGTCTCTATTACCTACAAGGTTTTATAAAAGATTTAAGTTTTCATTCTGTGTCGTTGGTACTCAACATGGTAACTAAGTAAAGATAAAACGCTTCGTAACGTCATATTGGCCTTTCAGCGTTCGTTCACGTGTACGCCCTTTGAGTGAATAAATTACATTAGTTGTTAGTACAACATGTAGGCCACTCGTAAAACTTAGCTACCCAAATATTACATAAGCCTGTCTTCATTGTTTGATGGTTTTAATTGAAAAGTTATTAACAAAAAACATCGCTCTAGATATCCTGAAAGCGTTAAGGTGCTGATCAACTTGAGTATTCACTTACACGTATTCAAAAACCCAAAGAAAAATTACGCAGTAATTAAATTGTGTGGACGTGAAACTTCCCATGTAAAATGACATTTTCGATCACCCGTGACCGCTTACGTACATATTATTGAATTAATATTGTAAAATTCAATAATTAATTTTGGTCTAAGCGGAAATATTCTGTGTTTACGTATGAAACTCACAGAGCGGTTTTATTCAAAACAATTCTCCAGCAAGTTTGAATTCAAAACATTTGAATTCAAGACTTCATTAACATGTGTGGAAATTATGTGGAGATAAACTTATATGAATATGGTAACTTGTGTCGAGTTGGATGAAAATTACCTCAGTATTTACGACTATTTTGCTAACACAAGTAATGTAAACGTGAAGTAACAACTTCCTATGCTAATGCTAAAGTGAAAATCTTACAACGCACAAAATATTTAATTTTTTTTATTTGATCAAAGCTGACCACGATCCTCAGACACGAAGGACCGTCTACAGAGAGAGAGATTACGAGCTGGATCCATTTAACTGTTGAATTGTCTAGAACCTTGCGGAACCTTCAAGAAGTTTATAGATTATTCCGAATTTCGATCGACGTAACAATTTATGTGGGATACTCATGGAAACTTGGTGAGCTTGTTCCGATTTATTTAACTGAATCTGACTTGAAAAGATGATGCACTAATCAAAATATTATGGTATGGGTTGTTCTCGTGTAATTTATATGTGAACATAAAATTTAATTCGATGGCACAGCTGGCGCAATGGCTGAGCGATCGACTGCTGCGCGGCGTGTTGCGGGTTCGATCCCCGCACGGAGCAAATATTTATTATGAATTGCAAGTAGTTGTTCCGGGTCTGGGTATTTGTGTATGTGAGTTTCTGTGTTTGTGAACGCACTCACGATACAGGAGAGGTTCCAGTAAAGGGCAACGTTTTTATTTTAAAAAGCTATTGCTGAGTCAGTTATGGGCTACTATGTTGGCTATTGTTTAATAATTTTGTTTGTGTAATTACTGTGGTTTAGAATATTGCATATTCTTTTCCCAATATTAATATGGCTTTACGATAAGAAGTACTACTCAACTAGTAGTTCTGCTTCTGAGAAATTGGAGAAAGAGCATTGTAAAAGGAAGAAATATATAAAACGACTGGAGAGGACTGTAGAATAGAGAAGCATTAGAGGGGCTTGTTAGGAAGCTCAGACAAATACAACATTATCATGCTTCTGAGTCTACACCATAGACAATTACCAAACTAGTTTCTATGTCAACATCTTTGGTCGAAGTCAGCACCAGTAGAACTCCTATGGTTCGTAATGTGAGGCGAGATGACAAATGTTGCCGGAGTTTGTTGAAAATTGCATTAGAAATTCGAAAAGTATGGCTCTCACGTGTGGTTAAGACGAGAGAACATTAATTTGTACCTATTGTACTATTCTGACCTACGCGGGTATGTTATAGTAACCCAAGTTAAGTTGGTCGTTATTGAGACAGCTTTCATATGATGTGAGCTGGGAATGAACTATTTAATGATAAAAAATAAAAATTAAGTCGTATTAGAGATTTCGTAAATGAGGTTAAACTGCGGACAGACGGACGGACGGACATGGCGAAACTATAAGGGTTCCTTGTTGACTACGGAACCCTAAAAAACATTAAATTTTAATATGAAAATTGGGTATTGGGATGTTTTGCAGAATGTCAGATGAACTGATGGCTTCTGTGAGCCATCATTGGTATTTTAGGTGGTAAATTGGTAGGAATAATATCTGCAGGATGCCATGATCCTGTTTCTTTATTAAAGTATCCGTCCAATGTTAAGGCATCAACAGCTTTAATGCAGCAATTTAACAATAATTAGGAAAAGCTAGACAAACCAAAGTGTTTCACGTGTGGTTTAAAAGGCACATATTATTGTCTGCTCTGATTTTTCGGATGAAAATAGTACAAATTCATAGAAATTAATGGGGATATATGTTGCAATAATGAGGGAAGCCTTTACCAAGATTGAACTTATTATTGTAGTTGATGACACGTTGATCTTTTGGGCTATGGTGATTCATTGACTTATAATAATAATGTAATTAATGCACTTTTTAAATGTTGATGGTACAGAAAGATACACCCATTTTGTATGTGGTGCCTGACAATATACACAAGTTTGATGTGTTACGAGTAATAGGACATCCATTTACTGAATTACCATCATATACTTGTTGTGGAAACTTTAATTCATCTTAACATTATGATAATGATTTTTGTTTTAAAATATCGGATCTGAGCGCTTAGTTAGGGAAAATCCGATTACATCTCCAAACTAATATAGTAATTGCCTAGTATTAAAATGATGGCTTCCATTGTAACAGGACTTCTAAGTGAAGTCTGATGAACTTTATGATGTTCCTAGGTGTGAGATTTATATTTTAGGATAAGAAGTAGAAACTCAAGGTGGGATCAATATAGTAAAAGTTCTGAACTTGAGTCATGAGACTACCATAATGAAGAAATAAATGAAAGTCCTTGAGTTGATTACTAATTCAGATAAAAGTTAAGAAGGAATAAAAAATATACATTCCTTACTGTATGTGTTGAATATATAGGCTATGAAATTTCCGCCAGTGAATTACGCCCGTCACCTGTTCACTGCTCTGAAAAAGTTTGCAACACCGTGCAATGTATAATTGACAAAATGGAATCGTGACTAGTCTACAGATTCCAAGTCAAAGTCAAATCTTTTATTCCAATTAGGCCATCAAAGACGCACTTTTGAACGTCGATATTTAAATTTAAAGGGAATAGGAAGGGAAGGGATTGATTCTACACCCATTCGCTAAGGTAGGTTGTATGGAGAAGAATGGGCAAGAAACTCCATAAGAGATCGTTTGAATCCGTCAAAATAATAAAGATCAAGGTCATTACCATGTATATTAATGTTTAATCGAATCTGGACCTGATTGTTTATAAATGTGTTTAAAAAAAAATAAGCTTATTGTGGGTATTGAGCATTATTCGAATTTGTCGATTGTACAATAAATTACGAATCTCTTGATCAGGCGACCTACTTTAGAAATTTTATAAAGGGGTTCGTTGTTATAGCTCTTCCTTTAATTGTATTGATAAAAGACTGAAGAGGTCAGAAACATGATGATGCAGTACAAAGGGGGTCTGGTTGCATTGCCTTCGGGGCTGGTTGCAGTACACATGGGTTTAATTGCATTGCCTTCGGGGCTGGTTGCAGTACAAAGGGGGTTTGGTTGCATTGCCTACGGGGCTGGTTGCATTGCCTACGGGCCTGGTTGCATTGCCTTCGGGGCTGGTTGCATTGCCTACGGGCCTGGTTGCATTGTCTTCGGGGCTGGTTGCAGTACACACGGGTTTAATTGCATTGCCTACGGGGCTGGTTGCATTGCCTACGGGGCTGGTTGCATTGCCTACGGGGCTGGTTGCATTGCCTACGGGGCTGATTGCATTGCCTACGGGGCTGGTTGCATTGCCTATGGGGCTGGTTGCATTGCCTATGGGGCTGGTTGCATTGCCTACGGGGCTGGTTGCATTGCCTGTGGGGCTGGTTGCATTGCCTACGGGGCTGGTTACATTGCCTACGGGGCTGGTTGCATTGCCTACGGGGCTGGTTGCATTGCCTATGGGGCTGGTTGCATTGCCTACGGGGCTGGTTGCATTGCCTGTGGGGCTGGTTGCATTGCCTACGGGGCTGGTTGCATTGCTACGGGGCTGGTTGCATTGCCTATGGGGCTGGTTGCATTGCCTACGGGGCTTGCTCGCTGTTTACAATCAGTGTCCGGCATTGCTTGACCCATCTTCTATTCTGCTGATTAAGATGGGTCGTGTAATGAGGGATACTGCTACTGTGCAGTAACGTTGTGGATTACCAACGTTGCATTTCAAAACTATAAATAGTTCATTGACACTTTCACTGTCCGCGCAGCAGACACAATACCTAAACAATAGTCGTGAGTCACATGTGATTCATCGGACAGGGAAGTGGTTAATGTAAGTTTGTGGGTATCTAGTAAATATTCTTGAATTACGTCGAGACAAAAAGTAATTTATAAGTGGGTAGTTCTAAACTGGTAGTAACATATGACAGTTCTGTAGTGACAGAACTGTGGAATGTTCTAGCTGCGGATAAGTGAGTGGCAATGCTTATGCTGTCTCACTCTCACGCGTGCAAAGTCCAATTCCCCTTCTCTTTGAGCGAGGCATTTTGTAGCAATCAGCTGGGACATGATTGAGTACATAAAAAGTCGACCACCGCGCAGCAAGTGGTATCTCCCTACATTAGATACTACCTATAACTGTCGGTTCCGGTTATTATTTTGATAGATTTATAAATTGATAATTAATAAATCGTGTTAATTCAACCGTTGAAGTCACAAACGCCTCAAGCGCCTTACGTCCTACCTACATCCCCGTGAAGGGGAACAAGATTGGGGTTTGAAATACCTATCCTCAACGTTCGTTGAGTTCGACAGCTGACTCACGCTACCGAACGTTCGAGGCCTGCGCACACACAGCACCTAGCCGCACACAGCTGACCAGCCGGCGCATCCACCATCCTGTCCCTGGGGTCTCTCTCACCTCGGGACAACTCCTCGCCCATCGCGTCTCTGCACTACGCGATAAGCCAGGACAGTACTTAGTGCGCCTACTTCCACGGAACGATTAAATACTAAGTGACGGCTGTGAACCACGACCTAAATAAATTTTATTGTAAACGTTGGTGGGTTCTTTTATTCAACCCACCCGCTAACCGTTACATTGGCGCCCATTTACGTGGTTTTTTTTATTAAGGTCGCTTGGTTTTTTTTTTGTTCTGTGGAGGTAGTAAGTGTGTTATTTTGGTGTTTTGTGTGTTTTGTGTTTTATTATTTTTGTGTTTGTGAAAACGTTTTCGGTTTAACGCAGCCAAAGTGTACCCTACCCTACACATTTTTTTTTTTTGTTTGAAAAAGAAAGTAACGATTTTTTTTTTTTACTTCCTTTTTGACTATTATTTTTTTTTTAAACTCATCGTAGTAGTAGGGCCGTTGTGAAGGCCCGTCCGGGGAAGTACTACCACCACACTTATTGCAACCGCAAATCATTTAGACCCTACCTCATTCTGTCAATATTCTGTCAATTTGTTTTTTCAATTTGTTTTAAATTGTAATTGCTTTTTAAAGCTTAACCTTTTGTAAAGCGTACACATTGGTTGCATTAACTCCTTTTGTGTGTTTTTTTTTATTTTTATTTCGGTGCAATTGTTTTTTTGTGCTTGTTTTCTAGATTGTTCTCAACCAAAACGTTACTAGATTTTTAAATTCAAATTGTAACAGACGGAGTGTTAGTACATATAACCGTTAATTTTATTTTTCTCTTTGAATTTTTTTTTTTTTGGTTTTGGCACTTACCCTACACTTTGAAATTTTTTTTTTTTTCTTTTGAAAAATTTTTAAATCATGGCTTATCCAGTTAAGTTTATGTCGCTTCAAAAGTCTGAACTCGAGTACGAGGTGGCCATTAGAGGCGAAACACCTGCTGCCACGGTGCAAGACTTACGTAAACAGATAGCTAAATGTGGACCATTATTTCCATCGGAAGACATTCTAGTTAGTCCCTTCGACCCAGCGGAGGACTTGAGGGGTGTAGTTGACGTCTTGGAAAGGGTTAACACTAGTTTAGAAGCTTCGACTTTTGATAGAAATTCTTTACTCCGGTCTCAGAATTTACTTAATCATTTACATCATCGTATTAATCGCATTACTGGTATCGATAAAGTAAAAGCTGATTATGAACGTTGCGTTGGCTATTATAAAAAGACCGTTTCAAGGCTTTCAGCACTTGGTAATTCTTTGGATTCCCAACCTACTACAGATTTACCAACAGCTTCTTCCTCTGCAATTCCAGTCACTGTTTCGGTTACTTGTGATGGCAACATGAATAAGTTTTCTAAATTAAAATTCGACGGCAAATCATGTGTTCGAGCTTTTATACTTAGGTGTGAGGAATTTTGTCAGGTAAAAAATATGTCGCTTAATAATATTCTACCCCACGCTATTGAAATATTTACTGGCGATGCCTTACATTGGTACAGAAGCATTAGAGAATCGGTTTCGAGTTGGGACGATCTTGCGGCTTCATTGAGACGTGATTTTGATCAATCTGATTATGACTACAGACTTCTTTCAGAAATTAGGTCTCGCACGCAAGGGGAAACAGAAAATATAATAATCTACTTATCCATTATGGCTGGACTTTTTTCACGCCTGACTAAGAAACTTTCAGAGGAAGACAAATTAGAAATCTTGTTACATAATATTCGTCCGATTTATGCTAATACACTCTCTTCCGTTTCGGAGATTAAGTCGATTGATAATTTACGAACTCTGTGTCGAAATTATGAGGCTATACAAGCACGTTTTTCTCAGTTTAGGGAACCACCTAAGCCGTGTTCAAGTACATTAGCACCTGAGTTTGCTTATTCAGGACAGTCAGCTGGGAAATCAAATTTTAAAAATAATTATAATAGCAAGTTTGATAAACCAAATTCAAATAATAACTCTTCACCTAATTATGTGCACGCAGTTGATAAGTCTAAAACTAATAAAAGACAACCTTACTGCCCTCGTTGTCGAAACAATACACATATGCTAAGGCAGTGTACCGCTAAGAGAGAGTTAATTTGTTTTTCCTGTGGCCTGAAGGGTGTTAAGACACTTGATTGCCCAAATGTAATAAAAAGGAATCTAATCCAAAAAACTAGTTCACGGGAATTGTGTAAATAACTTTAATATTGAGGACTGGAAGAACTGGTTACAAACTGTCACATTATTTTCTAAATCGTATAACATCTACACAATTCTCGATGATAAGAGTGATCTTGATGATAGACCTTACGTTTCTGTGAAGATTAATGATCTTACCGTTTCCGGTTTACTTGACTCTGGCTCTGCGGTCACAATTATAGGCAATAAAGCTCATTCTGTGTTAGAAGCATATGGCCTGCCACTTGTAAAGGCGGATTGCATTACAGTAACGGCAGCGGGAGGACAAACTTTAAAAAGTATAGGTTATATTAATGTACCCGTAAATTTTGAAAACCAGTTTCACATTTTGAAAGCAATTGTTATACCGGATATTAAGCGAAATCTTATATTGGGCATAGACTTCTGGCGTAAGTTTAAACTTTGTCCAAAATTTATTAATAGTGTTTCTATGAACAAAACGGACAGTTGTTCTCTAGATAAATCTCATCCTACCTTCATACAAGGTTATGATAATCTTACTCAGTCACAAAAGCAACTGGCTGATAATGTCATAAAGCAGTTTGAGGACATTTCTTTCTCAAACAAAGGCTTAGGCGTTACAAGTCTTATCACTCATCATATTGACACCGGTGACTCTGAGCCAATACGTCAGCGATACTATCGTTTGTCACCAGAGAAGCAGCGTATCTTGGTTGATCAGGTTGATGAGATGTTGTCAATGGACGTAGTCGAGCCTTGCGAGAGCGCGTGGTCTTCTCCCGTTCTCATCGTTACTAAGAAGAACGGACAACCTCGATTTTGCTTGGATAGTCGAAAACTTAATTCTGTCACAAAACGGGATGCCTACAATCTCCCTTACATTTCTGAGATTCTGGATAATTTACGGGATGCTCGTTATCTATCTAGTATCGATTTATCCAAGGCTTTCTGGCAGATTCCGATTGCTCCTGAAGACCGTGACAAAACGGCATTTTACGTTCCCGGAAGAGGCACGTTTCGTTTCAAACGGACCGCTTTTGGTTTAACAAATGCACCAGCTACTCAGCAACGATTAGTTGATTTATTATTTTCTAATTTTGATCTCAAGGTGTTTGCCTATCTGGATGACGTAATTATCATTTCTGAAGACTTTGATAGCCATGTGACACTACTTTTGCGTGTGCTAGAAAAGTTGAAACAAGCAAACTTAACAATTAACCTTGAAAAGTCAAATTTTTTCAGTTCTCAACTGAAATATCTGGGGTACGTCGTCGATGGCTCTGGCCTACGTACTGATCCAGCTAAGGTTGAGGCTATACTTAATTATCCGACACCTAAAAGTCGTAAGGACCTTAAACGTTTTCTGGGCACTGCGACGTGGTACAGGCGTTTCGTTCCAAACTTCAGTACTATAGCCGGTCCCTTAAATAAGTTAACATCTTCTAAGAAAGGCACTCCTCCTTTTGAGTGGACTGCTGAGGCTGACTCAGCGTTTCAAAAACTCAAAGAGTGTCTAGTCTCAGCACCGGTTTTATCTTGTCCGGATTATACTAAGCCGTTCGAAGTACACACGGATGCCAGTGGTTACGGTATCGGTGCTATGCTGACTCAGTCTTTTGAAGGCAAAGAACATCCAATTGCTTATATGAGTAGGTCACTTACTGCCGCTGAAAAGAACTACAGCATAACAGAACGCGAAACATTAGCCGTTATTGTCGCTCTCGAACATTGGCGTTGCTATATCGAAAACGGACAACAGTTTACAGTTTATACCGATCATAGTGCTCTTAAATGGTTCCTATCATTAAGCAATCCAACTGGACGTCTAGCTCGTTGGGGTGTACGTCTTTCGGCCTTTAACTTTGTCATAAAACATAGGAAAGGCGTAGATAACGTTATACCTGACGCTCTGTCTAGAATCATTCCAGTAAGTGCTATCAGCATATCCAACTCTTATTTGGACACTAAAGACAGCTGGTACAAAAATATTTATAATGGTTGTTTAAATGATCCTTCTAAATTCTCAAATTTTGTTATTAAAAATAATTCATTATTTAGATTATCAAAAAATAAACATGAACTTACTTCGGAGTTCTCGTGGAAAGAGGTAGTTCCTTCCGAATTTCGCGAAGCTATTTTCAATGAGAACCACGCTGTTCCTACGGCGGGACATATGGGTATTTTTAAAACTTACCGTCGTCTTGCTTTACGTTACTACTGGCCTGGTATGTACCAAGACGTTGTAAAGCTTATTGGTTCTTGTGATAAATGTTTAGCTTACAAGTCTCAAAATCATCAAACCCTAGGAGAAATGGGTCGTCCTAAACAGTGTTCTCGACCATTTCAGATGATTTCAATAGATCTCATGGGACCTCTTCCCACTACTAGGAAACAAAACAGTTACATTTTTGTGATAACTTGTTGTTTTTCAAAGTTTTGTTTAATTTTTCCTATTAAAAGAGCTACAGCTGATATTATAACTAAAATTCTAGAAGAATCAGTATTCTTAGTTCATGGCATACCACAAACAGTGATGATGGATAATGGCACTCAGTTTACAGGTAAAGTGGCGGAAGCATTGTTTAAGAAATACAACATTCCTAATGTTCATTATACACCTAAGTACACCCCTCAGGTAAACTTAGTTGAAAGATTCAACAGAACCATCATCACATGTTTATCTACCTACGTTAATGATGATCATAGATCTTGGGACTTATTTATTCCCAAAGTTCAGTTCGCTATTAATAACTCAGTTAACGAGGCTACTGGTTTTACACCTTCATTTTTGGTTTTCGGCCGTGAGCTAGTTACTTGTGGATCTCATTATTTGGAAAATGACCTTGGTAACGAGATAATTTTCTTGCCACGTGACTTATATGCAGAAAATTTAGGTTGCTTATCTTCTATCTTCGACAGCGTTCAGTCAAAACTATGGCAAGCTCACGTAAAGAACACCTCACACTATAATCTCAGACGAAAGTTTGCTGAGTTCGACGTTGGAGACGTAGTCATGAAACGCGCTTACGTCTTAAGCGACAAGGACAGTAAATTTTCGAAGAAGCTGGCTCCTAAATTTATTAAGGCTCGAATAATTCAGAAGAGGTCGCCTCTAGTTTATGTGCTGCAAGACATGTCTGGAAAGAATTTAGGCTCTTGGCATATTAAAGATTTAAAATTAGTAGGAAAGAATATAATTGAAAACAATTAAGTAAATCTTAACTTATTTTTATTTAGAATCCTTATTGCTATACCGAACCTATTTAACCTACCAATTCTTTTCTTTTGTTATAACTTTTGGTCTACCCTATAGTTATTTATGTATAATGATGGCCTACCCCATTCATTATATTTTATTTTTTATACCTATCGGCCCTACACCGAAGGTATTTACTATATTGATCGTGGCTCTAACCCATCGATCACTTTGGTTTTGTAATTCATGGTTTGTGTTTTTTTTTCTTTACATGGTTGTGCTTTTCTTCTTTAGAGCGGTAGCAACTCTTTAAATAAGCCCTTGCGGGAGCGGTCGATTACTCCTTAAATAAACCATAAATCATAAAGCACAACTGTGTCTATAGAGCGGTAGCAACTCTTTAAATAAGCCCTTGCATCATAAAAAACACAACTGTGTCTATAGAGCGGTTGCAACTCTTTAAATAAGCCCTTGCAGGAGCGGTCGATTACTCCTTAAATAAACCATAAATCAAAAGAAACAAAACCAAAGGACATAGCTTGTTCACTTAATACTGATGGTCTACACCATTTGTGTTGTTTTCTTTAGAGCGGTCGCAACTCTTTAAATAAGCCTTTGCAGGAGCGGTTGGTAACTCCATAAATAAGCCTTAAACCAAAAATTTAATTTTATCATCTAAATTTAGATTCAATTACTTACATTAAAATTTAAAACTGGTAGGTGGATTAGTATTGGTCGGTAGATGGTTAAAAGGAAAAGAAATAATTTAACAATAATATTTTATTGAACTCGATACATAAGATTGCATTATTCTCTCGCTTAGTACACTTTCATCTTTGAAGAAAACTATTGTAAGGCATCAGGTTAATGACAACAGGATTCCTATATATTTTATATTGTGCGACAGCTATCTCTCGTATCACTGAATACAATAGCTGCCGCTGGTTATGATTGTGAGAAGTACGAATGATGATTTTTTGATAGGTAAAACAATAGTTAGATCTAATTCTTTGTGCGGATTTTGTCATTATAGAAGACAAAATCCTTGACTGCGCGAGGGGGTATTGTAACGTTGTGGATTACCAACGTTCATTTCAAAACTATAAATAGTTCATTAATATAAATTTGTAGGTATCTAGTAAATATTCTTGAATTACGTCGAGACAAAAAGTAATTTATAAGTGGGTAGTTCTAAACTGGTAGTAACATTTGACAGTTCTGTAGTGACAGAACTGTGGAATGTTCTAGCTGCGGATAAGTGAGTGGCAATGCTTATGCTGTCTCACTCTCACGCGTGCAAAGTCCAATTCCCCTTCTCTTTGAGCGAGGCATTTTGTAGCAATCAGCTGGGACATGATTAGTACATAAAAAGTCGACCACCGCGCAGCAAGTGGTATCTCCCTACATTAGATACTACCTATAACTGTCGGTTCCGGTTATTATTTTGATAGATTTATAAATTGATAATTAATAAATCGTGTTATTTCAACCGTTGAAGTGTACCTACATCCCCGTGAAGGGTAAGCTTGCCAAACCAAACCTTTATAACTGCTAGCTATTGTGTTTCTATCTTTTTGTATTGAGCAGTTACCTACAGACTTATTATTTTGTGTTCTAATTTTTTCTTTGTTAGGTTTTTATTTTGTTTAGCCTCGAATGTTCCATACGCTCGTAGGCCTATAAATAATGTTGTGTTAATGCTTCACGCTAATTTAATATTGTGTACCTGCCATGTAAACTCCGTTCTGATGATGACCAAACTCACAAACGCCTCAAGCGCCCTACGTCCTAGGCTTTCGCTTACGCTGCGAGGTCATCATCAGAGAGGATTTGCAGTGGACCTTTTATTTACTGCTGGACGTTGATTCCAGGGAACAAGATTGGGGTTTGAAATACCTATCCTCAACGTTCGTTGAGTTCGACAGCTGACTCACGCTACCGAACGTTCGAGGCCTGCGCACACACAGCACCTAGCCGCACACAGCTGACCAGCCGGCGCATCCACCATCCTGTCCCTGGGGTCTCTCTCACCTCGGGACAACTCCTCGCCCATCGCGTCTCTGCACTACGCGATAAGCCAGGACAGTACTTAGTGCGCCTACTTCCACGGAACGATTAAATACCAAGTGACGGCTGTGAACCACGACCTATAATAAATTATTGTAAACGTTGGTGAGTTCTTTTATTCCAACTCGCCCGCTAACCGTTACAAACTGATAGACGAAAATCCGTAACTGGAATCCCAACCCTACGCAGCGTGGTACATCCCTAGAGGAGCGGGCAGAGAGAAGTCAGGATGACGTATGTCAGCGCGGTGGATTTGACAATACCGGCAAATTCAAGTTGCAAGATGATAATTATATTTTATTAAATAAATTGTATATTCAGTAATGATTCAGTTTTCCATTTAATAGTACACACAATACAAAATATAAGGACATACTTAAAATTAATAGTACAAAGGCACTGCTTATTTCAAAAGAAATTTCTACCAGCAGACCTACGACAGGAAGAGTGATAAAAATAAAATGTAGACAGTAGTGTGTGAGAACAAGAAAATAATAATGAAATAAAAATGAATGTCTCAGCTTAAAAAAATATTAGTACACATAAATATAAATTATAATTAATATATAAGTACTTAAATAAAAACATAGTAGTATTTCATTTAAAAAAAAAGTCCTATTTCATTTATTAAGCCTCCTGCAGACAGACGCGATTAACCGCGCGTGGCGACATCACCGATACCGCGCGCGTTTCCTTGCCGCATTGTTGTTCACATTAAGAGCGCGCTACGCGGCGACAGGACGGGACACGATTATAACATGACGCGGCGCGGCACTGCAGAGCCAAGCACTGCGAAGAGAAATGAACCGAATCATATCACATTTAGAGTTTAAATTACATTGGCAACCAGCGCCAGCGCGCGCGGAACGCGGCGTCTCCCGCTGCGACAAATTGCCACAGAAATATAAACTCTAAATTCACTACGGTAAGGACACGACGACGCGGCGCGGCAAGGCGTGCGCGCCGCGCGACAAGGCGAGCGCCGCGCGGCACCGCAGAGCCACGCCCTGCAAAGAGAAGTGAACCCAATCTTAGTACATTTAGAGTGGAAATTACATTGGCAACTAGCGACAGCGCGCGCGGAACGCGGCGTCTCCCGCTGCGACAAATTGCCAAAGAAATATAAACTCTAAATGTATTACATTAAGGACACGACGCGGCACGGCAAAACAGACGCGCCGCGCGACAAGATGCGCGCGCCGCGCGGCGCGGCACCGCGGAGCTATGCCCTGCAAAGATAAGTGAACCCAATCGTAGTACATTTAGAGTGGAAATTACATTGGCAACCAGCGCCAGCGCGCGACAACGCGGCGTCTCCCGCTGCGACAAATTGCCACAGAAATATAAACTCTAAATTCACTACGGTAAGGACACGACGACGCGGCGCGGCAAGGCGCGCGCGCCGCGCGACAAGGCGAGCGCCGCGCGGCACCGCAGAGCCACGCCCTGCAAAGAGAAGTGAACCCAATCTTAGTACATTTAGAGTGGAAATTACATTGGCAACTAGCGACAGCGCGCGCGGAACGCGGCGTCGCCCGCTGCGACAAATTGCCAAAGAAATATAAACTCTAAATGTATTACATTAAGGACACGACGCGGCACGGCAAAACAGACGCGCCGCGCGACAAGATGCGCGCGCCGCGCGGCGCGCGGCGCGGCACCGCGGAGCTATGCCCTGCAAAGAGAAGTGAACCCAATCGTAGTACATTTAGAGTGGAAATTACATTGGCAACCAGCGCCAGCGCGCGACAACGCGGCACCGACGCACTTGTCGCGCGTCAATCTTGTCGCAAGCCGTCGCAATAATAATATTAGAAACGCGATACGCCGCGCCGCTTCAGTGTGAACAGATATGGGTGTTTTCATAGAAAATGGACTAAGTAGGTTTTTCCAACAATCGCCACGCGCGGTTAATCGCGTCTGTCTGCAGGAGGCTTTAATGTGGACAACTCACAGTTGATAACCAAAAATAAAATAGAAATAAATTCTCCAGCAAAGTTTTTTCGTCTTATCGATTCGGATTTTTTTCAACTGAAATGAATAACCCTGTACAATTAGTTAAGCGAAGAAAACAAAAATCAACAAACGCACATCAGTTCACCTGAAGTCTAGTACACGGTATCGCCATTATTTATCGCGTCCTCCACCACGTTGCGGTCAAATTCTCGTAAATTATTTACCTTCATAATATCAGAGAATTAAAGCCTTCGTGCTAACTATAAGGGCTTTCGCCCTAGTCAAATGATTAAGGCCACAATTTATGTATGCCTTTTAGTCCTCTCAGAGGAAGTGAAAACAATTTGTTATATGAAAATGTATTAATTATATGATAGGTGAGACCCGGTATTATGTTTGATTTATTGTTTGATGCTATCACTTGTTACAGCTGGTGTTTTCGGCCATTTATATCTTTACTTGTTTATAGTTAAGGAGTTTGGTCAAAAGGAAGAAAAAATTGTTCCGTTTTTTTATTCGGCGTTCGGAACCCGAAATAAAAAATAAAAATAAAATACATCTCGCGAAATCATGTTAAGTACGTGTTAATTGATCACTCTTTTATCCCTAAACATATTTCTATTTTGTAGTTTTATAAAATTTTTAGGTAAATAAATCGAATATGACAAAACTAAAATCCAACCTCTTCCTTCACGTGCCCCTTTCATTCAAGGCCGCGGTGCACTGGAACGCACATGGCATATGACAGTCAGTTCCACGAAAAAAACATGACCTAGTTTACAAAACACAGAGTAATGTTCCAGATACATAGTAATAGCTCCATAATGATAAAACCTAGAGGTGCACTATAAATGGATGAGATAGGATAAAAATACCTGCATTACTACTGGACGGTTATTCCCTCGAGGGTCCGACGATATTGAGCGTTAAATCTGGTGCATGGGCTTGGTCAGCATTGTCCATCTTTACAGTTTCAACTTTATATTTTAACGATATGGGACCACCGTTCCTGATCCGATACCATAGATATATTAAAGAAGGAGAATATATGGCGTGGAGTTCAAAATGTATAGAAAACCGGTGAAGCCGCAACAGCCCCACCATTACTATAATATTGCGCATGTAGTTCTGTCAAAACAATACTACGAAAAAGTGCACACACGCGCCATCGATAACTCAATCATTTAATATACACCTAATTCTTTACACTACAACTTTCTTTTTCCGTATGATTTGCTCGCACTAAAACATTTATCATTGTGTGTTTTCGGGACACGGGGGCGGGCGCTCAAATACAACGGACGCATCATGCGACATTACGGCTTGATGCGGTATCGTTATGTCAGTTTTGAATTGCTTGTCCAGTCACTCAGTTATAGAGTGTGGTGGTTGAAAAAGAGCAATGTTTTTAATGAAAAACAATACAGTCAGAGTAATATAGGAAACAAAAATAAAGTAGTACAAATCAATAGCTGGCCAAAACGCTCAACACCAAGTGGTCAACGACACGCCCCCTTACCACTTCTCCTGTTTTTAATATTTCTGTGTCCGATACGTATAAAATTTCTTCGTTAATGATTATAAAAGTCGAAGACGATAGAGTTCCTGGAATTAATTTCATGAAATTGATATAAGTCTCACTAATTGCTCTGCTGTAATCGGATTGAAGGCCATTGCCGTAAAAATACGTTAATCGTGAAATTCGGCGAATTTGTTTACCAAGTATGGAGTTTAGTACCTAATGGTAGCCATACACCATACTGCCTATTTGTCAATTCGGCATAAAACTGCCAATTTGCTCAAATAGAATTGAACGTGTATGGGGGTGGAATGCCAATTTGATGGCATGACATGCCAATTTTGATAGGTCATCAAATCGTTTTTGACACAACGTCAAATCGGCAGCAGTGATGCCATCTTAGCAACTTCATAGATAGTTAGCTAATTTTATAAAGGTGCTAGAAAAAAAGCTAAAAAGTGTAACTTGTGGCTAAACTTTTTAGCTACTTTTCTACAGGGACGGTTAGGCCACGTTCACACGGCGATTATTTTCCCGTATACCGTACACGAGATTTTATCGAATAGAGTTGACCAGTTTTAGGACAACTTTGCACGGTACACGGTAAAATATTATATTTCTCAAACACGGGATTTTCCCGTATGAACGCCGTTTAAACTATTTTTAAGTTTTCATTTGTGAACTGTTATTACTGCTCTATTCGATAAAATCTTGTATACAGTATACGGGAAAATAATCGCCATGTGAACGTGGCCTTACCAGGAAAACTGAGGCTTTTCGCACAAGGATCGCATGTACACTCGTAAAAAAAAGAGTTATTCATTCATATTTTAAACCAAAATACGATTGAAAACTTGAGAGGTGTCAAGGGACCACGAAAGCAAGTTAAAAAAAGGTTCATGCTATTTTCGACCTTATTGACATTTATGCAAACACCTGATTTTAATGAAGGAGCAATGTTAACGAATGAGAATGTGAGAAAAACAAACTAAATTTTAAATGTCGATAAGGTCGAAAATCGCTTGCACCACTTTTTTTAACTTGCAATCCTTAAGCAAATGTTTTCCGACCTTCAAGCGATTTTCGACCTTATTGACAACGATGCAAACACCGGATTTTAATGAAGAAGCAATGTTAACGAATGAGAATGTGAGAAAAACAAACTAAATTTTAAATGTCGATAAGGTCGAAAATCGCTTGCACCACTTTTTTTTACTTGCAATCCTTAAGCAAATGTTTTCCGACCTTCAAGCGATTTTCGACCTTATTGACAACGATGCAAACAACCGGATTTTAATGAAGAAGCAATGTTAACGAATGAGAATGTGAGAAAAACAAACTAAATTTTTAATGTCGATAAGGTCGAAAATCGCTTGCACCACTTTTTTTAACTTGCTATCCTTAAGCAAGTATTTTCCGACCTTCAAGCGATTTTCGACCTTATTGACAATGATGCAAACACCGGATTTTAATGAAGGAGCAATGTTAACGAATAAGAATGTGAGAAAAACAAACTAAATTTTTAATGTCGATAAGGTCGAAAATCGCTTGCACCACTTTTTTTAATCTAATTCGATAGTCTCATGATGAAATGAAAAGGTGCTAGAAATTGTAGCTGTCGTCACCGAATAATAGCCAGATCTAGTTGCTGAGTTGGCATCACTGGTGCAGATTTGAAGTTGTGACAAGTCTATCGTATCGATAGGCAGGATGGTGTATGGTGTATATGGACGAACTGCCGATTTGAAACAATTGCAAGCGTCAAATCTATCGTATCGATAGGCAGGATGGTGTATGCCTACTATAATATAAGTTGGGAAAAGGTTAGGCAAATTAAATTGGCATGTCTGATTGAAATAACCATTTTTAAATACACAATGAAAATTTTTTTTTTCAATTTTTGTGTCTCTGTCTGGCTTTCTGTCTGTCTGCTTGTAATGGCTAAAGATATTCTCTGAAAATCTAAAAAACTTAATTTTGTTTTGTAATAAGAATCTTTGCCATGTACCTATTATTTATTGCTGTTATGTATGAAAAAGTAATTTTTATGTCGTAAAGAGACTTCAATTTCATTCTTCTTCTTCTTATCGTGTCGATGACAATCTAAATTGACTCGGCCCAGAATTGGGCCACGAGTTTAGCGCTCTCCGAACAATCCATCAGCTCCTGTAACAAACAGTCGGCAGGGCATGCAGAGCACGATAATAAGTGCCTTATCGTTTGTGGAAAAGCACCACACTTACACTCCAGAGCTGAGTTATCAATGAAATTCCACCTGAGCAGATTTTCTTTGCTTCGGCCTACCTGGGTACGAAGTATGGTGTCAGTGGTTCAATTTCATTTCTGTGCATAGACAGTGAGAGCACAAGATGTGATTCTAGTGTTGATGAAATGAACGGGTCCATATTGGCTCACCTAAAGTTGTTTACCCGAAATTGTTCATCCTAACGATTTGTAATCCGAATGATCACTCTTCCTAAAATTTTTCATCCTAAAGTTTTCATTCATACTTTTTGTAGTGCTACCGGCAGAGTTGGGCATTTTGTAATCAAACTACTGATTACTAACTACGATTACATTTTGTAGTTAGTAATCACGATTCCTAACTACATTAAGTAATCGAGAAATGTAATCACGATTCCTAACTACATTTTGTAGTTAGTAATCGTAACTACATTTCTCGATTACTTAATGTAGTTAGGAATCGTGATTACTAACTACAAATTGTAGTTGCAATCACGATTACGTGATTACTTTTTTTAACTACATTTTCATACAGAGTATTTTTTTAGTGTGTAGATAGTGGTGTTGTGCGGATTTTATGTCTGTCGTTCTTCTTTCTATTTTTAATAGAACACAACTCCACAGATATTTTTAACCGACTTTTATAAAAGGAGGTTACTCAATTTGACCGTATTAGGCTTTTTTTTGTTTTTTTCACGTTACGCGTCGTTTATGAACCGATTTCCATGATTCTTTTTTTGTTGGAAAGAAGATATTTTAACGGCGGTCCTATGATATAAAAATAAGATTTGATGATGGAAGACCAGAGAAATCATGAGGAACTTTCAAAAATCGAAGGGGCTACAGTGCATTTGTATGTTTTTTAACCGACTTCAAAAAAAGGAGGAGGTTATCAATTCGACTGTATTTTTTTTTTTTTTATGTTTGTTACCTCATAACTTGCGACTGGGTGAACCGATTTTCATGATTCTTTTTTTATTCGAAAGCTGGTGCTTCCCGTGTGGTCCCATTGTCACCATTTCAAGATCTGATGATTGGATCTTGGAGAAATCGAGGGCAACCCTCAAATTTTATTAACTGACACATAGTTTTTCGCAAATCTTATGAAGTAATTCAAGTACTTGCGTATGGAAATCATCATCTAATGTAGCTGAGCTGATGATGGAAGGTACAACTCCTCAAGTAAGAAAATTTTGTTTTTCCTCGCATATCTCCGGAACTACAAGTCCGATTTAAGTAATTCTTTTTTTGTTGTACTGGGTAGCGTTCAACTTAGGGAATACTGCAAGTTTCATCAAATTCGGTTCAGTAGTTTTTGAGATAGGGAATGAAAGAGATGTTAACGATGTTATTACCGGTGCTACGGATTACAAAATTCTAGTGCGCATGTAAGAAAATGATGTATTTGACAAGTATTTTGGTTGAATAATTAAACTAAAAAGAGTAAAATAAAAACTTTTTCCAAAAAAATGTGACCGCCTTCAAAAACAACCACAAAAAAGTGTAAAATAACCTAAAAAACTTTTCTTTCGGAAGTCGGTGGCAAATGAGACAATGAAATTATTAAAAAAACCGGCCAAGTGCGTGTCGGGCCACGCACAGTGTAGGGTTCCGTAGTTGCCCATCAAAATACGTATGCGAACTAACTAAACTGATTCGCTGAATTTAATTTTAAAAAGAAGAATTTTCAAAATCGGTCCAGGAGTCTTTGAGAAATCGGAGAAAATACATAAGAAAAAAGATTACAACGAATTTAGAACCTCCTCCTTTTTTTGAATTTAGTTAAAAATAGTTGACGATAAAAACCTACCTATCCCCAAAAAACATACCTATAAAAGCTGTAAAAATAAAGTTGACAAACTTACATTTGCAGTTGTCTCCGATACATTTTGTTTAAGAAAATATGATATCAAGTACATTTTATAAGTTGGTCGACTACTACTCGTAAAGTTGTAAAGCCTACTTAGTCATGATAATTTTCTTTTAAACTTCGTTATATGTACTACTATTGTGAATTTTTTCACACCCCCAAACATAACCGTTTAGCTGGTAGAGGGGGGGGACACTCGAATCGAGCAAAATTTAGCACTTTAAAGCTTAATATTTCACAAACGAATTTTTTTATCAAAAAATTGTTAATGGAAACTATCATTATTTTTAAAGGCCTATTTAATGATACCCCACACTAAGGGGTACGCGAGAAAAAAAAAATCCTCACTTTACGTGTAAGTACTGGAGGTACCCTAAAAAAAAATATTTTACGAGATTTTATTTTACCACTTTTTCGGCACAACAAATCCGTATATTTACACCAAATTACAGCTCTATAGTACTGTGCGTCTCTGAGCTAAACTGCGGACGGACGGACGGACGGACATGGCGAAACTATAAGGGTTCCTTGTTGACTACGGAACCCTAAAAAAGTCACCGACTTCCGAAACAAAAGTTTTTAGGTTATTTTACACTTTTTTGTGGTTGTTTTTGAAGGCGGTCACATTTTTTTGGAAAAAGTTTTTATTTCATTAAGTATTTCAAAGCACTACTATTTGATAAAGGTCTGAAGAGATCTGATCATGGATCTCGGCTCCATGATCAGTTCTCTTCAGATAGTCGATGGAACCTCAACGATTCACAGCAGCTTTCTTATGTTTGAGCTTGATTAATTTGTATAGATAATAATAACTTTACACCTAGAAGGGTTGTAACTGCGTCACTATTTTTCTTTTTGTATCACTCAATACAAAAATATCGAGTTATCATGTCTCAATGTTATCTATAAAAAGTTAAAGAATCTGGACACCGTGCTGTAATGTGTCGCTCAGGTGTGGCGGGGCGGGGCGGGGCGGGAGGTGAGCGGGTGCGCTCTGTCCGTTTCGTGTATCGGCAAGTGTATATTTTCTCCGATTTATCTAAGACGCCTGGATCGGGGTGCTATGACAGGAAACCTCCACGTGCGCCCGTGGACTGGAGTTCCCTCTCGGATACGTCCGGGGGGAAGACCAGTTTTTCGGGCCGGTGCGCCCTGGGATGCGGTCAAAAACTCTTCCTTAGGCACTGTGTGCCTAAGTGGTCTCTTTGCCCGTATGCGAATAGCCTGTCGTGTGGATGCTCCAACGCATGTCCCTCTGATCAGCAGAGGGCACAGCGGCGGAGCGGGCTTGCGGACGGTGAGTGATGGGTAGCTCGCCGTCCGACCAAGGACCAAGCCCGGGTCGGTGGCGCGTCGTGTTTCGCTCCAAATGCCTGCTGGGGTCGCGGGTTTTTTCTTAACCCAGGTTACCGTGGCCCCGGAACGTAAAGGGCATAGGAAGGAACACGGGTGGATTTTAGTCAGTAAGAGTCTGACAGTCCCTTCCGCCCCACCCAGGGCGGGAGTCATTTGATGATTTTACCACCTAAAAAAAAAAAGGATCGATTTTGAAAATTCTTCTTTTTATTTATATTAAATTCAGCGAATTAGGCTCAGATCAAGGAATAGGAATTAGGTTAGTTCGTTCGCATAAGTTGATTGATGATTTTGATGGACAACTACGGAACCCTACACTGTGCGTGGCCCGACACGCACTTGGCCGGTTTTTAAGGTAATAATTTAAAAAATACTATAGGTATTTGATAGAAAAAAAGTTGGTTTTTGTTGGTTGGTTGAGGATTAGTAAGTCTTTTCAATTGAGGTAGGTACTTTATAAACAATACACGGAGATATGTTTACGTTCTAAGCGTTACGACATTAGGACCAATATGATTGGGTCATCCTTTTGGTGAGGACGTTTTTGGTCGCTGATTGGTGTATTCTAGTTGTTATCAATGATCGAAGAGATAAGTAGGTAGATAAAGTGTCGCCGCCGCGCCGCACGCGCCCCGCCGCCGCCGCGCCGCACGTGCCCCTGCCGCCGCCCGCCGCGCGCCGCCGGCGCCGTCGTGTTGCAACTTGTAACTATTAGAGCAAGAGCGCACTGCTGCTATAGCACGCTCGGTCCCGCTCACTCCCTGCATGTCGCGGTCGGCCGGTCGGTACGAGTCGAGTAGTTTTTATGGCAGTGTGTTCGATTGCGTCTAATAGTGAGTACGTACGTTTGCGACTTTGTAACATATCAACGCTATTGCGCGCGTGCTACACTTTTATTTTATTTTTTGTTAGTTGTGCAATATGAACGAGTCAGATGTGTTTCAAGCACTGTGCGATGAAGCTTCAACTTCAAGTTCTAATAACTTTGTGGAAAATATTGACATAAGCTTGCCACGTATTCTTGATGGCAAGTTCTTTAAATTTTCTAAAGAAGAGTCAAATGATCGCAAACGAGTTGGACTGTGTACCTTGTGCTTGCCAAAACAATTAAAAATATCCGCAACTGTGCCGTCAACTTCTAACTTTATCAAACACCTAAAAAGAAAACACGGAGAAAGTGCATTCAACGACTATAAAACATATCTTGATAGTACCAAAAAAACGAAGAAAACAACTTCAGGAACTCCGTTACAATCTAAGGTTAACGTATCGCAAGAGGAATTTAGTGGAAATGTTACCAAATTTTTCATTAATTCTATGACGTCGCTCAGAGCAATTGAAGATCCGTACTTAAAAAAGTCATATGAAAATGCAGGTATGTGTCAAAATGGCTTAAACTTAATGAGTAGACGATCATTGGGACGTTATATACAGGATTATTATAATAAAGATATACATGACGTAAAAACCGAGCTTCGAGATATTTTATATGTATGTACTACAGCGGACATTTGGTCTGGAAAAAAAAGAAGTTTTATAGGCGTCACGGCACATTGGATTACACCTGATTTACAAAGAAAATCTAAGACACTAGCATGTCGAAGGTTCAAAGGAACGCATACCTACGATAGAATTGCTTTTATTTTAGAAGATATCCATAGTGAATTTGGAATAGACTCAAGAAAAGTTCTATGTACAATTACAGACAACGGTTCTAATTTCGTAAAAGCTTTTAAAGAGTTTGGGGTGGAAGTAGAGTCTTTTGATTCGACTATAATACACGAATATAACGACGAAAATTCAGATGTTGAAGATGTTTTTAATGCCGTAGAAGATATTCAGTCAGAAGTGAGTAGTACAACATCGCATGACAAATCTGAATCGGATCTTTTGTCTCTTGAAATTACTCATGTGTTTCCTGAACTACCAGCACATCTGAGATGTTCTTCTCATAAACTTAATTTATGTGCAACCAGAGATGCTGGAAAAGTGCTTCGTAATAAAAATACCCCCCTATCCAAAATTCACGAACGAGTATTAAATAAATGCAACATATTATGGAATACTGCTGGTCGGCCGAAATCAGCGGAAATAATCCAAGCAGTTTTAGGGCACACACTGTCAAGGCCAGGAGACACTAGGTGGAATAGTACTTATGACGCCCTGGAACAAAATATATATGCTATAAATGATAAAAGCACTTCATTGTATGAAGCTCTAAAAATCAGTGGTAGTGGCCAGTTGCGCCAAACAGAATTCCATTACATTCAAGAATATTTAAAATGTCCTAAACCAATAGCTGAGGCACTTGACATTTTGCAAGGTGAAAAGGATATGTTCTATGGCTTGCTACTTCCATGCTTATTATCTCTAAGAAGAAAGTTACAAAAACTGTGCAATGAAAACTTTGTTTACTGTAATGATCTAGCAAAAACACACTTGGAAAGTTTGAATAACCGTTTTAATGATATTTTTGATTTCTCTAATGCCGAAGCACAAAATGCAGCGATCGCTGCAATGTCTTTACCAAGATTTAAAACAAAATGGTTTGCTTGTATTCCCATAGAACAGCATGAAAGGCTGAAAACTTTTTTCAAAGCAGCTATTGCAAAAGAAGTTTCGGAAAATGCTGAATCGTGTTCAGCTATGAAAACCGACGAAACATCGAACTGAAAAGCAAAAAATAAATTTTGAGGCGGCGCCAAACAAACACACATAATATAAATTAACTATTTGGAGAGCAGAATAGCTCGTTGTATAGCTTGTAGTGGTTGATTAGCTCGTCGTAGCTATTCGTTGATTGTTTCTTTGGCGCCGCCTCAAAATTTATTTTTTGCTTTTCAGTTCGATGTTTCGTCGGTTTGATTTTTTTTTAAAAAGGTTTTATTTTTTACTTTTGAGTTTCCTATCTCGTGTCAATTTCTGTAACTAAAAAAAATATAAGTTTTTTAATATGATTTCTTTTTGTTAACTATTGAGGACCTGCTTTCTGTCTTCATTCTGAAACTCTCAACGACTGTCATACCCCAGCTACGTCTAAAGTTCTCATCAAGATGAGTGAAATGAGCCCAAATACGATATAGTTACAGTTAACAGTTAAGGATCTCTTGCTACTGCCCTCTGTCACCATCCTCAGACCCTCGATGAGAATTATACCCCAGCTAGGTATAAAGTTTTCATCAAGACTAGTGAAATGAGCCCAAACACGATAAAGGTGCTGTTAATTGTTGAGGACCCTGCTATCCGTCACCATCCTCAAACCCTCGATGGCAATGATACCTTAGCAAGGTCTAAAGTTCTCATCAAGCTGAGTGAAATGAGCCCCAACACGATATAGCTGTTGTTAACTGTTAAGGAACTCTTGGGACTGACTTCACAAAATAACAGGGATCTGGAGTTGATCTGATGATGGTGACGCCATCATGTTATGTTCTCCACATCTCTGCTATATTATAATGTCCTCAGAACTACAATTGTTAACCTTATTTCAACAGAATCGGTTCATAATTGAAAATTCTGTAGGAAAATTGACAATTAATTCCTTTTTTTCTACCCTTGGAGACCGATTTTAGTTTTGAACTTAAAATGGGACCAACTTTGAGATATACTCTTTCTAACAAAAAAAGAATTTTTGAAATCGGACCACGTTAGGAAAAGTTATGCGTGGTCATACATAAAAAAAAAAAAACAAATATACATATCGAATTGAGAACCTCCTCCTTTTTTTTCGTCGGTTAAAAAATCAAAAGAAAGATGACGATTTTTTTGAATTTGATAGCTCTTCTTCGGATACTGAGGAAGATGTATGCCGAGTCCAGAGGTCAAAAGCAGATTTGATAGTTTCGTGTTATTTAACAGATATGGAACGAGAACTAAATATGCTTCATAGATATCCAGAAGTAAAAAAAGTATTCTTAAAATACAACACTCCTTTACCTTCATCGGCTCCAGTAGAAAGACTTTTTTCATACGCAACAATGATAAACCATCCCAAATCCTACAAGCTGTCGGATGAAATGTTTGAAAAACGTGTGGTGTTAAAGGCTAATTTAAGTAATACCTAAGCCCAATTCTCAATTTTTTTTTTTAGTTGATTCCCAAGTAATTTATGTTCTTACTTTTGTTTGCTGAGTAAGTAGGTTAATTTGTTGATTATAAATGTAAATCAATAAACATATGTGTTTTTATTTTTATCAACCCTATTCTAAAATATCAGCAGTTCAGCACATTACATGATTACTTATTTATTTTATTTTTATTAATATTGTTATAATATTATTTAGCCCGTTTTTCTGGGAAATGTTCTAGTAGTTTCCGAGCCTATTCAATACAAACAATCAATCGTAGAAGATAAACTGATATTCCGAATTGCACTCCGCTAGGGGTTGATTTATGAAATATAAATACGCATTTTATCACACATTTTCACTAATTTAGGCGCTGATTTTGGAAAACCCAAAAAATGGAGGGTAATTATAAAAAACAAATCTAATAACTATCTTTTAAATTACTTATACTCATATTCGTACCAAGTTTCAAGTTTATCAACCCAAGGAATAAAATTTTACATACAAAGGTTTTCACCCACACTTACATTATAAACTGCAACTATCATCCAAAATTCGGGTTCCGACTTATAGTGGTTTAGGTAATATCCTCCCCTTAAAACCCCTAACAACCCCTTTTCACCAACTTGGGGGTTGATTTTCGAAAAATCCAAAAACACGTGTTTGATTAATTCTTATCTAGTATATAAATACTGATTTTCAAATTCATCAGCTCACGCGTTATGATTTTCCCATACAAACTTTAACATCGTCTAGATTACCAATGGAGGGTAGTTTTAAAAAAATAGTGGTGCTAATCTTATTTATTTACTAGTGTTCTTATTCGTGGTAAGTTTCAAGTTTATAAACCCAAGGAATACATTTTTCATACAAACGTTTTCTCCCCTTTTCACCCCCTTAGAGGAGGATTTTCGCAAAATCCCGTCTTATTGCCACTCTACATGGTAAACTGCAAATGCTGTCCAAAATTCAAGTTTCTGCGTTTAGCGGTTTCGGCTGTAGTCGAGTCAAAATAAAAACCCCTGTTCTTTTATATATATACTCGTAGATATTCTCTTAATTGCACAAACAAGCTTGTACCCCAAACGGATCGGGCACGCCTCGTTCGCGGCGGTAAGACCCCTCTCTCTTTGAGGAGTGTTTAGAAAGACGTCACGGCGTCCTCACCTTCCGCTTGACACAGGTCCTTACCGGAAAAGGATGTTTCGGGAGGTTCCTGTGTCTTAATGGAGAGGAAGAAACGTCTGGATGTCACCACACACAGTTAGGATTAAACGGACGCGGTCGAGCACAAAGCAGAATCGTGCAGGTCTGCTCCGCTTGGATAGACCACGGCCGTGTCCCACGGAGGCGATAGGCTGCAACCTCTCGCGCCCGGCACAGTCGCGCGAGGCCATGCTGCGGGCCGCGGGGAGATGGAATGGGAAGCGGTCGCCTCCTTCTACGAAGCAGTCATGCTAGCAAAGGAGGAGGCGAGACGCATGAAAGAAAGAAAGAAGGGATTTATTGACGCACACAGGATAGAACAAACAAACTACTTATACAGAAGAAAAAGAAATACAAAATACAAAATAACATAAAAAAAAGATACCAAACGGAACAAAAATAACATAAAATAGTCCTGTGCGAAGCCAAAAGGCTCCTATCTCAGCATACAGTCATGTGATGCGACATTTTTTAAGATGTCACAGCGCTGGTTTTCTGATAGGGCCCAAAAATGATGTCACAGTCTTATACGAAAATACATAAAAAATAATAATAAGAAATAAATAACGAAAGTAAAAAATATAAATAAAATAGGTAATATAAAAACATGAGGGAGAGGACAGCCTCGACGACGTTGAGTGATGGGTAACTTGCCGTCCGACCATGTCCGGGTCGAAGGCGAGTCGTGTTCCACGCGCGCCTCCAAAAGCTGTCAGCAATCTGATGGCCCCCTTAGTGGGTCAAAGCCTGCTGGGGTCGCGGAACTGTCTCATCAGTTACCCGTCGTGACCCTGGAACGTAAAGGGCTATTGAAGGATCACCGTGAATTTTAGCCAGTACATGTCTGACAGTCCCTCCCGTCCCGGCCCTGAGTGGCAGAATTAATTTGATATTACTTCGCTAAAAAAAGAAAAATAAATCGTGTGGAACTCGGGGACTGCCGACGTAAAGCTATTGCCACCCTCCTACTCCTCCCCCTCTTTCGACTTCTCTTTCACCTCCTTCTCCTACACTTTCATGTAATCATAACTATATGTAATCATAACTACATGCAATCGTAACTACATGTAATCGTAACTACATGTAATCGTAACTACATGTAATCGTAACTACATATAATCGTAACTACATGTAATCGTAACTACATGTAATCGTGATTACTTTTTCTAAAAGTAGTTATAACTACATGTAGTTACGATTACATGTAGTTACGATTACATGTAGTTAACTACTTGTAATCGTAGTTAGTAATCAGATTACAAAAAAGTAGTTAACTACGCCCTACACTGGCTACCGGCGATGTTCATAACACTCGTTTCCGAAAATTGTTATCAATAATATCGTATTGTAAATATATTTTGACTCCTACTGTTTTTTATCATAAAGTTTTTATCCCTAAACATTATTACTGGATTTAGTAGTCAAATTAAATCCAGTAAAATGTCAGAAAAGTCGACGGAGCACCGCTTCGCGGTGCTTCTACTTCTGGGTGGCTTAAAAAAAATAACCAACCTGTCCGAGTCGGGGTGCCCCCAGTCGTTGGTCAGAGTGTCGAATTGGAGGCACTATGAAAAAAATACTTCGAAAATTTTCGCGACTTTTTACGTAGCTGGTCACAGATCTAACCTAACCTAACCTATGGATATCTTTTCAGGTACACACCACTATTAATAAAATAAAAGAAGACGCTTGAACTAATAAATACAAAAAAAAACAATTCATATAATTAGTGAGTGCGATGCAAGCACTTCCTCAAGTATACGTACTAATATGCCAATAAAATAAAACAAAATAAAAAGAAATCTAAACAAAAAAGATAATTATGACTTTGAATAATAGTGTAAAAGAAGGTTATGTTGAGAAAATATAGGAAAACAAATAATAGTAGAACAGATGTTTATTGCTACTGACATTATGAAGTCGAATGATTCGGAAGTATGAACATTAGTGACAGAGAAATTAGGAGTTGTGATCATTAGGATTCAAAATGTTAGGTATATAATTTTCGGGTTTCCAATGATCGGAGTTAAAATTTTAGGTGAACTTTGGCGCGCCCGAAATGAACAATTGTTTTATAAATGATGACCTTCCTTTTCTTACCGATTTTGGTAGAATAAAAAACTTAAAAAAAAAAAATGTATCCGACTTCAAAACAACCATAAAAAAGTTCAAAATAACCTACAAAATAAATTTTCTTTCGAAAGTCGGTGACTTTATTTTTTATTTCATTGCAAATTTTATGGGGCCAAATGGCAGATAATTACTCTGTCGAATAAAAAAAGAATCATCGAAATCTGACTAGAAACCTCGGAGTAATCGGTGTAGACAAAGATGAAAACTTTTTAGGTTTTTGTTGACTTTTGTTGATTCTTCAAAAAGTGCTAGTCCGAATTTGATAACATTTTGATGGGACCATTCCGGAAGTATACCCTATTCAACCAAAAAAGATTTTTTTAAAGCGGTTGTTAAACGATGGAGATATGCCCGAACAAACATAAAAAAAATACAAACATCCGAATTGAGAACCTCCTCCTTTTAGAAGTCGGTTAAACATAAAGAAAATTAACTGTGTAAGTAATTAAAATACGAGATTAAATAATTGTGAAGCACTCGTACTTCAAAAACAAATAATTCTAGCCCACGTATCCTAAGTACATGAATGAGACACTAATCGCCGACACGTCGTCTCTTATTTAAATTGTTCTAAGAAGATAATGAGTCCAATAAGTAATGGTGACTGTCAACAGTAAGCTTTTCACAATTAGTAAACTTTAACGTCTTAGTCTAGACGTAAACGTGGGCGTTTGCGTTTTAGTTAAATTCAACTAACAAGCGCGAAACGTGTTCTATCTGAAGATTATTTTTAAGCTTCATTGTTTAAGAGATTTTGTTAAATGTCTGGACGTAATTTGAGAGAGATAGGGCATGTAATCGTTATTATTATTTTACTTCTGAACATAATAATAGAATAATAATGTTAAATTTACACATTCAGTACCCTTAGCACCAATTTTCACTCTTTTACTTTACAGCTTTTACCAGTATTTACAGCGTTTCTTGTATGAAAAAATGGAACAGTGCCTCTGGTGTGCGAAGAAGGAACTACTTTTTTCCTTAAAAATTGTCAATTTGAAATCGTAAAAGTTCCAGTTTAGGTATTTTACGTCTCAAATACTGAATACTCGTGCTAAGGGTACAGGTGAATGCTCGCGGTGAGGGGGCGCCTTCTGCTAAGTCGCTATGTTCGGCAGAAAATCAATACACTGTAACTTAAAGCCACTATTTTGATGTAGTTTATTTTTATGTACAATAAACGAGCACTTTCGTACCGGGTTGACAGGCGACGCGGCAAGCACCGGTTAAATTTCCCACAGGACGGGACCACAACCCGCAATCCACAATACGCGGCCGCTACAGACTTGTAACAGAAGGATCTATCGGTTTCGCTAAACAAAAGCGCATTCAGCCTGCTGAAAAGATTTGTAGGCTTTTCCACTTGTAGATTTTCTGTGTGCAATACTACAATGTGAACTTTTTTTGAACATTTTGGTGTTGAGATACTGTTAGAACATTGCAGGCTGGATTAAAACAAAGTTAACAGTTATTGCGATCGACTGCTGTTGTACATGTCACACAGGGTCGATTCCTGAACGGAATATTTTGATTTAATCTTTTAAAATATTGATTTAATCTCCTTAAGCCTTATGGAGATTTTTTGCATAACCGAATGGAAAAAAATTACGTATCTTTTTGACTATCCGAAATATAAAAATTCAAAAGTGCTTGTTGAATAATAGTAGTTTATGTAACTGGTACATAATGAGGGGTATTATACACGAGTGTGAGTTTAAAAAACGAGCGAAGCGAGTTTTTTAATAGTATCACACGAGTGGTATAATACCTAGTTATGTACAGTTTCATACACTACTTTATCTACTCTCATCGAACGCGAACATAATATCAAATAAAACTGATAATCATCCACCATGTCATCCACCGAAACACAAACGTCAAAATCCCAACATTCCCTTAGAAAGCGCGCGCAGCCACAGATAAAAAAGTAAAAAGATGTATCTATGATCACTAATCTGTATCATAATGAAAAAAAATTAAATTATAACATTGTTTTGTTAGAGAAACAGTGTCATAATTTATTTTTTTAATTTCATTACGATACTCTATGGTATAAAGTATGTCATTATAAACTCGTTTTGAGTTTTGTATTTCGAAGTTTACGATATGAGAGTAGATAATAGTAGATTATGCACCGAGGGGCTAAAGTTGTGTCTTATGTCACGGGCGTCATATTGAATCTCGAGCGCAATGAAGGATTCGGGATTTAACTCCCGAGCGCAGCGAGGGAGTTAAGAGTTTAACTCACGAGGGAGTTAATACAAGAATCCTGAATGCAGCGAGGGATTCAAGCTAGCCCAAGGCAAAGACACCTTTAGCCCAGAGGAGGATACTCTACTTTTTACACCTACTGTGAGAAAATAATAGCCATAGTACGAAAAACAAAGTATTTATTAAATAAAAAAACAGTAAGAATAACATTTAGAACTAGTTATATAGACTAACATGGCAACGATATGAAGAAGCAATCGTTATGATTTTTTAGGAAATCGAGAATATCATCCACGCGTAGTAAGGGTTTCGAGAATAGCTTTCCTCTTTATGGCACACTAAATCAGACTTGGCTGTATGGGCTCAGCTCCCTTTGCCTGCCCCAAAGAGGGACGAAAAGAACCAAAAAAAAAAATCTAGGCTGCATGGGCTAGATAGATCCCTTTGTCTTCCCAAAAGGGAAAAGAAAATTAAAAAAAAAAATCTTTCTGGCACCAAAGGGTGTTTATTGTTTATAAACATATTCCAAATTCAAATCACATTATTGACCAGCGGGTAATAATGAAATCCAGTACAACATTATTGACCGGCTGTGCCCTCGGCCACTAATGACTCACTTTAGGTTAAGGTTGCTTGACATATAATTAGACATTTTCGAGCAGGTGGTGTGAAAAATATTTTATCTACTCGTATTTTATATATCGTAAAATTCGAAATACAAAACTCAAAACGAGTTTATAATGACATACTTTATACCATAGAGTATCGTAATGAAATTAAAAAATTAAATTATAACACTGTGTCTCTAACAAAACATATCTATCATAGCGAGTTTCCTCCGTGCCTCGGAAAGCACGTAAAGCCGTTGGTCCCGGCTGTCATTTGTAGATCTTTGACAGTCGTTACTGTTAGTCAGAAGCTCTAAAGTCTGACAACCAGTCTTACCAAGGGGTATTGTATTACCCAGTTACTGGGTTGTGGAGGTCCGACAGGCAGTCGCTCCATGTAAAATACTGATATCCAGCTAAATCTGGTTTGACTGGAAGCCGACCCCAATATAGTTGGGAAAAGGCTAGGCAGATGATGATGTGTCTCTAACAAAACAATGTTATAATTTAATTTTTTTTTTCATTATGATACAGATTAGTGATCATAGATACATCTTTTTACTTTTTTATCTGTGGCTGCGCGCGCTTTCTAAGGGAATGTTGGGATTTTGACGTTTGTGTTTCGGTGGATGACATGGTGGATGATTATCAGTTTTATTTGATATTATGTTCGCGTTCGATGAGAGTAGATAAAGTAGTGTATGAAACTGTACATAACTAGGTATTATACCACTCGTGTGATACTATTAAAAAACTTGCTTCGCTCGTTTTTTAAACTCACACTCGTGTATAAAACCCCTCATTATGTACCAGTTCCATAAACTACTATTAAGTATGTATCTATAAAATAAAATGCTTTTTGTTGATCTGTAATCATTGAATCATTGAAAAGATTAAAATATGAAATTATCTGAAATAAAAATATTTACAAGGTATTTTGTCCTTACTTCATATTAACAGCGATACAAACAATGAATAAGAAAAGGTAAAATAAAAAGTTAACTAAGCGTCTCCAATAATTCAAGTTTAGCTTCGAAAATTAATTACGGGTTGTTAAGCACTTTTAAAGAAAATCTGTACTAAAGGGAAAGTTGAATGGAAAAAGTTTATTCAGGTTAAAACTTTCTTTTCTAGGCGACGACCAACAAAATATTGTTAAAATCTGAGAGGGCCTAGACAAAGTGAGTTTTTATTACAGATAACGATAACGGAATGTCAAAATTATAAAAGATATACGTAATTATTATAAGATTACGGACCGAGTTTGGTCTCATCATCATCTTCATCATCTCAGCTATAGGACGTCCACTGCTGAACATAAGCCTCCCCTTTAGATACCACATATACCGGTTGGAAGCGACCTGCATCAGTGACCTTTATAAGGTCGTATATCCATCTTGTTGTTGGACGTCTAACGCTGCGCTTGCTAGTCCGTGGTCTTCACTCTAGTACTTTTCGACCCCATCGGGGTAAGTAATAGATGGTATAACTACAAAATCTCTAAAACTTACAAGAGATCTGATAACAACTGAACATATAATTTTATTTGATATAACGATCTGTTTATATAATAAACGATTGACATAATTTTATAATGACTAATTTCTATAAGCATAACAATCAATTAATATAAAATCGTTTTGTATACCGCTCAAAAGACATAAAACTTATTTGGTCTAATTTTTTTTTTCTTCCTGGCAAGTAATCTAACACTGATGTACCTAGTAATAGTACCACCTGCCGTGAATCATGGACGGAGCCCTGCTTCGTGGGGCTCCTATTTCTGCGTACAGGGTTTAAAGTAACCTAACACGAAGGGGATGGCGGAGTCTGAAAGACCCCGCCATCCCCTTCGAACCTAACCTGTCCGTGTCGGGGTGCCCCAAGTCCCGAGCTCGCTTCGCTCGCTTTTGCATCCTACGTCAAATAACTGATTACTACCTGTCATGCTGGCACAACGGAGCCCCGCTTCGCGGGGCTCCTATTTCTGGGGGCAAGGTTTTAAGTAACCTAACACGAAGAGGATGACGGGGTCTTTCAGACCCCGCCATCCCCTTCAAACCTAACCTGGCCGTGCCGGGGTGTCCCAAGTCACGAGCTCGCTTCGCTCGCTCTTGGATACTACATTTTTCTAATAACAATAGCAATCGTGAAGGCGAACAATCAAAGTTCAAAGAATAAGCCCAAGTCATCAAAGAAAATAGTTTAAACGTTAAATTATACGTTTCAAACGTTATAAGTAATGATTTTCGCTTAATTAAACGTTATATCAAATAAAATTATATGAAATGAGTTTTAGAGTAACACAAACATTATATGTAGAGAAATTATATCAACTTTTGGTATATCTCACGTTGATTATATCATGTGAACGTTATTGAAATGAAAATATATCAAATAACTTTATATGAAATGAGACGCACCCACCCCATCGAGTTTGGTCTAATTGACTTCAATTTTGCCACTCTCAGGCACTTTTCCCAAGTAACACAAACATGTCTAGAAACGTACTACTAGATAGCTTATAGAATTAAATTGAATTGTCTACGATAAGAATAAAATATCTATAAGCAATCTTCAAGAACGCTTTTTTTTTTTTTTTTTTTTTTTTTTAGCGTGGTAAAATCATCAAATGAGTCCTCCAACCCCGGGCAGGGCGGGAGGGACTGTCAGACTTCTACTGACTAAAATCCACGGTGTCCTTCATAGCCTGTTATGTTCCGGGGTCACGGTAAGGGAATAATCCCGCGAGAGATTATTCCCTTACCGTGACCCCTCTGAGAGGGGGGCCCCGTCATTATGCTGACGCTCTTTGAGGCGCGCGTGGGACACAACGCGCCGTCGACCCGGGCATGGTCCTTGGTCGGGCAGCGAGTTGCCCTTTACTCGCTGCCCGCATGCCCGCGCCTACGGTGGCCGGAGATCATCTTGCGACGTCCGTCGCCGTGGGCGCCTACCACTGCGGCTGGGGCGGAGGGAGGACGCTGTCCTCTCTCGCTCGCGGCCTGCCTCCTCCTTGACGAGCATATCTTCAAGAACGCTTATAGATAGAGTTTAGTAAAAGTGGGCACATTCTTGTACCCTCTCTTAAGAATGAGTTAAGAAAACATGACTAGATAGAGTTCAGATCAAATTGACTTAAGAGATGTTTCTAGTGTCTCTCTAAACCGTTTATAGACCGTACGTTTATCTAGTAGCGTACTAGTAGATAGTTTATAGATAGAGTTAAGACCTTTAAAGGAATCATTGCTCGTCAAGTTTTAAAACCAAATGATCTTATGACTAACAACTTTAAGTAACATTTTACTAGTGATGCATAATGGCGTGGAACTTACAAGAGTTATTTTACTTAATAATATTTTCATCATGGCGTAACAAATTTATAATTTTTTATTAATTTGTGTTTTAATAATTGGTAAATAAGCAAATCAATATGCGATTGAAATTCTATCGTTGAATATTATGTAAAACTCTTGTAAAATAAGAGCGCCCGCTGTAAATGTAAGATTTAACATTTTTTTTTCAAAATATGAGTATTATTTGGTATAAGCAAATTTTCGAATTTACATTTTAATGCTTAAGGGGGATGCTCCAACCAGCCCGCGAAATTCAAATTTTTTTACGTTTTTTGCAATTTGCAGGCCAGTGACATGTTGTAACTTTATAAATATTTGTGTTGCGCAAATAACAAGTATAATTTTAAATATAAAAAATATCAAAAAACTCGCTCCATCAGCTCTCACATAGAAAAGGTGCATCATGTTAAAATCTCCGAAATCTAACTACGATGCACCTTTTCTATGTGAGAGCTGATGGAGCGAATTTTTGGACAATTTTTATATTTAAAATTATACTTGTTATTTGCGCAACACAAATATTTATTAAGTTACAACATGTCACTGGCCTGCAAATTGCAAAAAACGTAAAAAAATTTGAATTTCGCGGGCTACATCGACGCAATCACCTTAAAATACTCATTTTATTTAAAATATAGTAATTTAAAACATATCAAATGTCTAATTAGACATATTTTAATGATAAAAACATTAAAATACGTAACAAAAATTATTTGAAGCAAAAAATAGGCAATAAAAATGGCGTCCAGATAAAATTTACTAGAAAACCGATTTCTATAGAACAAACAGTTTAGAGATTTTTTTTGTAGTATGGCTCTAGAACAATTATACTTAATACATACTAAACTATCTAGTGAGAGAATAAACAGATTTAAGAGTGGTTTAAAATTATCTAGTAACTGTCACTCTGTATTCCTTTTTATCTTGTCACAGTATTTCTAGACGTTCTTCAGTGAATAGGTAATTTCATGTGTTGTGAACGTAAGACCATTTTATGCAGTAACAAACCAATATAATTTACCCGAGTAAAAAGTATTTCTGATTTATTTAAGTATAAAAACAATGTGAGAAATAATAATTATAATTGTTATTACAGTAATAAATACCCTTTCATTTGATACCCACAACATTTGGGTGGATTTCAAACAGCCAGTCCGCCATCTTGAATTTATGTCACGTGACTATTTTTTCGTATTCCTGACAGCAAACCCTTTTATTTGATACCCATATTATGGGGGTGGATTCCAAATAGCCTGTCCGCCATCTTGGACGTCCGTTATATTGGATTTCATACACGTAACTATTTTTTTCGTATTCCTGACAGCAAACCTTTTTATTTGGTACCCATACCCATATCATAGGGGTGAATTTCAAACAGCCAGTCCGTCATCTTGGATTTAAGTCACGTGACCATTTTTTTCGTATCCCTGACAGCAAACCCTTTCATTTGATACCCATATTATGGGGGGGTATTTTAAACAGCCTGTCCGCCATATTGGATTTAAGTCATGTGATTTTTTTTTCGTACTCTTGACAGCAAACCTTTTTATTTTTGATACCCAAATATCATCAATAATTTTCTACGTTTTGGAGGAAGTTACTAGGAAGTTTCGATTCTTCTTCGGTCGACTCTTCTTCATTTTTCTTTCTTTTTAAGTACCTTTTTTTTTGCGTGGTAAAATCATCAAATGAGTCCTCCCGCCCCGAGTAGGGTGGGAGGGACTGTCAGACTTCTACTGACTAAAATCCATGGTGTCCTTCAGTAGCCTGTAATGTTCCGGGGTCACGGTAAGGAAATAATCCCGCGACCCCGGCAGGCTTTGGCCCTCTGAGAGGGGGCCCCGTCATTATGCTGACGCTCTTTGAGGCGCGCGTGGGGCACAACGCGCCGTCGACCCGGGCATGGTCCATGGTCGGGCAGCGAGCTGCCCTTTACTCGCTGCCCGCATGCCCGCGCCTACGGTGGCCGGGGATCGTCTGCTGACGTCCGCCGCCGCGGGCGCCTCTCTCTCTCGCGACCCGCGTCCTCCTTCACGAACATGACTGCTTCGCAGAAGGAGGCGACCGCTTCCCACTCCGTCTCGCTTCTTTTTAAATACTTGCGGACTTTTCGACGAAAACCACCAGATCTTTTAATTTATTTCATCTTCTCCATTGCATAAACTCATCCAATTTAAATTTCTAGTGAAAATGCACTTAACTAAGCCACTTTTAAGAATAAAAACTCTAAAAACACGACTTCTCTATCAGTTTTCTAGACAAACTTAAAAATATCTAGTAAGGTATTTTATCTAGAGTGAGATATCTATAGAAAAAAAAGATAAGAGTACCATTAGCTAAAAAAGAATATCTGTAGAAAGTTTTGTCTTCAAATATATCGTTTTATCTATAAAACTACTTCAAAATAGGTACCTTTAGGCTTTTTTAACTATTTGTAGAGCATTTTATCTAGAAACTGTCGTTATAACTATAAACGTACTTAAAATATGTGTTCTATAGAACAAATGCTCTTAAAATAGTAAAGCTTTAGATAAAAAACTCTATAAGATCAAATGTTCTTTATCAAACCCATCTTTAGAAAGCCCGTATCTAAAGATTAAACCTGAATAGACAGTCTATAGACAGATTGGTTTTAAAACTTCCAAACTGTGTTACTTGGGTTGGATTGTTGCGAACATAACGTGTGTCACATCATCATTCTGACTAGACTTAGTATTTCTAGTAAAAATTGCAACAAATACTAATTTATTTGGTAACATTTAAAATAAGATTATTATGTTTCTATTGAAATTTTGCTTTTGGAATTTCTCTAAAGAAAAATTCCGATTTCTGACTAAACATTATATCATATTTTATTGGGTGCAAAATCATCAAATGATTGCTCATACTGTGGACGGAGTGGAAGTGTCTCTCAGACTTGAATAGCTTAAAGAAAAATGTTCCTTTCGTCGCCATTCACGTGCTAGGGACCGCAGTCCCATTTTAAGAAAATATCATCATATTAAAAAAAGAAACTTTCAGTAAAGAGGACTAGTTTCGGGTACCTACCAATAACTACAAATTCAACTCGGTAGGAGCATATTATAACAACAAATGGAACGAACCAACTAATTGTATGTTTTCGGTCAAATGGGAAATTCTTCTCAGTAAAACGGTCTGGAGCTCGGTACTGCAGTTAAAATATACATACCTATATAACGTCATGCCTTTTTAAGCGGTGTTGGAGAAACTACAGATTGATGCGTGTTATTCTTCTTCTTATTATATAAATCTATATAATATAATCTATATATCTCTATTCTTATTATATAAATCTTTTCACTTCAGTAGCTTAGTAACTTTTGATGCTGACTGTACCTACTTGTATTTTTTGTGTCCAGCAATTAATCCTAAAATTTTTATCACGTGGCCCCGTGACTATAAGGAAAATAACTTTGGTTACCAATACACTCATACAAACAATTTTCAATAAGTTTCTCAGAAATGAGGAAAATAAAAGCGTCTTACATAAACTCGAAGTACCAACCTAATCAAAATTATGAAACTCCCACTTACAAATAATTTATTTGTATTCCTGTTAGAAATATATTGAACAAAGCTAATTTTAGTAAAAGTAAGACTTTATAGCTGCTGTATTACTCACTAGCTTCTGCCCGCGACTTCGTACGCGGATCCTGTTGCTTATGCCAGCGACAACGGGGTCGACAAAATCGAAGATCTAAAACGTCTGATGTGAAATTGAGAAATTGAGAGCCTTGGGACGGGAAAACAACGGGACGCGCGTGACAATTCCAGACGTTCCAGATCTTTCGTTTTTTAAGTCAACAGGAAATGCTCATCAGACTAAACGGCTCTTGCTAAGACGTGATTCCTATAATGTTATAGTGTAGCTAGGCTCTTGGATTTTCACATCAGGTGTTCCAGATCTTCAATTTTTGTATGTCAACAGAAAGTGCTCATCTGGGTGAACAACTTTGCTGAGACGTCATTCCTGTATATGTTATAGTGTAGCTGGGCTCGTGGAGTTCCACATCAGGTGTTCCAGATCTTCAAATTTATTCACTCAGCAGAAAACGTTCAAGACGTGGAACAATTTTTGCTATTGACCCATTATTGTATCTCTTACAGTTTAGCTGGTCCGTTGCGGTTCTGCACCAGGTGCTCAAGTTTCCAAAAGAAATTATAGCCTATGTGTTGGCCAGACTTAATACCTATACGATTGACCCATTATTGTATCTCTTACAGTTTAGCTGGTCCGTTGCGGTTCTGCACCAGGTGCTCAAGTTTCCAAAAGAAATTATAGCCTATGTGTTGGCCAGACTTAATACCTATACAACAAAAAAAAAATCATTCAAATCCGTCCAGTACTTTTTGAGTTTATCCCGGACATACATACAGACAAACAGATAAACAGACAAACAGACAAAAATTCTAAAAACCATATTTTTGGCTTCGGTATCGATTGTAGATCACACCCCAAGTATTCTTTTAAAAAACTATTCCATGTACAGTTTTGACTTCCCTACTATTTTATTATATGTATAGATGACTTTGTCTTTTTTAATATTACGTTATATAGAAAGATTGTCCAAAA
The DNA here is from genome assembly GCA_036375495.1 of Agrotis segetum. NCBI lineage: Eukaryota > Metazoa > Arthropoda > Insecta > Lepidoptera > Noctuidae > Agrotis > Agrotis segetum. The sequence continues at coordinate 702,036 of JAQSVV010000150.1, forward strand.
AAACTGTGAACGTCAAATCGTCATTTTACGTTGATATAGGAGTCGTTTTGCATGTTACACTTTTATTAGACAAGCGTTCAACAAATGGTCATCTTATTGTAGTAAGGCGGATACAGTTTTATTATAGGCTAGTTGCCTAAAAAAATGTAATTAGTACGTCTTTTAGATTATTCAAAAATAAGGGACACGTATTTTTTTATTTGTAAATTAGACCAAAAATGACAAAGATATAGCCTATTAAAGTTACGTGTGACGGGGCATGCAACCGGGAAATCCCGGTACCGAAAATACCGGGAAATCCCGAGAATTTTTAAATCAATCCCGTACCGGTTCTTCGTCCCGTAGTCCCGGTACTTTCGATACTTTCGGTACTTTATTATTTTCCTTCTTTTTTTTTAATATAAATTTACAAATCATATCCAATAAACTATTCTTTTACAATATTGTTGATATAAAACATTTTATTTGAAAATAATGAGAATTTCGTAAACAAAAACTAATCAGCAATGTAAGTCATCATCATCTGATGATGACTTACATTACAGCAATGTAAGTAAGGGGTCAGTTATGTTGATGATTATGATTCATTTATTGCATTACTTTCATTTTGAAGAGAATAACTTTAATGCTCAGATTTTGAGTATTTTATAATTATTTGGTTTATTAATCTCTAAAAAGTTTTTACTTTTTTTGTGATACTACCTTTATTTTAAAGAAAATAGCATTTGTTACATTCATTTCTCCAGTTTTACATTTTTTTCATCTCGCTAAAGCATTATTCTAGTTTTGTTTTGCTACAGTTTGTTTAATGATATTTATTTATAGTAGAAGGAAAAAAGTGACCAAGTATGTGATGTTATAGACTTATTCTATAGAGGAAAGAAGAAAGCAATTACGTGACAAAGATAGGCTCATTTCTAATTCAAAATAAGTAGGAATTTCCAATATTCAAAATATAGTTCTGATATATTTTAATTATTATATTTAAAAGTTATTTTTATACCAATATAAAAAAATACATGTAGTACTCGAAAATTGCAAGAATTTACCTTTTTTACCACTTCACTCGCTCGGAAAGATTCTATTCATTCGAGCGTTTTGCGTAAAAAACGGAGTTAACGCGCAAAACTCCATTTAGCGTGCTAGAGCGCAAAGATTTGTTCAACATTCGGACAAAATATCTTGTAGTCAATTATTTTCTTCACTGGCAGGTGAGGCGCAGAGCCGCCCATACTGCATTTCCTCGCTTAGTGAGGTAAAAAGTTGTGTGTTGCATTCTGAAGCAAAGTTTTTCTGCATCTCGTACCTTTGAAAAGTTAAGGTAAAAAATATCAACTTTGCAGCCTTGCATAACAAATAACTATTTTATTTTAAAAGAAAATTAAAATGTTTGTGATGCACTAGGTACTGTAATATGGAACTTCTTTGTTGCAGGAGAATTTTATAAGTAAGTTTCATTATGAAAACTCTTTTTGTAGCTAGCCGTTTAGAATTAGTAAGATAAAGTAAATTGTTTTTATGACCGATATTTTTATAATTACCGAAGTCTCCCGAACTGAAACAACGTTAGACGATGCGTGGTGTCGGGTATTTCCGTTAGGTTTTTGTTGGGAATGTCTTGAATTGGACGCCGCGTCGCGATCAGAGCCCGCGATAAAAGCTATGCAATAGCTTAAAAAAGCATTTAAATTCGGTTCCTTGAGATTATGTTCTGATGTTTATTGTCAATTATATATTTACGAATAAAACAAAGTTTTATGAACTACTCCATCCCACCCACATTTGTAATGAGTTCATTCTTCAACAGATTTAGATTATTTTATGTAGCGTGCACGCACTCGTGCCTCCCATTCGATAAGTTAATAGCGTTTGTACGTGAGTACCGAAAGTACCGAATTTCCCGGGAAATCCCGGTTCCATGTCCCAGTACCGAAACTTCGGTACCGGGCTTTAAAAAGTACCGGTTCTGCAAGCCCTAGTAACGTCACAATGCGTGGCTTTTTCGCGCAGAGTGACGTCACAGGTAACTTAAATAGGCTATTATCTTTGTTCTTTTTTGTTTAACCGCCCGATCCCCAATGGCACGTTTTTGTGCCACCAAACCCCAGACCGATATTAATCCTTTTTTTTGGAAAAATAAGTCTTAAAATCGATCATTTTCATTTCCAGTATTTAGTGGAAAAACATTTTCCTCGGGGCTCGAGAGGTTAATCGAAAAAAGAAAAAATACGTGTCCAATATTTTTTTATAATCTAAAATACGGACTAAATAGAATGTAATTATTTTGACCCTGGAAAGTACCCTATTAACTCACAAAACTTGACCTTATTGTGAAATACGATAACAGAACAAAAAAATAATCTTATTTCTATTCCAGGCGGGAGTCGAACCCGCGACTCGATGCGCAGCAATCGATTGAGTCACTGCGCTGACCATACCGTCACCACTAAAAGCTCCTTCATCAGGAGCATTCGCGTGTAATGCGGTGAGAGAGCACTTTAAGAGAATAGTATAGCGGCTGCCATTTCCAAAATAGGTATTTAGAAAGACTCGTGCTGTCCCTCTCACACGTTGAAAAAACCTCCGATCGTGCGATAAAGAGCGTTGCAGCTCGCGACTGACTGTAAATATTTTTATATGAAATTTGTCTCTCGGGAGAAAACGTTTTTCACATACTAAACTCACGTAGTTTAGTTACTTACTCACGACCAATCTCTTAGATTCTGGCATCAATCGTTTCAGCACATTATATTCTAGGTTTGTAGGTTTTGCTTTTTTTTTCTAAAACTTCTTTTTACAATACAAAGGTTTTAACTTCAATGAAGATTTTGTCATAGAAATAGTAACTGCCAACCGCCTGTAACTTTCCGCCTGTAAAGTAACCGCCTGTAACTTTCAAACTACATAAATAATAAATTTTGAAAAAAAGAAAACCTGTAAACCTAGTTTTTTACTGTGTCAGAAGCAGGAAAAAGTTTTCTCTTTTAGTATGGACGAGCGCTCGGTAGACGATCCTCTTAATGTTTGACCCTATGTTTACACTCAGGTACTAGACCATAGTCTCAAACCGAAATGATAAACACACGTGTCCCGAGAGATATGGTCTCGGTTCATCGATTCTAATGCAGGCGATACAGATCACATCTAGTTGATCATAATTTAACTACCTTGCAGGTGCACATATGGGATATAGTAGTACACATTCAAGTTTCATTTCCCATGTGGATGTATTTGAAGTTGTATTTCCTGAGATAGCATACTTGTGCTGATTCATATGGGTACTAATGTAAATATAAAAAATAAGTTGAACGTATTGTAGAGAAGCAGAACGTTTTAAAACTCAAATCAGTTTCTTCTATTTACTGACTATTTCAATTTCTCAGTTATAGTAATCTTTTTTGGACTAGTTTAACAGTGTGATAAACAGGGTTGTTGTAACTTCGTCACAAAATTAATTCCCCAAAAAAAAAGTACCTATGTATAAAAGGGGTTTGAAGATTTTACTATGGAGCGTGGCATACCTACTGCCGCCATTTTGATTTTTTTTCAAAATCGCGGCCAGCCATGGAACCTATATAAATCGATAGCTGACATCAATAACAACAAAAAATATTAAGACACCAACCCTCGTAAAGTTCAGGTTTCTGAGATATAAAGTGTTAAAGTTGACCACATTAATTCGGAATAACAAAGGCAAAATATTTTAGTAATTGATAATCCTGGTCTGGGAGAAAAACGTAGAATGTGCCAGCTGTTTCTCTTCCCGGGCAGACCGTAAAAGTCGGTCGAGGGATAGGGCAAAATGTAAGATCCATAGCCCCTCAGCTTAAAAGTCTTTCAATGGGCAGCAGCGTTGAAGACTAATAAGCTGAAATAAATACGCTCGCCAACCCGCCTGCCAGGCGTGGCGAGTATGGCAATAACCATCCAATGGAAAATCCTTGAGTGAGGCCTTAGTCCAGTAGTGGACTTTCTACGGCTGTAATGATGATGATGATGAATAGATAATGATATTTAAACTAGGTACCTATCATGCCTCATGATGTTTCTGCTTACTGTGGCCATCACAGCAATATATCTGGATAGAAGCAATATGTTCTTAGATTTGTATCGAGACGATCGTGTCATTATTTTGCATAGATTGTTTGATGATACAATTACAGTTGTGTATTTACAAACTTCGCCATAGTCGTCCCACTTCGTGTGTATTGTTTCTACAACTCAATACGGCACAATTAGGCATTTTTTACTTTTTGTATTAACGTCTGACTGTGAGAATATTCGAGCGCGAACTCGTTAAAAGAAAATATCTACTTTTTTACACGTGAAGTAAATACACTTCCGGTACAAGCCAATCCAAGTCTGTAGTGGTCATAATTGTTGATGATAGGGATACAATGTAACGGATAAGTAATGGCTTCATGTACAAATAAGAAATTCGATATTTAAAAATGTGGCAAAATCTAACCGTCCCTACCAAAATTGCAAAAAGTAAAGGTGACATGCCATGGTTATATTTATCAATAAAATATAGTATATCATACACAACCAATAGAAGATAATTTTTGCGAGTTGACGTCAGTTTATTACGTATTAAGCTTAAAATTAAAGTAATGAGTACTGTCAATTGTATTTTAGACTGAATGATTAAACCTGTCTTATGTATTACATTTACATTGTTTAACATATTTATACTTTTATTTATTATATAACTATCGTATTGATAGTTAAATCATTTGAAGATATTACATTCAAACAAGTGTAGACGGTGTAAAAATAAGTTATTAAGTTCAAAAAGTAGATTATATTAGACGTATAATGTTTAACATCCTGATATAATGCAACATACATTTATTACGTTCAAAAAGTTATTATTTTTAACATCTTGATACATTCGAACACTACACTAGCTTAAAATTGTGTATGTCACGTGATTAACTTTCACGGTTATTATCTCGGAAACCGGTCACTTTACGCGGGTTGTTGTCATAATATTTTTTGTTGGCATTAATGTCAGCTAACGATTAATAATGGTTTCATAGCTGGCCGCGATTTTGAAAAAAAAATCAAAATGGCGGCGGTAGGTATGCCACAAATCTTCAAACCCCTTTAGGTTTTTGTATTCTTTATTTTGATTATTGTAAATTCGCCCCATTTTTTTCCGCTAGGATATCAAAACAATTAATTAATAATGATATCCAGCACAAAACAACCGAACACGATGACACAATGTGGAATCTGAAAAGAAAGCACTAGAAGAACATGATCAAAACTTTTTTCGTGGAGAATTATTTTTGTGTTGAATTTAGAACAACCCGATAAACATTTCAATTTTTAAAGTCTAAAAACGTAAACCGCATTTTTACCTTTCTTTACAACTACTTGAACTTTTATATACCAACCTATGTTACTTGCTGCTACGAACCCTTTATGGGCGAGTCCGACTCTCAATTGGCCGATTTTTTTTCTGTTCTTGACGTAAAAAGTTTGAATTAAAAATGAATGTTGCATTTAAGAAAAAAGGCATTAAAAAAGAACAAAATTACGCATTTTATTCAGTTATAACACACCAAGACAGTCCCTTCCGCTTCACAAAGTATAGGAGGCTTTATCTAAAGTATAGGACAATACTGATTCAAATCTGGCAATTAGGGTTGTTGCTTGCATAAAAAAAATTAAAAATCAGTTTAATCCGGTAGTTTGAGCATTGAAAAATAAAAAATAATGAATCAATTTTTTTTATCTTTTGATAATGACAACGATAAACCGCTTTGAAATTCGGGAATGGCGGCTTGTGACGTCATAACGCCTCTAAAATTATACCGACCGAAAGAAGTTTGGTGATTTAAAGAAGTGTTGTATCTTCGTCAATTTCGATTTACGTAACAAAAGAAAAAAAAATACGAGTCAAATGTTTTTGTGATAATATACAACATTATTTTTTGTTTATGCGAAACCCGATACACCTCTCCTATATTTTTGTATACAGAATCTATGTACAAACTTTTAAAACCGTATCATCAAAAATCACAAAGTTATAAGCTTGTATTTACCTGGATTTCCGTTCAAAAACATGCTCATTTCGCTTTACACCTGCGTAAACCGCGTCTCCTGTGTTATACACTCGTGATAATAGTTTGGCAATGGGTACTTAACCGTACGGTGATTGTATTGTAACTGGCAATAAAATTTAATGAAAATATTTTTGAAAAAAAATAAAACTTATTGTAAAAATTATTGGAATCGAATAAATTACTGATTCTGAACAAACTATATACAGGTTTCGCATATACTAAAAATAATGTTGTATTTCGTCCTAATTAAATTCTTTGGATAAAATAGCTTATTAGCTGCGGTAAAGATAAGAAAATCTGCACTTCGTTTCTTATTAGTGCGACTGGTTAACGAGCAATAAAGGTAATTAATGAACCTATGATTTTATCGGTAAGCATGTTCGAACATACACGCAATGTGGTACTAATGAACTAATTAATATGTACTTCTAAGGTTTCCTGCAATAAAACTGAGGTAGTCACTGTGGGTGTGAAGGGTGAAAAAATGAACATGCACCTTTACACCTACAATACTTCATCTTCAAATATATATTTTCTATATCTTTTGTTTGATCAACAATATTATGGTAAATGAAACATTGCGAAGAAATGGGCAAACGGGCATGGCTAAAAACCATCAAATGTGTTAGGATGGCCACCGGCCCGGGTAGGGCCTACGTCATTACGGCTAGCTAGCCCAACAAAACATGGAAATGTTATAAAAGTCAATGATTCCTTCAATTATGAATAAATGCGAGTTATGACCAAAAGATCCGCGACCATAAAGGCTTTCTACCTGGTTTTCAAAGAACTCTGGAGTGTTTCGGCCACATCGCGAGAAAATATAGTCACAACCTTGAACAATTGTAATGTTGGTTACTTGCAAGGTTGACGGCAAGCGTCCGAGGGGTAGTCCACTTAGGTGGTCGGACCAAATTCTCTCTTTCCTGGACACGAAACTTCACGATGCTCTTCATTCTGCCAAGGACAGAAACAAATGTCGAAGAATTGTCAAGCTGAAAGTGACTTCACGTTGGGAGAATCACGACCCTCAGTAATGAAGAATAGGATGCGAGGAGGAGGGGGATGACCAAAACACTACTACATTTACGGCGAAGTAACGGAAGGCCGCTACCGTCACTGTAAATGTAGTAGAGTGACTTGCACCTATCCAAAGGGACAGGTCACTTAAAGTTCAGGTGGAATTGCACAAAGTCAAGAGGAGGGCCATCCGATTACGAAGCCAGGTTTGGTCGAGTTTTGCAGTTGACCTTCTGAGAGCTTTTCTGCAGACTCAGCATAATGATTTGGAAGAGGATATCTAAGGAGCATGTGGTTAAAGCAATTAGGTGACCGTATGACACCAATATTATAAAATGGAATGAGAATTAAAATAACTCCTTAACTAACCGATTATCTTGGGCGTCAAATATTTAATTTTTAATACGGATGGAGTTAGCAGAGTGAAAATCCTTTACAACCAATTTTCATGACTACCAAATACGCAAAAAATGGTAGAACTGTTTTGGAAGCCTGCCACCCCAAACACCGTGACATGAGATTTAGATTTTTAAACATTTAGATTTTTTTATCGTAAATTTTATTAAGGGTACTCAATGAGTATATACGTTACTAAAACTAGAAATTTAAAAATAATCATATAAAAAGAACATTTAGTAGAAGATATTAGCCTCAAAAGCTGACGACGACAGTTTTTCCAAGGAGTGTCGTTCTACCCAGAAACTGTTTGAGGCCAGTACATAATACCAGTATGCAGTCGCATTCGGGTATCTGGGGCCCATATTTTTTTTATCGTGGTAAAATCATCCAATAAGTTCTGAACCCAAAGCGGGACGGAAGGGACTGTCAGACTTGTACTGACTATAAATCCACGGTGTCCTTCAATGACCCTTTATGTATCAGGGTTACGATTACCTGGAGAAAACCTGGAAGCCAATGTTAACGTAGTTGGTAAAGGATGAATCACGGAAGGATGATGATGACAGGAAATTTTCATTATCATCCTGTAAGCGTGTACTGAACAACCGCCTCTCAATACAAAGTAAGTTTGTGGCCGCATTGCAAACAGTTTGTGGACTACTGTTTGCCTTGAGTAAGCGCCTGGTACTATTGTGAATTGAGCGTTCTGACTGCGTATACAGTACGTAGTCTGTTGCATTGCTCAGTAATCTGTTAGTAGGTGATTGGTGTATTTTTTTTTTTGTTATAGACATGTTGATACTCGGCTTGGAGATTTAAGTGACATAAGAACTAGAGGTTGAATCTGGACAAAGAAAATATTACCAATGTACTGAGTTCCACATTCAACCCTAAGGGGTTGAATGTGGAGACGTTTAGGGGTCGAACGCGGAAGAGGGTAGAAATTATTGGGGGTTGAACGCGGAATAAACCGATACACTTAGCTATGTGTAGCATTGTCAGCTACAGTCCCTTTCATAGACTAAAGACGTCTAAACAAGCGAGAAAAGGGCCGTTTAGCGACTATTTTATTAATATCTATAATAGTCCCGTTTAAATGTGTTTTAATCCACGACAAGTGACATAGACACCATTTTACTCTCTTTTTATACATATTATATTATTTCGGTTTTATACGTTTTTTTATCTGGAGAAGCGAGAACGAGTGATTACAGCCACACAGGCCGATTTTCCGGATTAACCCTTAACCACCCACAAGTGTCTCGCGGACACAATTTTGCGTTTGAGTCCTAATAAAATCTAAAGTATTTATTTTTGAATATTGATATTTTTTCTAATCTATCATTAATTCTTTACAAACCTAAACCTGTAAGGTTTTTTTTCGGTCCGGGGATATTTAAATAATTATTAATAAAAAACGAAATAAGTAACCTATCCACCCACAAGTGTCCAACAGACACAGTAACATTTTGTTTGACTCTAGTTCAAAATTAAATTGTTTATTTACATAAACCTTTATCACATAGTATCGGGTACCCAATTGCAACTCTTAAGACCTTTGTTTTTGTTACAATCATTATCTTTGTACTTGAATTTTGTTTGTATCGGTGCTTACAAACGTTTATTATAATAAATCAGTTGTTCATTCATACGTTCTAAGAAATGGCTAAAAAGTAAACAGCACAGATCAGGTTACATAATCTTATATGTACCAAAAAAGGACCGTGTTGTTATTCTTTTTGTTTACGATGCATTATGGCAAAGAAATAGAAGCCCGCGATGAGCTATACGAACATAATCAGTATTATGCTTCAATTGCTGGGGCACAGGCTTCCTCTTTATGAAAACTGCTGTAATCCACCATGTGGGCTCCATGCAGATTGGTAGATGGCACATGTTTTCGTATTTTTGGCACAAATTGCACTTCAAACAAATCTGAGATGATACTAAAACCAAAACCACAAGTGCGTGTCGATACGCTTAACTAGTGTAGTAAGTGTAGACACAGTGCGACGTAAAACAAATAGACATTTTTATATATTATAAATGTTGTAGGCATTGGACTAATAATTATATGGAAAATCCTGCACCCTGATTAGTACATACGCAAGCAGAATACACAAAAAAATATTTTTACGTAAATTCGCAACTAATTTGGTAATGCCTTTTATATGAGAAGACAAAACAAAATGACGTAACGATACGTTATCATTATCCTCTAGCAGCCATGCAGGATGTCATAGAAACCTACTGCAGCCTCGTCATATATGAATCTGCTGCAGAAAGGAAGAAGCTTTGCCATACTTTGTACTCCAAAAATATCTAAACATCTGAGTAATTTTTTGCCCTATAAGTAACATTTCCATTGAAAACTTTGAAAAAATATTTTTTGTTAGGTAGTAAAATGTAAGAAAAATGTGATTATTTATGTAGACATCAATGCTGCAGCTACTATCATAATATCAAGACACATAATAGTCTAGTTAACACATTGTATTTTTTACCTAATTCGTTTATTATGTGTAATGTGTCTGATGGACACTACTGGGCCGTTACGTTACAAAAGCATACTGGGTGGTTAAGGGTTAAGCCGCGCTTGCCGAGGTTGGTCTGTGGATGGGTGACCATCTGTCATAGCGAGTTTCCTCCGTGCCGTTATTTATGTTGTTCTATGTACTGACTACTGTCACCCAAAATAAATATTTCTTATGTTTCTCTAGGTTCTTTGAGTTTCGGCGAGTAATGGGCGACTCGCTGTCCGACCATGGACCATGCCTGGGTCGACGGCGCGTTGTGTTCCACGCGCGCCTCAAATAGTGTCAGTATTATGACGGAGCCCCTCTACAGAGGACTATAAGAAATTATTGTGACCCCGGAACGTAAAGAGCTATTGAATGACACCGACACTTAGTCAGTACAAGTCTGACAGTTCTTCCCGCCCTGTCCTGAGTGGGAAGACTCATTTGATGATTTTATACGCTGAAAAAAAAAGGTTCTTTGAATTTGATTTTAAACCTTTCTTTATGTCGAAAATAATTTTACTAGGACGACGATTTTTCAACGATGTATTGAACTCATAGTAGCGACTAGAAATTTAACCACCAAATAATTTTCTCAACATGGTTCATTTTATAATAATAATAATATTCCACAACGCCATCTAGTCCCAAGCTAAGCTGAGCTTGTGTTATAGGTACTAGACAACTAATAAACATACTTATATATTTCTAAATACTACACTATATTATAGATAAATTACACCCAGACACAAAACAAATGATCGTGCTGATCACACTAACATTAGTCCTGGGTGAGAATCGAATCGAACAAAATCGACTTCACTAACCACTAACCCAACGGGCCAGTCAAGTTATACATAATCACATTGTAGAGATTTTAAATGGACTTGTTCTAAACAAAGACACTTTGTTTGCAATTGGAAAACACAATTTCACTGAACGTGGATTTCCGTTTATGTTCACAAATTATTTATTTAGTTCCTTTGTATGAGATATCACGTTAAATACGATTATCATGTAGTTCTGTTTTGTAGTTTAACTTTAGCAAAGGATTTTATAACGGGATTGGTGTTTTGTATTTGACAAAATAAGTCATTTTAGTAGAAAAAAACAAAGTTAATAAACGTTTTTGAGTCTACAGACTCAACTTGTATTCGAAGCTTTATGTGGACATACTATAGTCATATTAAATAGACGTATAGCTTAGCTAACCCTTGGGGAACTGGCGTTAAGTTATGTCATCATCATCATCAGCTGGAAGACACCCGCGACTCTCACGATGTCGTCGGTCTACCTAGTGGGAGGCCTGCCTGCCCTGCGTCTTTCGGTCCGTGGTCGCCACTCGAGAACTTTTCTTCCCCATCTGTTGTCAGTTCTACGAGCGATGTGGAAAGTTATGTATTTTGTAGAATTTAAGAATGTTATTTTTTAGCATCCGCTTAAATTCAGGTCAATTCATGCCCGACACCTGCATTGGGTAGACAATGATATTACTTTGTCTCTTATCTCTAAACGAATAAATAATAAAACATTATGATATAGTAGCCAATTAGCTATGCTTATTTCAGCCAAAGCCAAAGGAACAATAATGTACTCATGCACGGAATTGCTTTTATGCACTTTGAATTAAATTAAATTGACACTTTCCTCGCAATAGGAGTATCTTCGTAACTACGTGCAAATGTTACCTGAAAATCCCTTTAGAGCAATAAGCACTGTGTACACGATTTAGTCATTTGCTTCCCTCTTTTAGAGTGAAAACTTCGAAAGGTGAAAGACTTTGTAATGTCTTGCTTAACGAGCAAAAATTAAATTAAAAAATGATAGAGTCATTCTATTCTATTTTTTATGTGGGTATATGAATAAGTAAGGATTAGAAAAAGATAGACAATTGTGAATCAAAAGAGTCGTTTCTTTTTGAGACTTTTTCACAAAAAAATGCAATTAAAAAATCAACAAAACAAAGTACAGTCAGCCAACGAAATTAGTCGCGTGCAACGAATGAGTGTCGTCCACACGACACATAAATTACGGTGTCCACGGCTTGGACAGCAGGTAAACACTGCAATGGATTCCGGCGTGTAATACGCGTTGTAATTGGCCAGAGCCCTTTGATTGTTGTGATACCGACTACAAAATGACAGTGGTAATTCCTCACACATTTCCACTGACTCGTTAAAGCGGCGGTTGAATGAAGACAGGCTTAGAAATGTTTGATCCGTTTGTTTGAAATGACAAGTAAGTTGTTTTGTGATACCACTAATGTTTTGTTGGTAATGGTACATAGAAGTGCTGGTTAAATTTGCCGTTAGACAAAGTCTAAAAGAAAGTGTTAAAATACTTGTTGCCTTCACGCTATTTCTAATGCAGAAATATACAGCGTGTTACCACAAAATAGATAAACATTTGTTGAACACTTGTATAAAAGAACTCTCAAAGTTAAAATAGCATTTCTCGTTGAAATAAGGGTCGTTTTGCAGTTACACTTTTTTTTAGACACGCGTTCAATTATTGTTTATTTTTTTGTGGTAAGGCTATAAGTGTTCGAAAAACAATTTCAAATTGGTTACTATTATAACACAATTTTCGCGCCCGGCATTGGTTTCGGCCATGCTGCGGGGCGAGACGGAGTGGGAAGCGGTCGCCTCCTTCTGCGAAGCAGTAATGCTCGCTAAGGAGGAGGCGCGCCGCGAGCGAGAGAGGACAGAGTCCTCCCTCCGCCCCAACCGCGGTGTAGGACGCCCACGGCGACGGACGTCGCGAGACGATCTCCGGCCACCGTAGGCGCGGGCATGCGGGCAGCGAGTAAAGGGCAACTCGCTGCCCGACCAAGGACCATGCCCGGGTCGACGGCGCGTTGTGTCCGCGCGCCTCAAAGAGCGTCAGCATAATGACGGGGCCCCCCTCTCAGAGGGCCAAAGCCTGCCGGGGTCGCGGGATTATTCCCTTACCGTAACCCCGGAACTTAACAGGCTATGAAGGACACCGTGGATTTTAGTCAGTAGAAGTCTGACAGTCCCTCCCGCCCTGCCCGGGGTTGGAGGACTCATTTGATGATTTTACCACGCTAAAAAAAAAAAAAAAAACAAAACAAAAAAAAAATTATAACACAATTTTTGATACACAGTGTGTTACATATTCCACACAAAGTGGCACAATTTTACTATCCTTGAACTACTGTAATTAATTCAGGCTTCTGATAAACATTTTCTACGTTGTGCATTTTTTGAAAACAATTAAAAACTTTACTGCTTTTCAACATCAAAAATACCATCTGCTTCATTCCTTTCCGTATTTCAATGACTGATTTCGTATGATGAAAAGTTAAAATACATTACAGGCATCATATTTCATCAGAATTTATCTTCTGATTGCATATTACTTTACGGTTCACGCAATTTTTCAATAAAATCGTTTCAGTAAGTACATGGTCGGGGGATTACTGCACTGATGTGTGGGGTTACTGGGAATCTGCGGGCGTAGCTACTTTTCATTAAATTCGACTTAAATGTGGGTAGAACTGGAGGCGTAACTATAGTTTAGAGCTCTCTTGTGGCCCAGTCTTTATAATAGCTAGATTTTTTAATTACCTTCAATCTGTCTGTAGATGATCGCTACAAAGCGATTGAATTGTTTGTGTTACTTATTTTGACACCTTTGTTTTTTCGTAAAGGCATTCTGGCAGTATCTTCCAAAATCAAACATTGGTGATGATTTTAATAATTTTAAAGAAGGATTTGATTGTTTGTTTGTATTGAATAGGCTTTGAAACTAATGGACCGATTTCAAAAAAAATAATTATGGAGTCCTTGTTATAAGGCTGACGGGCTATTTAAGGACACCGGGGATTTTAGTCAGTACGAGTCTGACAGTCCCTCCTGCCCTGCCCGGGGTGGGAGGACTCATTTAATGATGATTTACAACATAATTTTACAACGTTAAAAAAGAACCATAGCTGGTGTAGAAAGATTAAATTAACTAAGTCCATGCAAATATTAGTCACTACAAGAATTTTAATAACTTAATAAAATTGTGTGTTATTTATCATTAATGCAAAAATAGTAATTATTATAATGTAAAAAAAATAAAATTACTACGAGTAGAGCAGTTTGTAGTTGAGCAGTTGGGAATAAGCGGTCATTATACCCAAAAAAATCATGATTATGTCAAAAATATAAGTTTTAATGTCAAAATTTAAAATATAATAATTGCAAAATAGTAATAGAATAATGTCAGAAAATGATTTAAAAATTCATTTACCGAATTTACCTTTTTTAAACGTTGCTTCGGTTTAAGGAATCACAACGCTTCTTATACAGGTAACATCAGCAGTGCACCATCACTAAATGTATCTCAGTATACGTCTCGTATCATGAATATACAATTATATGGTAAGTAAGGAAATGAAAAGGTTACGCAAAGTAGGCTCCCGACGAAGTTAAAAGGTTTTGTAATAATAAATACGATTTGAAGAAGCTTTATGTAAGAGAAGCCGACGGACATTTCATGTAAACGTTAAAAAGGTTATAGAATTATTTGTTGCAACGTGTAATTTTGACATTTTTTGAGTTATTGGCTCGCGCTTGACTACTATGTACAGACAACGTCACAAAGGCTGCTATCTCCTTTGAACGTAAAGCCGCGTACAGACATCGCGAGGCGTGCGACGCGGATGGCTCGTCTCGCATGCCTCAACCTGAGGCATGCGATGGTACATTTATACGTGCGTCCCGAACGAAACATGCTCAAGCTGAGCAAGCAAACAACACCTGTCCGGAGCGCACGGCTCGTACCGAGGCGGCGCTCGCGACGATCGTATGGCGCGAATGCTCACTGTGAGCACACACGTCCACACAGTCCGAGGCATGCGAGACGAACCATTCGTGTCGCACGCCTCGCGATGTCTGTACGCAGCTCGATACTTTCAAAGGGGGTAACCACATCATCACGCTGTCTATATTTCGTCTGATGGTCAGCAATTTTGTGGTTGACAGTGAAGCACCCTTGCTCAAGAGAACTAACTAACAAATAATGTATTTATCTGTTGAGACTAGTACCACATTTACCTCAGAGGCTAGCTATAGCCGTATCAATTATTTTGAGGGCATTGACAATAGGACTCAAGTGTCAATGCCCCCCCTACCATTGGAATGAAAAAACTTTTTGAAAAAAAGAGAACCGACTTCAAAACCAAACACAAAAAATTGTAAAATAACTTTTCTTTCGGAAGTCGGTGGCTTTGTTTTTTATTTCATTGACTGTGGCCACAGACTTCCGAAAGAAAAGTTATTTTACAATTTTTTGTGTTTGGTTTTGAAGTCGGTTCTCTTTTTTTCAAAAAGTTTTTATTTTTCCCTTTTTAGTTGAGATAATCAAAAAAAATCTTCATAAAATTGGCGTCTTTGAAAATTTACAATCCTATTAAGCAAAGCGGATCTATGTGAGCAACTTCACGAGATTTCCATTATTGTTATATACCAAAACCTTCTCCAAAATGTAATGAACACTTTTCTGAAAACCGAATCAAAATCCGTTCAGCCAAACGCGAGATAATTGTGGACAAACATGCAATCGTCTCTGAAAATCTACAACCTAAGTAAACAAAAACGGGTCCACGCGGGCAACGTCACGGGATATGTATTAGTGTTATATACTAAAACCTTCTCCAGAATGTAATGAACACTTTCCTGAAAACTGCATCAAAATCCGTTCAGCCAAACGCGAGATAATCGCGGACAAACATACATACATACATACATACATACATACATACATACAGGTCAAACTGAGAACCTACTTTTTTTTTGAAGTCGGTTAAAAATAAAAACATAATATGTTTCTATTATAATGAAAAGTTATCGCGATTATAAAGCTCCAATTATCGAACTCCAAACATAGCTCAATTTTCAAAAAGGATATAATGATTATGTCATCATCATCATCAGCCTATAATGTTCCCACTGCTGGGACACAGGCCTCCTCTCTGTGAGAGGGAGTGGGCCTTAATCCACCACTAGGGCCCAGTGCGGATTGGTGGATGTCATATGTCTTCTTATTTTTGATTCTAGGACATTTCATTTGGTGAAGGAAAACATCGTTTTCTCACGATGTTTGAGAGCAGTGGTTATGAAATAAATTACACAAAGTAATGCGCCTGGCGGGGTTCGAACCCCACGACCTATAAGTCGTAAGTCGGGATCGATACCATTGGGCCACCACTAGAAGTTGTGTGTTGTATTATTTGTCTTAAATGAGCTACGATCAGTCGAACAGTATTCTCAATTTTCTTTGACATCAGTACCCTTAGCACGAATTTTCACTCTTTCACTTTACAGTATTTACAGCGTTTCTTTTATGAAAAAATGGAACAGCGCCTCTGGTGTGCGAAGAAGGAACTAATTTTTCCCTTGAAAATTGACAATATGAAATTGACAAAGTTCCAGTTTACGTCTCAAATACTGAAAACTCGTGCTAAGGGCATTAGTTACACAAGTCAGGATACTATTGTCTGTATTCTGTATTACTATATCCTCGTACCAATTATTTTTAGTAGTTTAACTTGATCAAACCGCTGGCTCATACATATAGATACAAAGGAATATTTAACTTAACAAAACGCTTCTTCTACGTATTCATACATCTGATATTTTTTTCCCTTAGATATTGACAAAGAGAAAATACTTTTGTATAGCTCTGTATGTGACTGAAAATCAAAGATAATATTTCTTTCATTTCGAACAATACCTATTTGTTAGGTGTCCATCCATAGAGTCCGCCAAAAATGGTTCAAAAAGAAAGCATTAGTAAACAATATCCGCCTTACCACAAAAAGATATAGGTACACCCGTTGAACGCTGGTCTAAAAAAGTGTAACTGCAAAACGACCCTTATATCAAGGAGAAATGTTGTTTTGACGTTGTCAATTTTTTTAGACAAGTGTTCAATGCGTGTTTATTTTTTTTTGTGATATTAAGACGGTATAGGTTTAGTTTTAAAAATCTGTCATGTATAAAACCTTAGAGTACTCGTATGTCGGGGTTTTCCCCTGACCTATCCAAGTCCGTCCAATAATAATTCAGGAAATCCGATATTTCAAAAGGTCATGAGTTCACTTGTATGCTTGCCTTAACACTGGTAGACTGTACATATAAGCTGCCAAAACTAATCAAAGTCAAGATGTGCTTTATTTATTGACCGACTTCAGAAAAGTAGGTTCTGTATTTTTTTAAAACGTCATGCAATATACAGGAGTCCATAAGCGTATTCAATTCCGGAGGCATTCTTTACCAGTCAACTAAGAGTGGTGGATGATGACAGCTGATGCTCAATCTTTGTCACTTTATTTGTATTTTTAATATAAGGCTGATTTTTAAATAGTCAAATAACTTTTGTCTGAGGAATAAAAATTGCGGTTTGACAACTTATTTAAAGAAAATATGTCAAACCACTGTTTTTATTCCTCAGAGAAAAAATATCTGACTGTTAAAAAATTAGCCCTTAGGTGATTATTATAAGAAACCGCTCGAACGCGCGGTCGTGCGGCGCCAAGGAGGCAAATGTTTGGGCAAAACGCCGCACGGGTAAGTGGTGGTTTACTTAAGTGTCACTTGAGCTTGTCATCGTACATCTTACATAGAAAAAAACTCGCAATTTTAACTATAAAAATACAATTTTCTAGACAAAATAGTGTTTTCAACACTAATATTAACATTATGACAATAATGCGCTTTATGAAGCCACAATTTCCTAGCAGTGTTGGGAATGTCGGGCATGCGGGCAGCGAGTAAAGGGCAACTCGCTGCCCGACCAAGGACCATGCCCGGGTCGACGGCGCGTTGTGTCCCACGCGCGCCTCAAAGAGCGTCAGCATAATGACGGGGCCCCCCTCTCAGAGGGCCAAAGCCTGCCGGGGTCGCGGGATTATTCCCTTACCGTAACCTCTGAACGTAACAGGCTATGAAGGACACCGTGGATTTTAATCAGTAGAAGTCTGACAGTCCCTCCCGCCCTGCCCGGGGTTGGAGGATTCATTTGATGATTTGACCAAGCTAAAAAAAAAAAAAGTGTTGGGAATGTGGCGTGTTACAGCGAATCCCAGTAGTTGTGAGCGCGAGATTAATCCGAAGATATGGTTGTCATAGGAAGGAGACAACGTGATTGTCGTAAGTAGCGACGTTGAGCTGCATGTTTGCTAGGGAGGTGACTCTTTCATTTATTTTGACGATAAAAGTGAATTATTTTTGCGTCAAAATACTAGAATTCTGAATACTTACAAAGAAAACGAGACCTTACTATCAAGACTTCGATGTCCGTCTGTCACCAGAGTGTATACTATGAACCGTGATATACCTACAGTTCCAATTTTTACAGATAATTTCAGTTGCTCATAAAACAACAAATAATAAAAAAAACAGAATAAAATAAAATGTTAAAGCTTTTTGAACATTAACTAGTAGTTACGTTTTTAACCGACTTCAAAAAAAGGAGGTTATCAATTCGACTGTATTTTTTTTTTATGTTTGTTACCTCATTACTTGCGACTGGGTGAACCGATCTTCATGATTCTTTTTTTATTCGAAAGTTGGTGCTTCCCGTGTGGTCCCATTGTCACCATTTCAGGATCTGATGATTTGATCTTGGAGAAATCGAGGGCAACCCTCAAATTTTATTGGATGACACATCGTTTTTCGCAAATCTTATGAAGTAATTCAAGTGCTTGCGTATGGAAATCATCATCTCATGTAGCTGAGCTTGGATACTTGCACTTGGCAAGATTTTTTTAGTCTTGCTGTATAGTCAATAATGAGAACTCTTTTCAAAGAAACTGTTTATGACGAATTTCCCCTGTATCCTGGGTGCACATTTTATACTCACATACACAAATTGTATCATTCAAAATAATATTATAGATCACGCAAATATTGTGCGAAAAAAGAGTCAGCGATAGGCAGCGCAGGAGTCACCACACATGCCGTCAAAAAGTTCTGTCTTTATCAGTCTCGAGGCGTCTCGTCTTGTAGAGCAAGCGGGAACACCACCATTTTTCATTATTTAACATTTTTCATAAAATGGCCGCTAGTGCACACTCTCGAACTCGCCTTGTCTCAGAGTATCTCGGTGAGTGTGGAATGAGTTGGAGAAAAATAGAGCCTAGATGAGCGCTCCTATACACACGGCTCTGGTACTTGTTTCTATGAGAATGCAGGGCCGCGCCGCCCCTATGTGCGAAGTGTGCGGCGCACACAGGCGCCAGAGCAATAGAGGCGCCGGATGACCAGTACCAAATATTGAAATTATTTTTGTCACTTTACAATATAATTAATACTTGAGTATCGATAAGTAAGTACGAGTAGATACAAGTCTCACAAGACGATACTTATGTAAACTATATTTGAATCGACCCAGTGTTTATATTTTGGGTTTTGTTTACATGAATTACGAGCTCAG
Organism: Agrotis segetum; assembly: GCA_036375495.1. Classification (NCBI taxonomy): domain Eukaryota; kingdom Metazoa; phylum Arthropoda; class Insecta; order Lepidoptera; family Noctuidae; genus Agrotis; species Agrotis segetum. The sequence continues at coordinate 721,495 of JAQSVV010000150.1, forward strand.
CTTTAAAAATCAAAAGAACCGCCGGCCGCGCCACATTCGCTATGCTATCCGACCATTTTATTATTAATATTAGTATATTATTTATTAAAAAGGCCGTGCCGTGGATTAGTTTATAAACGTAACCTGATTTGAAAAACGACTACATGAAAGGCGCTTCATAGGTTTTGCACACAGGCGCTGCAAGGGGTCGGCGCGGCCCTGGAGAATGTACAGACTACCGGTCAACCTACCCGAATCTGTCGAATTTTATCAAACGAACATTAACCTTCCACTAAATGTGATAAGGTTGAAAATCTATTAAAGAAATAGCAAAGTACGCTAATGTCTATCTAAATGTAGAAATCAGAATTTATGAACTTTAAAAAAAAAAGTGAAAATAAACCTTAGGTGGGTCATGATTTAAGTCGATTGTATACCTATCCATCACAGCAGTTATCCTCACTTCCAAATTATTGTGATTTTGTTCATCATGCCCACAGGCTCAAAAAGGAATACATTCTGCAAATTTAATTTCATCAGCCTTCACTTCTGAGAATATTAATGCATGTAGACGACTATTCCAATATGTTCTCTCAATGATAAATAAAAGACTTCAAATATAAAATCGAACGTAAAATATAGATCACTGCGTATAACCATATATCCCTTACAGCTCTAAATTAGATCTCGACAATGCCAGACCAAAAAAGCCGCAGCAAGACCTAAGTTATTCTCTGTAAAAGATTTATTGGAATCGAGTTCTGCCTCGGCCATAATATATTCAATATGTGGAATAAGCTTACTTAGAATAGTGGCACACCTCTACTCTATCTTAAGAAGAAATATGTTATCTACCCACCGACTGGTTCCAAAGCTTACGGAGCGGAGTTCAAGGTTGTTTTAAAGGAACATTTCAACCACGAGAAGGACCGATAACGTCCACTTTGTCCTCTCGGCAAGATAAATACTTAGTATTTAGTTCGCAACTTAGAAATGAGGAGTAAACTTTTGAGACAGTTTTATACTTACATAATGTTTCGGGTTGTCTGAAAATGTTGCTGTCTCGTTTTAAGATAAAACACTTTACTTCACATAAAACAAAGAGACATGAATTTTGTCAGCTATTTAAAAATAGAAACATGGGTAGGTACCTACATCGGATTAATCTTCAGAAATATCCGAGGCATTGTTAGCTTTAATATCAACAGAACAATATTGAATTTCAGCACAAAATATAACGTATCTCAGCGATGTTAGTACAATTGGAACGATACTCGATACTCGTATATCGACTTCGCAGATAATCCCTTTTGTGTGTTCCAAATACCATCCGACTGCAACGGCAAATCCTGAACGTGTTTAGAGCAATTTCATCGACTTTCCACAGGGTGAATAGAGTGGGGCATTATGAGTATGACACTTAACAAAACATGGGGAAACAATACATGCTCAAAGTCGCCCCCACCTCTAAATGTACTGAGTGAGCACTCAGAGGTTAAGTACACAGTTAAATTACTCCCTACTCTATCTTTGAGACATTTTTCCTTGTTACGTGAAGCTCGAGTGAAATATAATTTACGGTTGCTCGTCGGAATTGCCGGTGTTCTTGCTTCGGATTTTATTATAGTGCTTGTAAAAGCATTCACTTGTTATTTAAATGAAAGTGAGTTATTCTAACTCTTATTTTAGTGCTTATGACTTTTCTCTATATCTTAAAATAACTGTCATCAAAGTATTCAACAAAAATATTTATAGAAAAACTTCGGTAAAAGAACGTCATAAATGTAGAATACTCGCCACGAAAGGTACAATTTAAAAATAACTTTCTCGCGAAGTTTCCATTTCCAAACATTTGAACGTCGAGCGTTTTGTGACTGGCCGAATATGGCTTCTTTTACTTCTTAGGAATACTTTTAAGAGGTAACTTTTCAAATAAATCAGTAGGCATTGCAGCAAGACTCGCGGCTGCGTACTAACTCTTTGTTATCTGTGAACTGCCGGAGGAACTTTCGGTGACTTATTTAACATTCCATGTGTTTTAAAAACCTTTTCTGTGTTAAAATTACGATGAAGCCAGCTGTTGCACGTGACTTTTTGAAATGTTTGGAGATTGTTGAATAAAACTGTCGGCTGCAGTTTTTATTTCTGTGGGCGCTTTAAATAGTTATTAAAGCATTTAAATCGGGTTACGCTACTAGTAAGTAACAATGGTTTTAATTAGACAAAAATGTTAACGGGGTACGTTTTATTCAATGTTTCTACATATTATGATTACCATTAAATGTTGCGCTGTTTACAACAGCAGCATAATATGAAAAATAAAAGACGATTTTCTGAACTAAAGTATGTTTGCTTTTAGCCTACACGGCGGGTAATTATTACAGCGAGATAAGAGAGAGGACTTGTCTTTTGCATTAATCAGCTTAGTCAAACTGGTAATATAGCTTCAAAGACATTTCCTGAATTATCAGAAAAGCTTTGAAACTTCAAAACATTTAAATGATGTTTTGTTTTGATAGCAGAGTATTTTAATGAAAAATTTGTACTCTTAATTAACAACAGCTACTGTTTAATAGATTCCGTAATGTTTCTTCGTATCTACATATTTTCACCTCACTAATTTACGAGTATCATACCGTAACAAAAAATATAGAAAAATACACAAACAAATCGTTGGCGTATTTTTCTCATGTAGTGACTTAGTCTTTAGTTCCAAGTACTTCTGTGTTTAAAATTATTATTAATCCCTTGTTATTCGATAACATAATATTATTTATAACTACTTTTTACAACATCTCTGCTACTCATTAGCTTCATACTTATATACCCGAGATACATATTAAAAGCTGTACAAAAAAGATTATCATGTCTGAGAATACATTCAAAGATTTTATTCAGATAAGGTCCCAAGTGTGTATTTCCAACTATTCGGCAACAATTGACGGGATCTCAAAGAAACCAAATTCCAATTTCATACAGAAATCCGGCACAGATCCTCAGAGGCTTTTATTGAATAAATTAACTTTTATTAAAATCCTGTTTGTGACCCCGATGGACGCCCCTAGCCTCGGCTTACCAACTTATTTGGAAAATCAGATTACGCTTTGGTAAATAAAAACTGGCACTCCGGACAAAATTATTGATCCAACGAAATTAGTGACGAGGAGACAATTAGGTAAATTACTATGGCGTAGGTAAAATAAGCTCATAATTAACAAGGAGTGACAAAAAGGGTTTTTTCTTTCTAAAACAGATTAGGTACTAATTTAGTATGACAAAACCGACACAAATAAATCTCACTAAGGTCAACTCGGCGAAGACCGTCTGGCGTGTAGGACCGTACAATAAGCAATAAACAAAGTCTGAATAACCACAGCAACTAAATGAAAAAATGGTTCATTTAAACTGTTTAAACTTATTTTTTTGTAGTTCGGGTTGTCTTGCTGTAGTTATTCAGACTTTGTTGTATTGCTTATTGTACGGTGCCAGACAGTCTTCGCTGAGTTGACAATAATATTATTATGATCGTCAAAGTGTGTTTGGATGGATGTTTGTTACTCTTTCACGCAAAAACTACAGAACGGATTTAGATGAAATTTGGTACACAGATAGTTAATCATCAAATGAGTCCTCCAACCCCGGGCAGGGCGGGAGGGACTGTCAGACTTCTACTGATTAAAATCCACGGTGTCCTTCGATAGCCTGTTATGTTCCGGGGTTACGGTAAGGGAATAATCCCGCGACCCCGGCAGGCTTTGGCCCTCTGAGAGGGGGGCCCCGTCATTATGCTGACGCTCTTTGAGGCGCGCGTGGGACACGACGCGCCGTCGACCCGGGCATGGTCCTTGGTCGGGTAGCGAGTTGCCCTTTACTCGCTGCCCGCATGCCTGTGGCCGGAGATCGTCTCGCGACGTCCGTCGCCGTGGGCGTCCAACACCGCGGTTGGGGCGGAGGGAGGACTCTGTCCTCTCTCGCTCGCGCCTCCTCCTTCGCGAGCATTACTGCTTCGCAGAAGGAGGCGACCGCTTCCCACTCCGTCTCGCCCCGCAGCATGGCCGCAACCAATGCCGGGCGCGAGAGGTCTCCGCCTATCGCAGCCGTGAGGACACGTCGGTGCACTGCCCAAGCTGGGCAGTCCTGCACCGTATGCTCCACCGTGTCCTCCGGGCGATCTTCGCAGTGGTGACACCCAGACGTTTCCTCCTTCCGCATTAGACACAGGTACCTCCCGAAGCACCCGTGCCCGGTGAGGACCTGCGTCAGGCGGAAGGTAAGGACGCCATGACTTCTCTCCAGCCACTCCTCAAAGAAGGGTCTTACCTGCCGCAATTGCGGCGTGCCTGGCCTTCGGTCGCGACAGTCGTTCCTTCCATACTGCCCTGAGATCGCGCCGGAGCTCTTCCCGCCGCGCCTCGACTTCTCGAGGCAGCGGGGTCACGCCCCGGCGCTGCGCCTCCACGCGCCACTCATAGATGCGCTGGAGGGCAGTCGCCTCCAAATACATAGGATAATTTGTATCCCGATTTTCTGGTAGTGAAATCGCTGGCAACAGCTAGTACGGTTACACATTTAGGTTTGGAAGGCATGTTTAATGGGACAGATGATTAATATTTACATTTTTGTGATTACGATTATTTAGTGAGATAAAAGATTAATTTAGTGCAATGGGGATACAATAACATTTATGTATAGAGGAAACACAACAACTACAATAGATAAAAAAGAAGTGACACTGATATTGACATAATTATAACGTGAGAAGTGTGCGTTGTATGTCTCAGGATTACAATCCAGCCGACTGTGTCAGGTTGTTATTCCACTGTGTTGGCTGTGTCAGCGCAATGTTTTTTTTTAAGTTACAGCAGTGACCATGCTGAAATAGGGACCTTTTGGCCTCGTACAGGACTAAACTCTTCTTTTTACTGCTGTTTTTTCGTTGTTCCTTTTATGATAATAATTATGTTTGTTTTATACAATTTTCTGTTATCTCTGTTGTCTTTTGTGAGTTTTAATAAATACTTTTCTTGTATTTTTTTTTTGGGGTAAAATCATCAAATGGGTTCTGCTACCCAGGGCGGGATGGGAGTGACTGCCATAGACTTGTACTTACTGAATGAAATTCAGTGTGATCCTTCAAAATCCCTTTACGTTTCAGGGTATGATATTCTGGTGGATCTCTGCAGTGATAAAAAACTGCTATTGTTTAGAGTTATGCCGTATTTTTGATAAACTCAGACTTATAAAATCTTATTTTTATACTAATTCTTCGTTGGAAAGTTCGAATCAGTTATTTTCCTGTTCCAATTTTCCTTTCTGAGTTATTTTGTTAATCCGATCGTGTAAGACCCACTTTAGTATAAATTTCTAGAAAAAAGTTAAGTCTGTAATTCGAGGAAAGTTGCTAAGGAGTTCATTGAATTATTTTGATTTTAAATAAAGCTTTATTAAAAATTGTGTGCTAGTACCATTGAATAATAAAGTAATGTACAATGTTTTACAATGCTTTCTATGCTACCTACACTACGTACTACTACTTTGTTTATAATATCATGTTAGCGAAATAAAGAAGACCGGTGCTTATGTTTTAAAAGCTTGAGGTATAGCAGTATATTATCTGGACATCACAATGCAAGGTGTTAGCAGAAAACACTCTGTTTTTAAAGAAGTTTGGAACACTGTTGACCTAAAAAAAGTTGAACATAAAACAAAATCTAATATCGTTGGTGACCGGGCTCATTAGTTAGAAAAAGCAAAATGTCCCGTATTATTATTAACTAGCTGTGCCCCGCGACTTTTTACGTGTATGTCAGTCAAAAATGTATTTTTTAAACAAAAGATTTTTTCTAAAATAAAAGTAGCCTAAGTTACTCCTATTATAGCGCAAAACGTCTCGTGGGGTAACTTAGCCCATGTTAGGTACTGAACAATGTTTGTTCCAAGACTTTTGGAAATTCGCAAAAAAAAAAAAAATTTTCATACGGATGGGCCCGATCAATTTCTCATTTTATATAAAAAAGCAAATGTCTAACTATCACGGCTCATTGACAGGCTTTTGACGGTCAGTGGAGTCGGCATAGAGCCCCTTTTCACCCATTGGCCCCAGTACCCTAAAAAGTAAACATACGCCTACATTTAGCAGCAGTCAGAAACCGCATAAAACTGCCCATCTTACAAAAGAGCAATGCACTATGATTATGAGTTTCAACTGCACCGCAATATGGATCCGGTAGTCGCGCAGATAAAATTTAATTGAACATGTGCCAGTTCCCACAGGGTTCCCACCACCCAGATTAGAGGGCTGTGATCGCTTCTCAGCTTCACGGGAAAACCCGACGACTACTAAATGAATTTTAATGAAGTAGTTAAGTGCGGAACCCGATGGAAAACTTATAGGAACTTTAAGTAACGGCTGCTTGAAATTATGGACGATCGCAAAAAAGAGGATAAATTTTGTTAGTTGGTTTTCTTTACAAATATATTCTAGAGCAATATTTTTTGGTAATTTATGTAGTGCTTAAAAACAAATTGAATAAGCCCTTAAGCTGACAAAGATCACGTTGAATAAACTTAAATTTGAATCCGTTAGAGGCTATTAATTTGATAGATAGATTGACTCGTAACAAGACCTTCTGGGAATATTAATAAGACTTCTATTGAAATAATCTGTAATAGGATTAGCTTGATTCCGCAGCAAATTATAAGAGTAATAGAAGTATTCTACAGATAAAACTGAATCGTCTAACAATGATTAGCAAAGGTTCTATCAATCAAATCAGGGGTCAACTGAAGGCTCTTTGGTCGTTTGACCCCGCTCTGGCAGGGCCCGCGGGTCCAAACGACCTAAAACGCGTTTTTGAATTAGTCGTTTGGACCCGCTTTCAAAATGGGTGAATTTTGTTTCTATTTAGTTTTTTTTTTTATTATTTTAGATGGGTTTTTTGATTCTCGTCTAGGTTAGGCGTGATAGAAACAAAAATCGAGAATAAAAGATGAAGCGAGGTTACCCAGAAGAAGCCTGTGCACTCTTCGAAGAAATCAGTTTTAATTTGTTATTTTTCCTACGTAAGTTCAATTACTTTTTCTTTCATTCTTATTTTCAGACATGCTGGAAGCTTTGCTGTGTAGGCTCAATTAGGGACTATACACGCTAAGACTACTGACAAGTTTCTGAATGTTTATGAAAGTTACCGACATTGTTGGTAGTTTTGGTGTCCATTAAAGAAACACGCAACAGTCAGTTGTTGAACGTCCCCGTTCGTCCGTCAGTCGTAACATACGTGTTCATAAAACAAACCAACTCTTCAAGAGGACCCCGGTAACTCCCGCCACTTTTACAAAGAAGCCACTCGACAAAGTTTCACTTGACGTGGATTCCGAACGAATGTCGCTGGAGAGTCGTTTGAATAAAGTTAGCCCACTGATTTATGTGAAAACTTTTAGTAGTACCGCGTTCCCAGAATATGTGGCCCAGTGTATTGTATGTACTTATCTTTCGGTGTTTATTCTGTAGTTCTGTTATTGCTTAATTCCCAGAGGTAGGGATGTCGGCGTGCCCGCCTGTGTTGTAAATAATGTTGCCAGCTTACTAACTATGGGAAATCCAAATCCACATAGGTTTCAGGGAAAAGTTAATTATTTGTAATACCGTGGATGTTACGTGGTATTAAAACGGAATTTTCTCTGAACATCAGGCTTTCACAACACAGATTTAATTACAAATATGATACTCTAGCAAAAATCCTCTCAACAGAACCTTCCCAGCAATTTATATTTTCGTAAATCGATCTTTTCTATCGCCTTTACTTTTTATACGATATCAAACCCCACGTGTCGTCACTCGCACCCCAATAAAGAACAACTTGGATAACGCTACTCACGTTGGATATCCACAAATCGGGATTGGGCCGAGGGTCTTTGCTAAATCGAAATAAACAGGGGCATCATCGAATTCCCATTCCGTCCTTTACATTTGATTTATCTGCTGAGTGGGATCAACTTGAGGCGTAATTTATTGCAGCCGAGGCTGGCCTCTTCCGCCGTTAATTCTGGGGACGGCTAGATAACGCTCTTGACACCTTTGTTTAGGATACACACGGGCTGGTCGAGACGATGGGGATATCTTTCAATATATGGCGCTAAGGGGATAAATTTTGAAGTAGCTTTAAAGGGTTAGAGAGGCAACAGGCAATGTTGCTGACTATGGAAGTATGTTCTTTATGCTTCATTTTTATAGCGTTCCTCGTCTATTTATGATTGATCGGCTTTGTTGCTGGTGTTTGCAGCTATTGAAGATGACTGGCCTGTTAGTCTAGTGGTTAGTGACCCTGACTGCTATGCCGGAGGTCGTGGGTTCGATTCCCATGCAGGACAAATGTTTGTATGATGAGCACGACCATTTGTTCTGAGTCTGGGTGTAATTTATCTATAATGTGTATGTATTTAGAAATATATGAGTATGTTAATCAGTTGTCTAGTACCCATAAAACAAGCTCTGCTTAGCTTGGGACTAGATGGCGTTGTGTGATAGTTGTGGAATATTATTATTATTATTATTGATAAAGGTAAAAAGACCCTTACCAAAGCTATGATGCACTTGATCTACCCATCAATTTGTTACTTTTCTCTGCACAATGGAATGCAGCTGTTACTACACATTCCCAAAAAAAAACCAGCGCTACTCTTTGGGCAGTGTCCACTGTGCAGAACTATTACTTTGTGACGAAAACCTACAAGAGGATTATCAAGCGGGCTAGTAATAGGTGACTTGCCGTCCCTCCATGGACAATGCCCGGCTCGGCGGCGCCACGCGCACCTGAATGAGTTGTCAGAAATCTGATAGCATAGAGCATAGAGGGCCACACACTTGCCGGGGTCGTGGAACTGTCTCAACCGGTGAATATGACTCGGGAAAGTACAGGACAATTGACGAAACACGTTGGATTTTAATCAGTACAAGTCTGACAGTCCCTTTCTCTCCAGCCAGGTTGGGAGAACAGTACCAAATTCAAAAGTTGTTTCGTGTTTAGTCACCGTATCCGCAATTATCATTAAAAACGTTTTTATTTCGACAGCTCTCAAAATAAGTTACATTTATAGCTAACATTTAACTGTAGGTCTTAACGTGGTGAAATCATCAAATGAGTCCTCCCACCCCGGGCAGGGTGGGAGGGACTGTCAGACTCGTACTGACTAAAATCCACCATGTCCTTCAATAGCCCTTTATGTTCCGGGGTCACGGTGATGGAATAAGTCCCGCGACCTAACTGAAGGTCTAGCGGCACCTTAGTTCTCCAGTTGTCATTAAGTTGAAATTAGTGATAAGATCATCTTTCCCTCATATCCGTTATGATAATCACTTCATCACGAAACCGTGACACATGAAGCACCAAAGATGTGCAGATTATACGAGTACGTTAGGCCGATTAACCGATTAATGAGTCAATTGAAAGCCGATTACACCGCTAATTGACTGCACCTATTGAAGCGACATCATGTGTTGTGTGTCCGGGACGTGGATTGTTCTATCCTAAGATACTGAAATTAGACCCAACCATATCACATTTTTCTTTCTTTGCAATGATATTAAAATTTACTGTAAAATATACGTCTTAAATGAGAGTAGTGTCCGTTTATTTGTAACTACACAAACCACTAGAAACACACTCACACACATTTAAACCGATAAAATTACTTTTAGAAGAATACAGTCATGTAATAGAATAAGCCTATTACCATTAACCGAGCATAAATTTATGCTAAAGGTCTCTTTATTAGTTTATTATATGCCATATAAAAAAGGCTTCTACCAAAAATACAAGAAACAGAACACATTTTTACCGATCTGAGAATCCAATCTCCAATGAATCGCGATTTTGACAAGTTGAGAAATTTTGAAATTATAGGTAGTAGGCGAAAAAAAATGGCTAAAATTTCCAGTGGCATACTATGAAATTGGACATTCAATAATCTAAGTATGTAAAACACAAAATAAAATGGATCGGATCACGTTACTTGACATTTTCAGAAAAACAAAAGGTTGTGAAAGTGTTTCAAATTCCTTTGGCAACTTGATCACAAAAAAAAAGAAATACTCTTGTAGTCTTTCTTAACATCCCACTCATGTTATTCAAAAGGTTGCGCCCACGCTTGTTTCTTTCCGTAGCACAACTACGCATTGTGCTACGGCGTAGCAAGTCATGCTACGATCACGTGATCAGTCCTACAGCTACGGGATAATTTTTTAATAAGCTTTTATTGGAGTTGTTACATCTACGTTAACAACTTTTAGGTTTATTTCACAATTCTACGTGTTTGAAAGGCCACTGCTGCTTGACCCACCAACAGAACCGCAGCTGACTTTCGTGATGTTTTTCTAGTCTAGTAAATATCACTTCAAATGATCTCGCGACACGGAATTTTGACGTGGCCCCCATACTATTCGTTGATCAAACAAAATACTACTTCAAAAGTGCCTACGGGGTCTAATGGGGTCGCGAGACTGTCTTATCAGATAACCTGACCCAGAAACTTAAACTCTTATTCATATTTTTATTGAAGAACTTCTCCCTCTCTGTCTCTCCCGCCCTGCCATGGGTGGGTGGACTCATTTGATTTTATCAAGAGAAGAAAAACCTTAAAAAAGCCTTTTCGTAACCATTTTGATCTTCATAAGTTTTACCTGGTAAAATAATACCAAGAGTGTGCGAGCGTCCCTACCTTTCAAAACAAAATGCATTACAATTTCGAATGAGATTTTCAAGGTTTTATGGACGACATTAATTAACATAAGGGTGCTTGTACACGGCGCATGTAACCCGCGCAAGTAAAGGTGCGGGTTTGCGGTTTACCCACGCGAGTAACATGCGCAAGCTACTTGATCAAGCTACCCGCGGGGTGCTTGTACACAGCGCATGCACCTCGCGCAAGTAAAGGTGCGGGTTTGCGGTTTACCCGCGCGAGTAACATGCGCAAGCTACTTGATCAAGCTACCCGTGGGGTGCTTGTATACGATGCATGTAGCTTGAGCATGTTGAGGTACTTGCGCGGGTTACATGCGCCGTGTACAAGCACCCTAACTGTAGGTAACTTTATAGGCATGAAAACTATTTCAGCGAAAAAAAAAGCAACGCATGTATGTCTAGGATATTACAAATATCCATAGCCGACCATGAAGCACTCGAGGTAATTCCTCACCCACTCAAATCCATAAAAACTTCCCAACTATCAGTATCATACGTTAACCAGTTCGGATCCGCGGATAAGCGTTATTCGGATGTGATCCGCGAATCGCGATCCAATACTAAAAGGACAATAAATACGGATCATGCGCGTCATTTGATACCTATTGCGAATACACTAGAGGTCGTAGTTGATCTTGATGAGGCAGAAGTGTGTTAGAGTTTGGTTTTAAATGTATTTTTATAGAATGTTAGTTAACGTTGTCATCTAAATGCAGGTACAGTGGGCAATACAGAATCAGTCAAATTTGGAAAAATGGTAATATTTTTAACATTAAGCCTCAAACAAACATACATACATTAATTATATGTATATCCTCACAAATTTCCACGTTTATAATTTTCGTAAGATTTTGTTTCTAAAAATTAGCAAAATTCAGCAATTATCACAAAAACATAATCATGTGTCTAAAAAAGTATAACTGCAAAGCGACCCTTATATCAACGTAAAATGTCGTTATGATGTTGACAGAATTTTAGACAAGTGTTTAATAGATGTTTATCATATTTTCACATTTATATTTTTGATGGAATTAGATGAGCTCATGGCTAAATAATTAAGCCACACAGGCCGATCTTCCGGTTTAAGCAGCGCTTGCCGAGGATGGTCTGATCAAACCCAGAGGACGTAAAGCTCCCAATTCAAATGTTCATTGGTATTTAAAGTACAATTGTATTCTATTACTATTTATTACTAAAATTCCTTCAGCAATTGGGCGCTTTTCCATTAGCCGGCACGGCACCGGCACCGGCAGCGCGGCTGTAGGTAAGTGCAAAACGGCTCGTTTTTGCACTTTCCTACCGGTGCCGGCGGCTCCGACACGGCGTTCATACGTTTTCGCTTCCCAGCACCGGCACTACGCCGGTGAAATCGCCGGTGCCGGTGCCGGGCCGGCTAGTGGAAAAACACCCATTCAATTATTAAAAAAAACAATAGTAACATTCTGTCGCGTAACACGGGATCATAAAATTGAAATTGCTCGTAAAATCAGTACACTCAAGTACAGTTTAACGACTACTTTTCACTTCAGAAGCGCAACTCTTTAAGTGAGTTTTTTAAGATGCTATTTTGTACCGATGTTCTTTATATTTCTACACAGTGTAAGTTACTCATTTTATCAAGAAATTCTACAATGATACTTTTCAAATAACGGTCACTGTGTTGTTTTTAATCACTTATTTTGATTCCAAAGATAAGCTATTGTCAAACAAACAAACAGACAGGCTCGGCGAACGCAAAGCGAGACGTTTTTGTTTGTAATGTATGGAATTTTGCTTTTAGATTATCGGATCGCTTTCGCTTTTCTATATGACTGGATCCAAACAATTACATACATTTCAAATAAAAACGCTTCGCATCGCATTCGCTTCGCCTGTCTGTTTGACAATAGCTTTAATAAATAAGACTTTTAAGTGTGCATAATAACATTGATTTTGGATCAGGCTGAGCGAATGACTTCTGCACTGTATGTTGCGGATTCGACTACCACTCATAACAAATATGATTATGATGTAAGTACAGATGCCGTACATCAAACGATTTCAAACATTTTCACAACAGTTGAAGGTTCATGTTTGGTTGGCAAAATTTATCAGATTATGGTAGATTGATGTAATGGCATCGGTTTGTGTATTTTAGTTTTAATGTTCGTAAACGCACCAACGATACAGGAGAAGTTACTGGTGTGGGGAAATATGAAAAAAAACTTATACCCGTACCTACTCTGCAAAAGAAAAATTGTACCTAGTAGTATATCTACCTACCAATATTTTCGCTAGTCATATTTACGTACCATGTAAAAGAAGGTTGAGCTCTTCAATATTTCATCAGATCTAGTAGTATTACCTTATTCATGTTCAACAGAAGCACTTCAAAAGCTAGATCAATATAATATTAATAATATTATTCCACAACTATCACACAACGCTATCTAGTCCCAATCTTAGCAGAGCTTGTGTAATGGGTACTAGACAACTGATAAACACACTTATATATTTCTAAATACATACATATTATAGATAATTACACCCAGACACAGAAAAAATGATCGTGCTCATCACATTTGTCCTGGGTGGGAATCGAACCCACGACCTCCGGCATAGCAGTCAGGGTCACTAACCACTAGACCAACAGGCCATTTTATCAAAGTATCAATCCCATAATATGTTAAAGCACTTGACTCCGAACCTTAAGGCAGCCTGTACAGGGGCGAAGCGAAGCTGCATTGAGGAGAAACAGGGATATAATGTTAACCCAGGGGTTTCCAAAAATTTTCAGCTCACGACACACATATAGGTTTAGATATTATTTTCTCGGCGCCCTAGCTAGTTGATACCAGGTGAATAATAAAACAATAATACCTAGTTCCGAACTCCATGAAATTAGAGCACGTGAATCTGGGTTTGTAGCTGCAAAAGAGGTCAATGAGATTATCCTCTTCTTTCTGGTATTTTACACTTTGATAGAATATTGGTTCCATGCTATATCAATCCGGAGAATGATCGACTCTCACGTCTCACAGCGCCCCTCTGTACTCTTTACGACGCACCGACGCATAGGATTGCACCACTGAAGAGGAATATTTGTCCGTTTCTCCGCTCCGCAGCCTCGCTCAACCCCTGTGGGCAGGCAGCCTTATCCTTACTTCTCTACTATTTAAAAGATTATTATAATTAGAAATTTTGTGTCAGATCAGAACGGCTGTACGGATCTTGATGAATGCTCAGGGGCCGTAGGTATCACAACGTCTGAAAACCAGGCTTGTTCCAGTGAGTGAACGAGATGGCGCTAGACGACTTAAATAGCTCTGTCACTTTCACTCGCCGGAACAAGCCTGGTTGTAAAACGTATACGGCCGCAGATATATGTTGTCAATCAATCAAATTAAAATCGCTTTATCGTGACTATAATAATACAAAAGACACTGTTTATTCCAGTAAAATGTTTCCGAGAGGTAATTTTCGAATGAAACGCGGCCGAAGCCGCTTGAAACAGCTAGTCTAAAATAAAGCCGTCTTAAAACTCTCCTACAAGATCCATTCACTAAAATTTTAATACTATTCAATACAATCAAGTTGAAGGTAATTGTCTGAAGAGAGCCACAATAGCATAATTATTCGGTTTCTCTTATACTGAGATGTTAAATAAAGGAGTAAGTTTGAGGGACAATTTACGACGAAACGGGTACTATCTTCGCTTAATTCCGTGCCGGGAGGCCAGATAACAGTCTTGTAGCGTCGTACTCGATTTATTACTTTAATCAAACGTACTATGTATGCTGACAAAAACTACGCACTTAATGCCTTATTTAAGAGCGAGATTGAACATTGGCCGATACCGGCGAAAGTATGTGTGTGGTGTGTGAATTTGTTTGGGTGTGTGTGTGTGTGTGTGTGTGGGTATGGGTGCGTGTAACTGTTTTTTACAAGTTGGGGTTTCAAGAGTTAACTCAAATAGAAAAGGCTTGTGTCCATTTTAAAACAAATTGGGAATCTTTTTTTTTTGCAATTTTGTGAAGCATTTTAAAACATGCAGCTGTAGAATTGATGTTTGAGTTTCATGATTAAGAAAAGATCGGAAATAAAACTTCAACTAATATTTGATATTGCGTAGTTTTTTTTTACACTTACTTAATTTCTTCTCGCTTTTGATTTCGGTATTTTAATAAATAATAATAGCCGCGAATGTTTGTCTGACATAACTTTTTGAATGGAAAGATCAAATAATGAAATATTTGTTGTGAATGGATATACTAAAATTCGGCCGTTCAGAAAATGCGTTCCTGACAGCTCGCGATTTTGAACTGACGACGTAACTTTGTAACGGCGTTGCAGTTACGATAAAAATATTTTTGCTGGTTGTTTACTATTTTAACAATTGATGAGCCACATCAATAATCAATGAATGTTATAATTTTATGACAAATACATGTACTAACTGATAGGTGTCAGGAACGCATTCTCTGAACGGCTGAACTTTACTTGAACTACAACAAAAACCGACCAAAAACTTGACATAAACTGCGTAAACTAGATATGCTTTTATTTTTCTATAGAGTTGAAATGTCAATTTTTCAACCGTTCTTCCTTTTTGAAAAATCAAAACCTTTCTAAAACTTTGTTACAAAGATCCTCAAACCCTAACAATGCGTTCCTTACAGATATCAAAATCCATTTCCGTTTCATCTCTCATTTAACAACTTACTAATTAACAATTAGAGGGTCCTTTACTGTAGTCAAATTGAATCGTTATTAGCGACCAGATTAACAGGAGCGATATTGTAGATATTATCGTTTATCGATAGATACACGTGGGACCTTTGTGTGGACTTCAATTAGGGCTTGTGATTATTGCTTTATTGGGCATAATAGCTAAATTTAGATCGCTGTGTCGATATCGCGATGTCATGTGTTTGGTTAATGCGAATAAAAAACAGGCCTTCGTTTGTAAGTATTGAAAGGGTTAAATTTTTTGAAAAATATCTACTTTTAATTTAGCGACAAAACTCAGGATGCTGTCGAACCTTCCCGCTCTCATGCATATGCATATGCAACAGTAAATAGTAATTTTAAGACCCTAAACTTTGTTGCCATGCACTCCTAATAAAAACTCTGCTTTTTCTTTCGGTTAATGCTTAAATAAGTCCTTTAAACTTCTTTATAGACGCTCTGGCCATTAAATAGTTATTAACTAGCTTTCTACAATATACGAGTAGTTCAAACTACAATTGTTACTGTTAGTTAGAAGACCTGAACTGTATAGGGTTTGTTTAGGATAACAACCGTATGTCTCTATAAAGCTATTGTCAAACAGACGGGCGAAGCGAATGCGATCCGAAGCATTTTTATTTGAATTGTTTGAATCCAGTCACATAGAAAAGCGAAAGCGATCCGGTAGTCTATGTGACTGGCTTCAAACAATTCTATACATTACCTAAAACAAAAACGCTGCGCTTCGCGTTCGCCGCGCCTGTCTGTTTGATTTGAGCTTTAATGCTACCTAGTTTTTACATCGTCTAATTTGTTTCAACTTGTTATCCTATTGGAAGCCAACCAGAGCCTAAGTCTCCTAATGCAATAGTGTCCGAATGGTCTATCGTTGATTTCATAATATTGATATTGACAAGTTTGGTAATCTACTAATTTAATGACGTCATTATGACTTTCCAATGGCCAATCACTATCATTGAATTGAAATAAATATCATACCCCTAACAAAGTCCACAAAAAAAAAATGTGTACAAGTGTTGCCATACATTCATTCTTACCGTTACTGATATTCAGTCCATCTCTTTCTTTGCATAACTTTGCTAATAGGGATAAAAAACTATCTATATGTCAAGGTTTTTCTTACTAGAAATAAAAAAAAACTATTTCTATTTCTAATCAGACAAAGCCAAATATTGATTTAATATTGGGTACGGACGTTAGTGAATGCACCGTCATCGGATAAACCTGCACGGTGAATCAGTCCCCATCTTTCTACAGTCACTGATTAATTGTAAAACGAGCTGACGTTGACTGCTGAGTGCTGATTCGTCAAATGCGTTTTATACGCTTTGACTAATAAACTGAAGCGCTGCCGCTGCTAGGCCAATTATTTTCAAACTGCTCCAGCTTCAACAGTATCATCATCCGCCTAGCCTTTTCCCAGCTATATTAGGTTCTTCTTCTTGTCGAACCGGATGCAGCTGAATATCAGTATTTTACATGGAGCGACTGCCTGTCGGTGGTAATTTATACCCCATGGTAAGACTGGTTGTCAGACTTTAGAGCTTCTGACTAACAGTAACGACTGTCAAAGATCTACAAATGACAGCCGGGACCAACGACTTTACGCGCTTTCCGTGGCACGCAGGAAACTCGCTATGACAGATGGTCACCCAGCCACAAACCAACCTTGGCAAGCGCGGCTTAATCCAGAAGATCGGTTTGTGTGGCTGTTATTGTTTAGCCACGAGCTCCGGCTTTAACAGTTCAGGCTGAATCATTGACTTCTAGAATTAAGTATCGGTGGTTTAAGATGGTAAGTTATGATGATTGGAAAGGGTGACTGCGAGCTCGGGAACCCGAGAGCATAAAGCGTTTCGAAACTATCCATTGTGCGCACAGCTAAGTAGTGGATTTCCTCTTAAATACAAGAATGAATAGGTTACTTTTAGGGAAGCGAGCTTCTCCGTCAACCACATCATTTCTTGCCATCAAGCCAGATATAGTCTAAGTGGTCAAACGCGAGACTATAAAAAAATACATGTGGCACTCAGAGACTGCCGCGGTAAAGCTATTGCATGGCATTTTTATCAACTTATGCATTTTTTAGGCTATAGACAGCTAGATACGTCAATCAAGTGAAACGTCAAGAAAAACAAACAGCGTCCCGAAGTCTGCCGAACTGAAATGACGTTAGACGATGAGGGGTATTAGGTTTATTTTCGTTATGGAATTTCTTGATTCGGTCGCCGCGCTCAGAGCTCGCGATATAAGCTATGCAATTGCTAAAAAAGCGAAAAAATAACTTATCCCTCCCTTATGTATCTTTAACTTTAGCGATATCGTTATCGTTAAAATTATATCACTTTAACTAGGTCCTTTTAAGGGGTTCGATTATTTTTGTCTAAAATAATGGTGTATAAGATTACATTTAAAACTAAAGCGCGGTGAAACCAGTCTATGATAAATGATGATAACACGTAGGTACAAAATGAATGAAAATCAATGTTTTGGTATGTGTTACGATTTTTTTACTAACTAAAATCCACCGTGTTCCATCAACTGCCCTTAACGTTCCAGGGGTGTGGTACCGTGTATAGATAGTCCCAAAACCCAATCCATGGAGTCCGAGATTCGAGTATCGTGTCGCGAGTCGTTTTTAGGGTTCCGTAGTCAACAAGGAACCCTTATAGTTTCGCCATGTCCGTCCGTCCGTCCGTCCGTCCGTCCGTCCGTCCGTCCGTCCGTCCGTCCGTCCGTCCGTCTGTCCGCAGTTTAGCTCAGAGACGCACAGTACTAGAGAGCTGTAATTTGGTGTAAATATACGGATTTGTTGTGCCTAAAAAGTGGTAAAATAAAATCTCGTAAAATATTTTTTTTTAGGGTACCTCCAGTACTTACACGTAAAGTGAGGATTTTTTTTTTCTCGCGTACCCCTTAGTGTGGGGTATCATTAAATAGGCCTTCAGCAAAAATAATGATAGTTTCCATTAACAATTTTTTGATAAAAAAATTAGTTTGTGAAATATTAAGCTTTAAAGTGCTAAATTTTGCTCGATTCGAGTGTCCCCCCCCCTCTACCAGCTAAACGGTTATGTTTGGGGGTGTGAAAAAATTCACAATAGTAGTACATATAATGAAGTTTAAAAGAAATTATCATGACTAAGTAGGCTTTACAACTTTACGAGTAGTAGTCGACCAACTTATAAAATGTACTTGATATCATATTTTCTTAAACAAAATGTATCGGAGACAACTGCAAATGTAAGTTTGTCAACTTTATTTTTACAGTAGATTTATAGGTATGATTTTTTGGGATAGGTAGGGTTTTATCGTCAACTATTTTTAACTAAATAACTCAAAAAAAGGAGGAGGTTCTAAATTCGTTGTAATCTTTTTTCTTATTATGTATTTTCCCCGATTTCTCAAAGACTCCTGGACCGATTTTGAAAATTCTTCTTTTTAAAATTAAATTCAGCGAATCAGTTTAGTACGCATACGTATTTTGATGGGCAACTACGGAACCCTACACTGTGCGTGGCCCGACACGCACTTGGCCGGTTTTTTTAACGTCACGGTTCAAATACGGGTACGTCCTGTTCAAAGTTTACCAAGATAGCTTTGCCTTTCATACCTTAAACCTTACAACACCTAGAACTCCTCTACTGCATCACAATTGCATTAGATCTACATTACATTTGGGCGCCAACCCTCGCTGCGGTCAAACGCATCCGTAGTAGCGATTAGACTTACAAACGGCACACGTAATCGGATAGCGAATATATAATGTCAGCGGGTACATTTGACCTGTAGTGCTCAATTTGGTCAGTGGGCATTATTGGGAATACATTATTTAGTTAAATAAAGCGAGGCCGAATGATTCCGTTGAATATTTTAGAGGTTTCGGCTGTAAATATGAAATAGCTTTAGACAGGCAGTTTTAAAACATGCACACTGCACGGTTAACATAACTGACCTGAGAAAGCGTTGTGTCTTTCTCAGGTCGATGTTTTTCAAAACTTCTACTAAATGGTCAAATAGGTATCTTTACTGCTCTACCATCAATACTTCTTTCGAAAACACGGCTTAAAAATAACTAAATATTTGTGTACTTATTTGTGACATCACATTTTTAGGTCCAACGTATAAACATAATTAACCTTCTATTGGTGACGTGCCGTCAATTTGACACCTATTAACTAAAACCACTGAATATGTGTCGAACGACTGTTTCCCCTCACCTGCCCTTCTCAGTAGCTGCATTTAGCTCAGTTTGGCCTCCGATTTCACACAAATTGGTCGTTGCAAATGCACAGATGATGAGATATAGGATATCCGACGTCAATTTGACGTCACGTCACCAATAGTGTCCGTAATTTATACTATTATCAAGTTGTAGTTTTTCATTAAAAATGAATCCAAATGACGAAGATTACGAAGTATTAACACTGAGATTTTAAAACAAAGTATCAGTAATGAGTTGGAACAGAATCACTGAGGGGAATCTGATTGTAACACGAAAAGTGAGCAGAAAGTCCAGAACCTGACACGGACTCCGAGGATGAATTTTTTTAGTTATTTGAAAAGTGATAGGCTTTTATTGCTCAATAGTGCCACAAAAAAGAAAAAAAGAACATCACATCTATACAAGTAGTGCAAGAATCCTGCCTTTATCGCCTTAAAAAAAACCCACTCCTCACCAAAATTTATCTTTATTTTTTTCCACTGTAGTAGTATGTCAAAACATTTTTTTTCGTTACTTATTATAGTATCAATAAGAACTGAACGTTGGATTTCATTTTGATTTATTTATTTAATTTTATCTTCATTGATTTCAATATCTACGAAAATGCAAGCTGATTTTAAAAAGGTGACATATTCATACTAAGTTTGTGTGAATAATATACGTCCCAAATTTTCTATTGTAATAATATATAAAAAGTATTTTAATTTATGAAAGTAAGATATCTACTTGTAAATAAAGCCATTTGTTTCATCCCCATGCAGATAGTTGTCCTGAAATTTGGCTTTTCAGAAGTACGTCAAAATGACGGCACGTCACCAATACTGTTACTTAATCTGACGTCACCAGTAGAAGGTTAAAAAAGAGAGTCCAATAGATCGTGGAAAGAGCATTCATCTACAAAATGTCAAGTGATAACTGAGTGTTATTTGCACAAATGGCAGAATGCATATATATAGTATACACTAGCTGTGTGCCGGTTAAGACTGCCAATTAAAACGTAAATTATGCTTTATTGTGGATACAAATTCCGACAGACCGCACAAAATTTGAGAGACACGTTAATGTCATTAGTGTTCTGGCTTCATAATAAAAACAAACGGTAAATATTATACAGCCGCACTATATTAACTCCTGCAAGAAAGTTTTGCATCATTAGTGTGGATTCAAGCGGGGCTACTGTTTGGCTCACTGGCTTTTCAGCCGTGTTTTCACTGAATGTCGGTCTTACATTTAAAATAGTATGCAGATGACGTACTTACTGAATGTCGAATGCAAAATAGGTGTACAGACGATGAATAAATATGTTCAGCACCTTAATGTTGATTTTTTTTATGTTCACTTGTTTTCCTAAACCTTTTAAACGTGCAATAATTTTTCAACAAAGTCACTATATTTTGAATTGACGTCTGTTTGTGACGAGATATTATGTTCGATATTAATTTAGAAAAGAATACTATAAGAAAATTGCTGTATCATGTATACATTATGTGCTAAGTCGGTGGTCCACTAACGTTGAATCTCCCATCAAATAAAGATTATTTATATAATTTGTCCATAATAGGGACTTTACTCATGGCGTGATGCGACGCGACGCGATTTGTGCGATATCGAGTCGATTGCTACTTTACTACTACAACATAAAGGCGCTGCAAACCAAAGACAAGAGATGTCGCACGTGACGAGTAGTTGCGCAATAAAATTTCGAACACAGAATCATGTGCATTGTCATTAGGACGTACATGGAATTTGATTTCGAGCAGACCTGTAAGCGATATCGTCAATCCGCCCGACTCCGGACGCTTGTCTGATATCAGACCGATATCGTCAATCGATGCGATTCGATATCGCGTCGGGCCATGAGTCCCCTATAGTTTCTGTTTCTTTTTTTTTGTATTTTCTTTCAGAACTCCTCAATTTCATTATTCTGAAACGAAACTTACTCTAACTCAAAAATAAAAATGAGAAAAGTAGGTATTTTAAAGCCTGATCAATAAAAGGCACGTGACCAAAAGAGTCTGCGATTCCCAACCAAAAATACCGTTAAACGCTCACAGGTAGCTAATACAAATTGCACTTGTCAATTACAAGTTGGCCATTCCCTGCTTTTTCATTGCGAACTAAATTAAATAGAGATAGTTAATCGAGTGTCAATCGCGGTGATCGATGTCTGGCTCGATACATTTGCGTCGGGCCAATAGAGTACGTCGAATAAAAGCGTCAAACTGTTGTTTGGGAAATGTATTTTTGTACTATGAACGATGAATATGCGTATTTTTACCCGACTACGGCAAAGCCAAAAGGAGGGTTATGATTTTGACCGGTATGTATGTATGTATGTTTGTCTGTTCCTCCTGGTCGTGTGCGACCTGCGGTTGTTTCACACAATCTTCGTTAGGTTGGTGGCACACGACCACGGATATCACAATATCGGTCAAATTAATATTGTTCTTGTTTTATGCTTTTCAGTGCACGTTTTTGTCGTAGTCGGGTTAAAGTTATTTTTAACTTATTTTTTAGTATTTGAAGACTTGCAAAACAAATCACGAAGCGCTACAAAAGACGAAATAAATAAATAGAAATCAAACAGAATACATTTTAATCCCAGTAAAATGTTCCCGTGGGTTATTCTTCAGGTTACACGCTTCAATTCTTGGTAACAGTGTGTTTCGTTAGGAGAAGCTCGTGGCTAAATAATTACGACCGCACAAACCGATCTTCCGGGTTAAGCCGTGCTTGCCGAGGTTGGTCTGTGGATGGGTGACCATCTGTCACAGTGAGTTTCCTCCGTGCCTCGGAAAGCACGTAAAGCTGTTGGTCCCGGCTGTCATTTGTAGATCTTTGACAGTCGTTACTGTTAGTCAGAAGCTGTAAAGTCTGACAACTAATCTTGCCATGGGGTATCATATTGCCTAGTTATTGGGTTGTGGAGGGCCGACAGGCAGTCGATTCATGTAAAATACTGATACCTAGCTGCATCTGGTTTGATTTGAAGCCGACCCCAATATAGTTGGGAAAAGGCTAGGCAGATGATGAGTGTGTTTCGTTAAATGGATGCTTGCTATTCGACCGTCAGAAGGCATGATAAGAAATTGATACATTTTGGTTGTTATAATAAATTCGAGTTTGACCACTATCTGGCCTGATAGTATTAGCGAAGATGTGGTCTACGGGGAGCAGTATAAACGGACCAGATTACGGCCCTCACCGAAGATGCAGATTCTCTAAGTTTGCCGTTAATTATCCCCTATTACTTCCCAGAATTTGATCATTATTTTACCCTTTGACGTAACAATACAGGTTGTGTTTTTTTTCCAATGTCGTCGATGGGTTCAATTTCTGGATAGGATTATTGTTTTTTTTTAAAACCTATGATGTAGTTTTTTTTTGTTAAAATCGGCCTCGAGACTCTTTTAAATTTTCTTCGATATTCCTCATAGTTTGGGATTTCATCATTAAAGTTTAGTTGGAAAATTCATTCTGTAAATTCTACAAATATTTTTGTATAAGTTACGGCTAATACCCCAACTGCATGTGGACTGTTTCAACTAGGTTTAGCCGGTTTAACCTAGGTGTAACCGCACTTCGGGCTTTAACCGTAACATATTTATATACTCGTACATACCGCAGATACCATAAAATACCGATATAAAATCCGATACCATAATTATTATACCATAAAACCAACAAAATTCCACAACATAATATTCAACAGAATTTCACAATTCACCGTTGCAATTGAAGCAGTAGCAAAATAATTGAAGGTATATTTAAAGTTTAGTTGAAAAAGTTCCGTTTGAATGGTGTAACATCAGTTCATTAGGGCGCATTCACGACGCGTCAGCGGCTCTAACTGACGTAGAGCGACTCCGCAATTCGCTTTACATCTGACCTAAATTCTACCTATAGATAATAAATGTATGTATGGAGCTTAACTTTTTGCATACAACAAAGTTTGTGATTGATTTTTTGAAGTGAAAACTTCTTTAGCGGCGTTGTACACTTTTTCTGTAATGGGTAAAAAATTTAAAACTCGCGTCAGGGTCACGTGACCCTGATCGAAAATGAGTAAGACGTCATTCAAATTAAAAATAAAACATAGTAACAAAAAAGTTTTCACTTCTACCGGCACTCCTGGAGTGCAACCTTTTTTTTTTTTTTGTTCTTTTTATGGTGGGTTTGAAAGAGTATGTGGGCTGTTGTTAAACATACTGAGAATTGGACGGGAATACGGGAGGCCTATTTGCCCTATAGTTTATTGTTTTAAGTGGAATCTGGGTTAGGAGCAGAGTTTTCATAGGTAATTATATATCCATCTTCGCAAGTCCTTTCACGAAAACCTGTATTATGAAATTAATATTATAATAACTAGCTGTCCCGGCAATCTACACCTTACTTAGCTTTTAAACCTTCCTAGACTTCCATAAATAATATTCAAATCCAAAATTAGCCAAATCGGACAGCAATTGATTTTTATATATTTACATACTTTGCAGGGAAAAGTCAGGCTGATTGTCTAGAGAACCTGTTACTTCATTTGTATTTTTAAATTACATTAGATTATTTTTTGTTGAGTTGCGTGATTTTCAATTTCTTTTCAATTTTGTTGTCTATCACAATTTAGCGTAGCTGCATAAATTGCTAGAGTTAAAAAAAAACTATGACTTTAATTTACACATAAGGGATAATTTCCATCTCGTAGCACGATCCGAACTCAACCGAATGAACATTGGGAAAATAAACTATCTCAACACGAAGCTTTTTTTCGTCGCGCGTGTAAGCAATTTGAGCCAACAGCTAAGTTTTACTGCCATAAAACACTCGAGATCTCAAGGAAAAAAAACACAGTGTTAGTTTATCCCGTATTTAAATAGAGTCGTTTTAATGGGCGAGCTTCTCAAAAAGACTTCAAAGGAAAGTACGTGGAACGCACTTATGCTTTCTTCATTTATTCATAGGACTCCGGGCGAAGGGTACTCAGTGGTGAGGCTTCAAAGCCGCAGATAAACATAGATTACTGTACAGATATAATCAGAACAGCACTGTTACAGGAAAAGGTGTTTGACCAACCCCTGGATTTAAGACAGAAAAGCTGTAGATAACTGAATTTAAAAATACACTTTATAAATTAATTTGAATTAAAATCAAAAACTTTCAGCAATTAATTTCGACATACAAATAAATAACTATAAAGCTGAAGATTTTGTGTTTGGTTGAACGCTTTAGTCATCCTCGCCTAGTAGTTACCGTAAATTAAATAAATACTGTGAAATATCTAACACTGTTGGCTATTTTTGAGCTAAGGAGCACGCGATCCCGCCCCGAACGCGTTTCCGCGCGCCTCAATTAGCGTCATAAAAATGACGGGCCCCCCCTCTCAAGGCTAAAGCTCGGGGTCACGGGATATTATTTCCTCACCGTGACCCCGGAATATTTAGGGCTAATAAGAAACCGTGGATTTTAGTCAGTACAAGTTGACATTTTGCCCTGCCCGGGTGGGAGGACTCTTTAGATGATTGAACGCGTCAAAGGAGCACGCGATCCCTGCTGCTTTACCCGGGAGGACTCATTTGATGATTTTTACAACCCCAAAAAAAGAGGTGCTATTTGTACCAATCTGTCAGTTCAACGTTTAGGTTTAATTAGATGTTATATATTACACTGATTAATTAATAGTTCTGGTCTGAAGCTTAATTACTATCCCTAGCTAACAATGCTCAAGTATCGACATAATATAGATAGCAATCTCCGTTTAATGATTAATATTTACCTACTAGCTGTGCCCGCGACTTCGTTCGCGTGGATGGACTTATTAAAAAAAAAGATTTTTCTAAAATAAAAGTAGCCTAAGTTACTCCTTATTACATCAGCCATCTACTAGTATAAGTCCCGTCATAATTGGCCTCGCTCTTTCAGAGACAGACAACAAAAATTGTAAAAAAAAAAAAGGTTGCACTCCAGGAGTGCCGGTAGAAGTGAAAACTTTTTTGTGTTTTATTTTTAATTTGAATGACGTCTTACTCATTTTCCAGGGTCATACCCTACGCCACGTGTGACGCGAGTTTTAAATTTTTTACCCATTACAGAAAAAGTGTACAACGCCGCTAAAGGTTTTCACCAAAAATTTTGTGTATGTACCGTATATTTATATGAACTCTGATATAGTTCTACGTGACATGTCGCTACATGTTGTGTTGCATTAAATAATATATTTATCGTGTACTTAGTCTTAGTTTAACAGGCATTCGAATAACAAGAGTCGCGTATTTTTTCAAAGTGTCGAAAACTGAGTACCGAAATTTCATAAACTTTCTGTTTAAAAAAGATTTATTCCCTGCCCAAGTAAAAGAACGATTAGAGAGCGTGTATAAAGAGTCTGCCCCCTCCTATAGCACAGTGAAAAATTGGGTGAAAGAGTTTTGCCTTGGTAGAGAAACCGTCGAAGATATTGGCCACGACCGTCGACCTGTGGAAGTGCTCACTCGCGAAACGATTGCTCTTATCGAAGAGGAGGTCCTGAGTGACCGCCGTTTGAAGATTAGGGAAATTGCAGCTAAGCTTGGGCTATCTAAAAGTACCGTTCATCGCGCGATCCATGTAAATTTTCACATGAAAAAAGTGAGTGCAAGATGGGTACCGAAACTTCTTTGAGCGGTACAGAGACAGGAAAGAGTGCGCTGCGCTTCGGAGTTTTTGTTTCGAAGGATGCAGTTCGTCAATGCGGTTTCACAGAAGTTGAACATCCACCTTACGGCCTTGACATGTCCGACTATTATTTATTTCCAGATTTAAAGCGGGACTTAAGGCGATGAGGAGTTGCAGGCGGCCGTTTTCAGTCATTGTGAGGATAAAAATTGAGATTATTTTTATAAAGGTATAAAGATGTTAATTTATAGATGTCAGAAGTGTGTTAGTATTAATAGTGATTATATTGAAAAATAAAATAAAATTGGTTTTGTTTCATTTCCTTCATTGGTTCATAGTTAAGCCAATTCATTATGGGACCGCCACATATATTCGTATGCATGTAGTAAAAAATGGTTATTTCAATTATTACAAACAGACACTCTTATTTGATTTATATGTATAGATAAATGTAAAGATTAGTTGTTGCTGGCGGTTTCTTAAGCGTGATTCTCTAAAACGATCATCTCAGGGGAACGTAAATAATATAAACGGTCCTTTAGGGCTTTGGCCCTCTGAGAGGCCCCGTCATTTTTGTTGACGCTCTTTGAGGCACGCATGGAACACAACGCGCCGTCGACCCGGGCATGGTCCATGGTCAGGCAGCGAGTTACCCTTTACTCTACTACGGTGGCCGGAGATCGTCTGCTGACGTCCGACGCCGCGGGCGCCTACCACTGCGGTTGGGACAGAGGGAGGACGCTCCCAAGTAACACAAACGTGTCTAGAAACGTACTACTAGATAGCTTATAGAATGAAATTGAATTGTCTACCATAAGAATAAAATATCTATAAGCAATCTTCTAGAACGCTTATAGACAGAGTTTAGTAAAAGTGGGCACATTCTTGTACCCTCTCTTAAGAATGAGTTAAGAAAACATGACTAGATAGAGTTCAGATCAAATTGACTTAAGAGACGTTTCTAGTGTCTCTCTAAACCGTTTATAGACCGTACGTTTAACTAGTAGCGTACTAGTAGACAGTTTATAGATAGAGTTAAGACCTTTAAAGGAATCATTGCTCGTTACGTTTTAAAACCAAATTATCTTAAGACTAACAACTTTAAGTAACATTTTACTAGTGACGCATAATGGCGTGGAACTTACAAGAGTTATTTTACTTAATAATATTTGCATCACGGCGTCACAAATTTATTACTTTTTATTAATTTGTGTTTTAATAATGGGTAAATAAGCAAATCAATATGCGATTGAAATTCTATCGTTGAATATTATGTAAAACTCTTGTAAAATAAGAGCGCCCGCTGTAAATGTAAGATTTAACATTTTTTTTTCAAAATATGAATATTATTTGGTATGAGCAAATTTTCGAATTTACATTTTAATGCCTGAAATACTCATTTTATTTAAAATATAGTTATGTAAAACATATCAAATGTCTAATTAGACATAGTTTAATGATAAAAACATTAAAATACGTAACAAAATTATTTGAAGCAAAAAATAGGCAACAAAAATGGCGTCCAGATAAAATTTACTAGAAAACCGATTTCTGTAGAACAAACAGTCTAGAGATTTTTTTTGTAGTATGGCTCTAGAATAATTTTACTTACTACATACTAAACTATCTAGTGAGAGAATAAACAGATTTAAGAGTGGTTTAAAATTATCTAGTGACTGTCACTCTGTATTCCTTTTTATCTTGTCACAGTATTTCTAGACGTTCTTCAGTGAATAGGTAATTTCATGTGTTGCGAACGTAAGACCATTTTATGCAGTAACAAACCAATATAATTAATCAATGCAAGGGGGTACCCGAGTAAAAAGTATTTCTGATTTATTTAGGTATAAACAATGTGAGAAATAATAATTATAATTAAATTAATACCCTTTCCTTTGATTCCCACATCATTGGGGTGGATTTCAAACAGCCAGCCCGCCATCTTGAATTTAAGTCGCCTGACTATTTTTTTCGTATTCCTGACAGCAAACCTTTTCATTTGATACGCATATCATGGGGGTGGATTTTAAATAGCCTGTCCGCCATATTGGATTTAAGTCACGTGACAATTTTTTTCGTATTCTTGACAGCAAACCCTTTCATTTGATACCCCCAACATTGGGGTGGATTTCAAACAGCCAGTCCGCCATCTTGAATTTAAGTCACGTGAAATTTTTTTCTATTTCTGACAGCAAACCCTTTCATTTTGATACCCATATCATTTGGATGCATTTCAAATAGCCTGTCCGCCATCTTGGATTTAAGTCACGTGACATTTTTTTTCGTATTCCTGACAGCAAACCCTTTCATTTGATACCCCATATTATGGGGGTGGATTTCAAACAGCCAGTCCGCCATCTTGAATTTAAGTCACGTGACTACTTTTTCGTATTCCTGACAGCAAACCCTTTCATTTGATACCCATATCACGGGGGGGCATTCCAAATAGCCTGTCCGCCATCATGGACGTCCGCCATATTGGATTTAAGACACGTGACTATTTTTTCGTATTCCTGACAGCAAACCTTTTTATTTGATACCCAAACCCATATCATAGGGGTGAATTTCAAACAGCTAGTCCGACATCTTGGATTTAAGTCACGTGACCATTTTTTTCGTATCCCTGACAGCAAACCCTTTCATTTGACACCCATATTATGGGGATGTATTTTAAATAGCCTGTCCGCCATATTGGATTTAAGTAATATGATTATTTTTTTCGTACTCTTGACAGCAAACCTTTTTATTTTTGATACCCATATAACATCAACAATTTTCTACGTTTTGGAGGAAGTTACTAGGAAGTTTCGATTCTTCTTCGGTCGACTCTTCTTCATTTTTCTTTCTTTTTAAATACTTGCGGATTTTTCGACGAAAAAAAACCAAGAGAAAAAAAAAAACCACCAGATCTTTTAATTTGTTTCATCTTCTCCATTGCATAAACTCATCCAATTTAAATTTCTAGTACAAATGCACTTAACTAGGCCACTTTTAAGGATAAAACCTCTAAAAACACGACTTCTCTATCAGTTTTTTAGACAAACTTAAAAATATCTAGTAAAGTATTTTATCTAGACTGAAGTATCTATAGAAAAAAAGATAAGAGTACCATTAGCTAAAATAGAATATCTTTAGAAAGTTTTGTCTTCAAATATATCGTTTTATCTATAAAACTACTTCAAAATAGGTACCTTTAGGCTTTTTTTACTATTTGTAGAGCATTTTATCTAGAAACATTCGTTATAACTATAAACGTACTTAAAATAAGTGTTCTATAGAACAAATGCTCTTAAAATAATAAAGCTTAAGATAATAAACTCTATAAGATTAAATGTTCTATATCAAACCCATCTTTAGAAAGCCCGTATCTAAAGATTAACCCTGAATAGACAGTCTATAGACAGATTGGTTTTAAAACTTCCAGACTGTGTTACTTGGGCTGTACTCTCTCTCTCGCGGTCCGCCTCCTCCTTCACAAACATTACTGCTTCGCAGAAGGAGGCGACCGCTTCCCACTCCGTCCCCGCAGCATGGCCGCAACCAATGCCGGGTGCGAGAGGTCTCCGCCTATCGCCGCCGTGAGGACACGTCGGTGCTCTACCCAACTGGGACAGTCTTGCTCCGTATGCTCTAAGTGTGTCCTCTGGGCGATCTTCGCAGTGGTGGCACCCGGGCGTTGCCTCCTTCCCATCAGACACAGGAACCTCCCAAAACTTCCGTGTGTGTGAGGACCTGCGTCATCCGATAGATCAGGACGCCGTGACGTCTCTCCAGCCACTCCTCAAAGAGGGGTCTTACCACCGCGATTGCGGCGTGCCCGATAAACAGTACTATAAGTATATAATTATTATGTGTTTCCACTATCTAATAAACATATATTTTAATAAACTATTTCTCCTGTATCGTGGGATTCGTGGGTGAGTTTACAAACATAGTAGCACAAACATCCCAACCCGGAACGATTACTGACAGAAATCCGCGACACCCACAGCAGTCGATGTTCAGCCGGCGCGCCAACTGTGCTCTTTATATTTATTTGATAACTAGCACTTTGCCCGCGACTTCGTCTGCGCGTGTTTCTAATTTTGAACTCAGTAAATTTAATTCCAGCTCACCCACCATATAGGATACTTTTGGAAAATCTCTAGTAGTTTCAGGGTCTATTCAATACAAACAAAAATACGCTAGGGGTTAATTTAAAAAAAAAATATTAAATACGTATCCTTTATTCGATTGAGAGATAATTTATGCCCAGTTTAGAATTCATGGAAGCAGGCAGTAAATCCTTCCCTTAAAACTTAATCAATACTTTTCAAAGTTTAGGGGGTGATTTTCGAAAAACCCAAAAATGGAGGGTAGATTTGAAAAAAGAATAGTGTTCATCTTTTTTATTTACTAATACTCACATTCGTACCAAATTTCAAGTTTATAAACCCAAAGAATAAGATTTTGCATACAAAGGTTTTCACCCCTTTTCACCCCCTTAGAGGTAGATTTTCGCAAAATCCTTTCTTAATGCTTACTTACATTATAAACTGCAACTATCATCCAAAATTCAGGTTTCTACGTTTAGTGGTTTAATATCCTCCGCTTCAAACTTGAATACCCCTTTTCACCAACTTGGGGGGTGATTTTCGAAAAATCCAAAAACACGTGTTTGATTAATTCTTATCTAGTATATAAATACTGATTTTCAAATTCATCAGCTCACGCGTTATGATTTTTCCATACAAACTTTAACAACCCCTAGATTACCAATGGAGGGTAGTTTAAAAAAAATAATGGTGCTAATCTTATTTATTTACTTGTGTTCTCAT
The DNA here is from genome assembly GCA_036375495.1 of Agrotis segetum. Lineage (NCBI taxonomy): Eukaryota > Metazoa > Arthropoda > Insecta > Lepidoptera > Noctuidae > Agrotis > Agrotis segetum. Next base: position 752,625 of record JAQSVV010000150.1, read on the forward strand.
TCGTGGTAAGTTTCAAGTTTATAAACCCAAGGAATAAGATTTTTCATACAAAGGTTTTCACCCCTTTTCACCCCCTTAGAGGAGGATTTTCGCAAAATCCCGTCTTATTGCCAATCTACATGGTAGACTGCAAATGCTGTCCAAAATTCAAGTTTCTGCGTTTAGCGGTTTCGGCTGTAGTCGTGTCAAAAGAAAAACCCCTGTTCTTTTATATATATAGATTTGAATACCCCATAAAACACACTACATATGACGACTGGTGGATGTTAAAATATTAGACCTCAATACATTTTTTTCTAATTCAGAGGTCTTTGACCAGGCAAATGTACAACCTGAATAGTTTTAAACAAAACATTCGCTGGTCTTTTTTAGTTGTCGAACAGTCAATTCGTTCGGATCCAAACAACAGTAAAAAGTAAGATTACTGACAGAAATCCGCGACACCCACCGCAGTCGATGTTCAGCCGGCGCGCCAACTGTGCCCTTTTAGGGATGAGCGTTGAATCAACGAACTAGTTGAATCAACCGTTGATCTCCTGTCAACGTATTAACGTTAACTGAATATGAATCAACTAGTTGAATTCGTCAACGACGTTTATGAGTTGAAGTCGTTCGTTCGTTCGTGCTCGTTAATTCAACTCGTTGAATTAACGAGAACGAACGAACGAGTGTACAACTAGTTGAATACGTCAACGACGTTTATGAGTTGAACTCGGTCGTTCGTTCTCGTTAATTCAACGAGTTGAATTAACGAGAACGCAAATGTTATCTTCAATGTTGAGTTTTATGGTTCGATATTTTTAAAGTCATAGATTGCGAGCGGTTGAATGAGTTGATTTTCGAATTATTTATTATAAGAATAGTACCTACATAAATATTGGTGGAGTTTGTTTAATTATCCCAATGTATTATTTGAAATGTACTATTTTCTGAGACGCACGAGGTATAGCGAACAGCCCTCTGTGAAAAATGTAATAAAAATATTTTTATTTCACACAATTTAAGATGTTAGTTTGTACAGAAAACGTTTCCAATACAAAATTTGAATCAAGTTGTTTCTTAAATTAAACGCGCAATCGTTGATAATTATAAACCGTTTAATGAATCAACGGTTTACGTTGCAAGTTGACAGTTAAATTCGTCAACGAGATGAACACGTTAACTCATTCAACTCGTTGACGAATTTAACTAGTTGATTAACTAGTTGACAAACGTGAATCAACGTTAACGTTTCGTTGACGGAAAAACCGTCAACGACCCATCGCTATGCCCTTTATATTTATTTGATAATTTGAATACCCCATAAAACACACTACATAAGACGACTGGTGGATGTTAAAATATTAGATCTCAATACATTTTTTTCTAATTCAGAGGTCTTTGACCAGGCAAATGAAATTTACAACCCGAATAGTTTTAAACAAAACATTCGCTGGTCTTTTTTAGTTGTCGAACAGTCAATTCGTTCGGATCCAAACAACAATAAAAAGTAAGTTTCGTATTGACTCAGATCCGTTCTGATCCAGCCAATACGTGATCCAATCAAGAAAGGGTCCCTTGAATGTAGTTAATTAGGCAAATAGAAAGTTTTCAGTGTTCACCAACTTTGAACCCGTTCGTTGCAAAATCGTTTGTTTTCAAACCTCTACTCGACTGTCGGATAAATTGTCTTTGGTTCTGATAACTTAGTTTTCATAGTGTGCGATATTGAGAAACTAGTTATGAGAAAAATGGATGGGATATCTATAGTTTCATAAATCATCATTCATACTTTTTGGAGTGTGTGTGGATTCCACCTTGTAAAGGCACACAGGCTATCTCTGATCTGCGGTTAAGGTTCAACCATAACCCAGATCCCACTGGCGATTGTAAGCCTTGTCAGCGAGTAAAGGGCAACTCGCTGCCCGACCAAGGACCATGCCCGGGTCGACGGCGCGTTGTGTCCCACGCGCGCCTCAAAGAGCGTCACTATGACGGGGCCCCCATCAGGTAACCGATCCTGGAACCTAAAGGTCAATTAAAGAATCACCGTGGATTTTAGTCAGTACGTGTCTGACAGTCCCTCCCGTCCCACTTAGGGCGTGAGAATCTGAACTTTAATAAATATGATTCATTCTAATTTCACAATAAATTTCAGTATTATTTGAAAACAAAATTGTTTATCTACGCAAGAACTTCAAAGTTCTTTTCAAATACCTTTATAATATTTTTCTTCAAGATAACCTTTTTGGTGTTGTTAACGTTTGTAACGACTCAGAATAATTAAGGGTTCGAGTTAATTACGTAATTACTACACTAATAGCGTTTTAATTAAACAATCTCGCTCATGTGTACAAAGCTTTTACTTTCTCACACAATATTTATTATTTTTACTAAAATATACGGTAAAACAAAGTTATAAATCATAATGTATACATGTAGTTTTGTTTACTTAGTCCTTCAAAAGCCTTTTATCTGTCCTTTGAAACCTAAATAAACTTTTACATTGTAAAACCTTTTTATTTACCTACGAAATATATTACGAAAGACCTATCACGGTTGTCTGGCTCAGATCTTGATTTGATCTTTTATTTTGTTACTAGTTTTTCCCCACGGTTTTATTCTGGTCTCACTGTTGGCCATAGCTGGGCTATTATTTAATGTACACTGTACAGCAGTCTTCAAAAAATGAACTGTCCAACACAAAAAGATTTGTTTAAATCGGTCCAGTAGCTTCGGAGCCCTAATACAAACAAACAATAAATTTTTTCTCCTTATTGATAAAAAAATCTGTATTTATTACTTTTAAATGTTTTTTCGTTCTTCTTGTAAAAAAATGAAAAGAATAAATATAAAAAAGAATAAAGCGAAAATTCTATACATTTTTTGACGAAGACATTTTTGGACAGTTTAAGCTTAAGCGAAGTTTTGGTCGAAAATAAATGCAGTCTCAATTAATATTCTCTTTGAAAAACTGTGAAATTATTTGCATTGCACATAAGTCCACAGTCCGACATCAACTTGAAAACTGCTCTTGTAAACAATTTTTTATGTCGCTTTTGTTATCTTAAACCATCGATATACTTTTTTTTTTCTCTTATCTTGCTTTTTAACCTACTTCGCAAAAAGGACGAGGTGCTCAACAGCTCAATTCGACGGAAACTTTTTTCATTGTATTTTCCCCGACTTCTCGATGATGCGAAGCTAAAACAAATCTCAAATATTCTTATTTTGTTTAAAAACTTTACATAAAATACCTCAGTTTTATGTAAAATTCCATAATAATCAGGTCAGGATCAGATGACGGGATCTTGGAAAAATCGAGGGAAATCTTCAATAAATGGCAGTTAATCATCGACGATTGCTGCTATGGCATTGTTTACGCAAACACACAACATTAAATTACGCCTGTATTAAAAAGGGTTAAAAATAACTGATTACGAAAAAAAAAACAAGAAAAAAACGTAGAGAACGAAGTCAGGGGCAAAAAAGTCTAGGAAATACGAAAAAAAAGTACCTAACTACTTTTTTTTAGTTTCTTCTTTCAATATGTAGTTATGCACTCTTAAACAAAGCACATCAAATATTTATAATTTAACGAATCCCACGAATTTTCCTACATAGGTATGTAGGTACAAGTACATTTCTTTTACATTAATGATAATATTACGAAATCGTCGCACAAACAAGAAACTGACGGAGTCTAGTTAGCTTTTAAAATAAATTCATAGTGTAGACAGATATCTGGCTTTGTCTGGAACGGTCCCGAGGAACGTGAGAGAAATTCCGAATATTGACACAGAATATTGAAACACAGAAGCCTCATTATCCCTCTTTTTCTGAGGCAAAGTCTTGTAAAGACACAGCATGTTAACTAAGAGCGGTAATCCCACAACTGCAAATAAGACTTTTTAGACTAAATTATAATATCTGTCAGTTCCTGCTCATTTGTGGTCTCATTAATGAGCCTTCTGTCAGCACTACTACGCCATTTTATCCTATTATGTCAACCCACGCTTTCTCCAGTCGTGTTCCCGTAAGGGTGTCTGCATGTATACGCGGCTGCGACACGGACGCGAGTCTAATAAGAGGCAATTTAAATAATGTCGGTACTGTGTTCGACTTTGTTGATGACTACATGAAGGCAAGTTTTCAGAGCAATACGCGAACCCTAGTTAGAAATAATGACTCGTATATAAAGTAACATAAAACATATTTCAGCACAAGAATGAAACATGAAATCTGTTTAATTAAAACTAGAATTATAATCTCCGTATATTCCATTTGTTTCAGTAGAGAAAGCTTAAATAATGCCTCACCGCGTTCCAGTTGCCACACCGCAACTGGAACAAGCACGTTACGAGTGCTATGCATAAACATAAAATTCCAAAACAATCCCAAAACTGCGCAATTACACGTGCTTTAATAAAGAGTACATGTCCACAAGCTCGTGTAGTCGTGTAAAAGGGATATGTACATCAGGTGGCATCGCCGCATCGCGCGGCAATTTGTATCGCGCCTGTGTGTGGTAGCCTAACTGTCAGGACTGCAGAGCTTTCATTAGTAACGTGCTTTTTGGTGATGCATACAAAAACTACCTTAATTAATAGTCATTTGTTGTACCTGTATGTTTTTAGATTTATTTTTGAGCTGCTATTTTGCCAACACGATTATTTTAATTCAACACAATATTTCTAGGTGGATAGCTGCGTTTAATTATCATTTTTATAATAATTTGTAAAGCATCTATTAATTAGGCTTAAACACTAACGATACTCATTAAAATTATCCATGTGAAATGTATCATATTAATTTCACAAATTGTTTTCAAGATCATGATTGTGTGAAAATAATTATTATGGTTATTATGGGTTTTTTTTTGTAGGCAGGGCGGAAGGCCCCCGGGCAGGGCGGAAGGGACTGTCAGACTTGTACTGACTAAAATCCACGGTGTCCTTCAATAGCTCTTTATGTTCCGGGATCACGGTAATGAGATAAGTCCCGCGTCCCCGGCGGCGTTTTTATGGTGCGTCTCGTTTGCCACGCATGTCTCAAGGAACTGTCAGATCTGATGAGACCCTCATATAGGGTCAAACCTCTGCCGGAGTTGCAGGACTGTCTTATCAGGAACCGTGACCCTGGACTATAGAGGGCTACTGAAGTAACACCGTGGATTTTAGTCAATATGAGTCAGACAGTCCCTTTCGCTTCACATTGAGCGGGAGGACTCATTTGATGATTTTCCCATGAAAAAAAGGGCGTGTACACCGTACAACATTTCATACAAATTATCTGGCATAAGTTACGTAGTGAGTGTAGCAAAGAGGTTATTAAGTCAAAATAGGAACTTGAAAATTTGTCGTCTTTTACAAGATGAGTTGGTGTTCTTGACCTGAATACCCTGAGAAGAAACACCCGAAATGAACTTAGAGGTCACTGTCTCTTCAAATCCAGACATTAATACAACTCATCGAGGCCTGTTGGCGTGAACATAGCTTTAGACTTTATCACACTGAAGCGCAATTTTGTTGTATTTCGTAAGTTCTTACGTAGAATTCTACACAATTACAATAGTTTCGAGGACAAATAAAACCAGCTTAATTCGCACGAATTTCAACCTTATCTTCACGCGCTATTTCAATTAAAATGCCAAGGCGTTTGCGGTTTTGATGGCATTTTTTGCAAGAAATAATTGGGCTTACATGTTGTGTTCAGTTAACAGCTGTTTATCACGAATATCAAACGAAACAGTAAGTACAACGTACTTTGAAAACTTGGGCTAAAATAATTATTTATACAGAGGATCCTTTTTATAGAGGATGTTTCACAAAAATTATGCAATCGTATTATATAGAATGTGACTGGAAGTGTGTTAAATTGAAAAAAATGGTAATGATGATAACCTCATTCTCAATTTTTACTTTCTGAGATTATAGTTTTAATTTTTGCTCAAATATGCAACAAATGTCTAGAGATTGCAATTCAATTAAATTCTCTAATTTTAAATTGAGGAATAATTAAAAAAAAAACGGGTGCTTTGACGTACGTACGAGGAACTAATTTTTCCATCAATAATTTCCAAACAATTAACTTACTAATAATAAGACGTCTTATTAGAATATAGAAGCTGTTAGTGCACCCTTATACAACATGTAACATAATTAACGCACATCCTGAAATTAGTTTGTTCAGAATCGTTTACTGAATCGATTTCTATCGTTTTAATAAAGGTAATTTTTTATCAAAAAAAATAATAATACGGAAATTATAGTCACATTACCCCTATACAGTCAAAACAAACTATATAAGATAGACCATAAATCAAGGCAACAAGACTTAAAATTGCAGTTTTATTTGTATTAATTTTTTTCTTTTATTCCGTCATTCAAGACAAAATAAAGAAAAATAGACCTTACTGCAAAATAACTTATTTAGGTAATAACATTGCATTTTCATGTTAAATTAAAAATTGAATATAAAATATGTATTATTATTATAACATAATATTTTTATTCTGAGGGTGTGCGTTAATTACGTTACATGTTGTATAAATAAACATGTAACTAAACATCTGACTGATTTCTTTGTAACCTCTTGAAATTACTTACGTAGGTGGTGACATTGCCGTCTGCTGTGGTTAAGTGGGAACTTCTCCAAGTCAGGCAAACTGGCATCTTTAAGAAAGAGAGAATAGATTCTGAAAACTTGTCTTGCTAAATATGAAGAAGAATGATACCAAATATATTATTTATGACGTAACGTGTCTAAAATAAAAATCCTTTGTAGCCCTGTCGACTTTGTAACCTTCCAGAAGTCGACATTCAAAGTAAACAAATAAATATTGTTGCTATTATTTTAACTTAACTTTTTCTGTACGTATCTGATCTATCTGAACTCGTTTTAAACGATTGAACAAAATATATTGGTGCGGTAGAGCAGTGGTGGCCCAGTGGTATCGGTCCCGACTTACGAGTTGTAGGTCGTGGGTTCGAACCCCGCCAGGCGCATTTCTTTGTGTAATTTATTTCATCACCACTGCTCTCAAAACGGTGAAGGAAAACATCGTGAGGAAACCAGCATGTCCTAGAACCAAAAATTCGAAGACATGTGACATCTGCCAACCCGCACTGGGCCCGCGTGATGGATATAATAGTAGGCATACACCATCCTGCCTATCGATACGATAGATTTGACGCTTGCAATTGTTTCAAATCGGCAGTTCGTCCATATACACCATACACCATCCTGCCTATCGATACGATAGATTTGTCACAACTTCAAATCTGCACCAGTGATGCCAACTCAGCAACTAGATCTGGCTATTATTCGGTGACGACAGCTACAATTTCTAGCACCTTTTCATTTCATCATGAGACTATCGAATTAGATTAAAAAAAGTGGTGCAAGCGATTTTCGACCTTATCGACATTAAAAATTTAGTTTGTTTTTCTCACATTCTTATTCGTTAACATTGCTCCTTCATTAAAATCCGGTGTTTGCATCATTGTCAATAAGGTCGAAAATCGCTTGAAGGTCGGAAAATACTTGCTTAAGGATAGCAAGTTAAAAAAAGTGGTGCAAGCGATTTTCGACCTTATCGACATTAAAAATTTAGTTTGTTTTTCTCACATTCTCATTCGTTAACATTGCTTCTTCATTAAAATCCGGTGTTTGCATCGTTGTCAATAAGGTCGAAAATCGCTTGAAGGTCGGAAAACATTTGCTTAAGGATTGCAAGTTAAAAAAAGTGGTGCAAGCGATTTTCGACCTTATCGACATTTAAAATTTAGTTTGTTTTTCTCACATTCTCATTCGTTAACATTGCTTCTTCATTAAAATCCGGTGTTTGCATCGTTGTCAATAAGGTCGAAAATCGCTTGAAGGTCGGAAAACATTTGCTTAAGGATTGCAAGTTAAAAAAAGTGGTGCAAGCGATTTTCGACCTTATCGACATTTAAAATTTAGTTTGTTTTTCTCACATTCTCATTCGTTAACATTGCTCCTTCATTAAAATCAGGTGTTTGCATAAATGTCAATAAGGTCGAAAATAGCATGAACCTTTTTTTAACTTGCTTTCGTGGTCCCTTGACACCTCTCAAGTTTTCAATCGTATTTTGGTTTAAAATAAAATGAATAACTCTTTTTTTTACGAGTGTACATGCGATCCATGTGCGAAAAGCCTCAGTTTTCCTGGTAAGGCCACGTTCACATGGCGATAATTTTCCCGTATACTGTATACAAGATTTTATCGAATAGAGCAGTAATAACAGTTCACAAATGAAAACTTAAAAATAGTTTAAACGGCGTTCATACGGGAAAATCCCGTGTTTGAGAAATATAATATTTTACCGTGTACAAAGTTGTCCTAAAACTGGTCAACTCTATTCGATAAAATCTCGTGTACGGTATACGGGAAAATAATCGCCGGGTGAACGTGGCCTAACCGTCCCTGTAGAAAAGTAGCTAAAAAGTTTAGCCACAAGTTACACTTTTTAGCTTTTTTTCTAGCACCTTTATAAAATTAGCTAACTATCTATGAAGTTGCTAAGATGGCATCACTGCTGCCGATTTGACGTTGTGTCAAAAACGATTTGATGACCTATCAAAATTGGCATGTCATGCCATCAAATTGGCATTCCACCCCCATACACGTTCAATTCTATTTGAGCAAATTGGCAGTTTTATGCCGAATTGACAAATAGGCAGTATGGTGTATGGCTACCATAAGGCCCACTCACTCTCACTGAGAGGAGGCCTGTGTCCCAGCAGTGGGAACACTATAGGCTGATGATGATATTGGTGAATTTTTTTTTTGTGTATCAATGGATCGTTGTCCTGTGGGGTGAATTAAAACCCATTCCCTTTCTAGGAGAGCAGGTCTGTGTTCCAGCAGTGAAAACGTTACACTATAGACTGATTATATGCTTTATACTTGCATTCAAAGTTGGATTTAGAAGATGTTGCTCTTGTACATACAGAAAGGACAAGAGGACGTGTTTTGGGTCAGCTAGTTATTTCATAAAATCGATAAAACAATGGAATGTAGAAGTTTATGAAGGAGGAATTTCCACTTCGCACGAACCCGACATTGTTCGAGTTATATGAGATTTTTGTGGTTTCACATTAGGCTTTATTAGACCTTTGTCTGATGAGTAATTACTTTTCTAAGCTTTTGACATGATCGATTTTTTCTTGTTTGTGTAAGGAAAGTAATACGAGTATCTACGTCGAAGTCTAGACCAAAGAAAAGTTTGTTGTAATGATAATGAAATTGAATTGACTTCATAGCCTTTGGCCAATTATTTTGGAACCGGTTTCCCGTCTAACTGGATGTAACTAACTACGTACTAGTGTTTTAAATGGAACCACCTGATCTGCCATTCACACCCCAGTTAGTCTTTTGTCCAACTGTAAGGTTGCTTTCCACCAGAGATTTGTACTATGCTAGGTTGCTGCGGATACGTTTGAAATCCAGCAATCATATTCATTGGTTTACATAGCTTACAGCAATGGAAAAAAAGGATTCAAATAAGTAAAAATAAAATAATGTTAAAAAATGCCGCGGAGCTCGGAAAGAAAGAGCACATACATCTTAAAAATTAAAAGATAATTTAATGATGTTTATCTAGGCTCTTTATTGGATCTTCAGGTCTACATGTAAAGTAACGTACTCGTACGTACCACGTTAGTGTAATGAGAGTTGCGTCCCAAGAACGTTGACTTGCAACGGGCTACAGAACCCAGCATTATGCAAACAGAGTCATGCCAATAAAAAGATTAGCTGTAGAAGTACAATTCTGTTTTCATTTGAAAACTTTCTCGAGTGATGGGAAACTTAAGCCGCTTTTCCACAAGGCAACATTTGGCGTGCGACACGTGTACGGCAACGCTACACAACAACGCGCGACTTTTGGCGCGCAACATCACGCGCAGCTTGTTTTTTGTTTAAAGAGCATCGTTAGTTGAGCATCAATTGTTGACGAGGGGAGACGTGACCCCTGGGATCTGGAGGCGACTGCCCTCCAGCGCGTCTATGAGTGGTGCGTGGAGACGTAGCGCCGCGCCGGGACGTGACCCCGCTGCCTCGAGAAGTCGAGGCGCGGCGGGAAGAGCTCCGGCGCGATCTCAGGGCAGTATGGAGAGGACGACTGTCGCAACCGAGGTCCGGGCCATCGCGGCGGTAAGACCCCTCTTTGAGGAGTGGCTGGAGAGATGTCACGGCGCCCTGACCTATCGGATGACGCAGGTCCTCACCGGACACGGAAGTTTCGAGAGGTACCTGTGTCTGGTAGGGAGGGAGGAACAGCCCGGGTGCCACCACTGTGAAGGTCATCCGGAGGACACAATAGAGCATACGGTGCAAGACTGCCCAGCTTGGGCAGTGCACCGATGTGTCCTCACGTCGGTGGTAGGCGGAGACCTCTCGCGCCCGGCATTGGTTAGGGCCATGCTGCGGGGCGAGACGGAGTTTGAAGCGGCGTGACGACTAACACAAGTTTCTCTGGCAACATGTTGTCGGCAACGGACGTAAAGTAGTTGCTGCATAGACTGACAACGGTTTGTAATAAAAACTTTTTCAAAAAAAATGTGACCGCCTTCAAAAACAACCACAAAAAAGAGTAAAATAACCTACAAAACTTTTCTTTCGGAAGTCGGTGACTTTTTTATTAATTCATTGTCTCTTTTGCCACCGACTTCCGAAAGAAAAGTTTTGTAGGTTATTTTACTCTTTTTTGTGGTTGTTTTTGAAGGCGGTCACATTTTTTTTGAAAAAGTTTTTATTTTACTCTTTTTAGTTTAAATATTCAACCAAAATTCTTGTCAAATACATCATTTTCTTACATGTGCACTAGAATGTTGTAATCCGTAGCACCGGTAATAACATCGTTAACATCTCTTTCATTTATTCCCTATCTCAAAAACTGCTGAACCGATTTTGATGAAATTTGCAGTATTCCCTACGTTGAGCGATACCTAGTACAACAAAAAAAGAATTACTTAAATCGGACTTATAGTTCCGGAGATATGCGAACACAAACATAATTTTCTTACTTGAGGAGTTGTACCTTCCATCATCAGCTCAGCTACATGAGATGATGATTTCCATACGCAAGTACTTGAATTACTTCATAAGATTTGCGAAAAACTATGTGTAAGCTAATAAAATTTGAGGGTTGCCCTCGATTTCTCCAAGATCCAATCATCAGATCCTGAAATGGTGACAATGGGACCACACGGGAAGCATCAGCATTCGAATAAAAAAAGAATCATGAAAATCGGTTCACCCAGTCGCAAGTTATGAGGTAACAAACATAAAAAAAAAAAAAAAAAATACAGTCGAATTGATAACCTCCTCCTTTTTTTGAAGTCGGTTAAAAAAACCGTACCTACGTAGGTTTTAAAGCATTGTATGTCAACCTATTGTATTTACACCTATAATCAAAAATAATGGAACCTATAACACGCTTAGGGCAGTACATTGTCCCAGCATGCTCTCGCATCAGTCTCTCCCCAGGGCATCAAATTGTACCAACAGAGGCCTACATGTTCGACACTGCAATAATTTATGCCTATAAACTGAATCAATGTAAATATTTATTGCATAAACTTACTCACATAATTATGAAGGGCTCGTGGCTAAATAATTACAGCCACACAGGCCGATCTTCCGGGTTAAGCCGCGCTTACCGAGTTTAGTCTGTGGATGGATGTCGATCTGTCATAGCGAGTTTCCTCCGTTACTGTTAGTCTGAAGTCTGACAACCAGTTTTATCATGGGATATCGTACCACTAAGTTACTTTTTTGATTGTGGAGGTCCGACAGGCAATCGCTTCATGAAAAACACTGATATCCAGCTGCAACTGGTTCGACTGGAAGCCGACCCCAATATAGTTGGGAACTGGCTTGGTAAATATAGTTCATAAACTCGAATACTAACAACATAATTTTTCCTAACAACTTTGGAAGTTTCTCTAAAAAATGACATGTGGAAAAAAAAAATCAAACGACTCAATTATCATTTTTGAAGACCGACATGATAATTATGACGAATCCTTAAGGGTTCCGATTTTGCCATCTGGCTACGGAACTCTAAAAATGATTAAAATGTGACTCTTGTTAGCATATGACTTCTGCAGATAGTTACCTCTTTCGTGTTCATACCCACTTATGCAACACGGTTCTTGGTAAGCTAAGCCAACAGTTTAAAACTACGTATTCCGAAGCAACTACTATGGGCTCTTACTTTCATAACCGTTTAATTTCACTCAGCCTTAATAACCCAGCTCATTAACGTTGGTAAACACTGGTTACGATTGTAAGTAAAAGCTATTATTTTGTAAAATTATAAGGTATCTAAATATACTTAGCTTTATATTTTGTAAAAATATAAAGCTAAGTAGCCTTGAAGTAAAATTCTTACGGTCAAACACCTTTATAAGTTTTATTTACACGAGTATCAGTGTCACGTAGAGAGAAGGAGGAACCGGCAAAATGTGCCTGCGTGGTAGATTATGGCCCACTCCTTCACACAGAGAGGAGGCCAGTGTATCAGCTGTGAGAACATTACAGGCTGATGATGATGTGGATGCTCAGAAATGAAGTGATTCGTAAACGAACCAAAGCTGCCAACATAGTCCAACGAATTAACAAGTTGAAATGGCAATGGGCAGCCATTTAACACGCAGAACTGATGGCCGCGACACTACACGCAGAAAATTTTAAGATAATATTATTAAAGTAGTTGAAATTTTTTGAATCGCGTCCCGTCGTTTTTTCGCTCACGCAGGACATCGCCTAAAGCTAGATACTCACTTAGAAGTGTTGCATATAACATATCAGATACTGATAACAACTTCAAAGTGGTACGGCTCGTCCGGACACACTGCGAGCCGCCTATGTGTTACTCTGCTAACAGCGAGCGGTTCGCAGCGGGCTCGTGTCTACGTGCCTATTCACTTGATACCGTATCTGATACGTTACATGCAACACTGTTAAGTGAGTACTCAGCTTTAGAATGGATGATATTACGATTTGACAGATAGCTCCCTTAATCGGTTCAATATAATTATTTTGACACAACTGTTATAATTTGTTTTGTAAACTGGAAGTTTTTTGCCCAAGATCTACGTTTTGGAACGGGCATCTTCGATACTTCCACAGTTATTATGTCTTGTGATTGCGACTATGCCTGCATTGTTTTTAATGTGTTTTGACCATTCAAAAGTACCTGTACCTGACCCACTTGTAGGTAAAACTTGAGTGGTGTCAAGGGACACCCGGATGGAACGAAGTTACTGTATACACTCAACAAAAATAATCGTCGCGACTCCACTCCACTCCACTCCACTTCGCTCCGCTCCACTCCACTCCACTCCACTCTTTGAGCTTTAGCACTCTTTCGCAACGCGCGATAAGGAACTTCGTTCCAAAAAGTGTCGTGACAACTTTTCGTAAGATTTTTTCCGTGTAGCCCCCTTTCACAACGCGTGATAAGGAACTTCGTTCCAAAAAGTGTCGTGACAACTTTTCGTAACAATTTTTTTCCGTTTAGCCCCCTTTCACAACGCGCGATAAGGAACTTCGTTCCAATAATGTATTTGATTTTTTATTGCGAAGTCATGGGATATGATTTTGGGATGACGTGCTGGCAGTATCATGTAACCGGTATCCATTGAAAATATTTTTCAGAGAACAACAACTTTATTTGTGACAATCGCGAGCAAAATAGTAGCGTTGGCTGTTGATGTGCGCTAATGTGATTGCTTTTAGTGTTTAAATATGTACCTGTGATGGAATGATAGATCAACATGACGTTTACACACTGTGAAAGCGACGAGTAAGCTCAGTAAGTACCTGTTTAAATTGACAAGTGGAAGCTCAGGCGGGATTTCCAATTTTTTTTCCACAGAAAGACTTAGGCTGCTTTTCCACCAGATATGCGCTATGCTACGTTGCTAAGGATGCGTTTGATATCCACCAATCATACTCATTATGTGTGTGTGCGTTATGAAAACAAATGAATGTGATTGGTGGATAACAAACATATCCGTAGCAACGTAGCACAGCGCATCTCTGGTGGAAAAGCAGCCTAATACAGATGGTTTATTAATATGGCTTTAAAGTAAAGGTTACTAATTTAGTTCCATCATTCGATGAATTATTCTCATTAACAAGTATGAATGCTCAGGTAGCAGCTTAACTTCAAAATGTAACTGTTATATTAAAACAGATGTTAATAATTTACACTAGACAAGAACTAATCGATTGGAGAGTCGATTTAACAGCGTTATACGCAATATTAACTTTCAGCAAAAGCAAGTGACCAATCAGCCCCCCTAGACAAGTCGCAAACGATAATCGTTAACGCTCGGTTCTCCCCAATAGATTTTCAACCTTATTCCTTCGAGTCTTTAGTTGAAAATCTATTTAGGATTTCTAAGCGTTAGCGACTGGAACGAACGACAACGCCATGAAATCTTCAATAGATTTTCAACTAAAGACTCGAAGGAATAAGGTTGAAAATCTATTGGGGAGAACCGAGCGTTAACGATTATCGTTTGCGACTTGTCTAGGGGGGCAGGTATCCGCTCTAATCATCTTCCTCGCTTTCGCTCATGATCATAAACAGACCTTACAAGTATTTGTTCCGAAGCATTTCTATTCACGCCGTCAGGACGTGCTAGGGACATGACATAATTGTTCGCTGAACGCTCCACCTTCCCAACTTCCATGCATTGAGTATAATGTGACGCGTAGTGATGTACGCAATATCATGAAATAGACAAGCAATGGACGATTCAACGTGCGCTCCAGTCTTTGTCGTCTAAAACTAGTCGCTTGATTAAGTAGGTACTAGCCACAGATATCTTAAAGAAGGAGATATGGCGTGGAGTTTGAAAATGTATAGAAAACCAGTGAAGCCGCAACAGCCCCACCATAACGATAATATTGCATATGTAGTTCTATCAAAACAATACTACGAACAAGTGCACACACGCGCCATCGATAACTCAGTCATTTAAATATAAACCTTATTCTTAAAACCACAGCGTTCTCTTTTTCCGTGTAACTTACTCACACTAACAATTATCATTGTGTGTTGTCGCGACACGCGGGGGGCGGTACTACTCCCGCTCAAATACAACGGACGCACCACGCGACATTACGGCTTGATGAGGTATCGTTATGTCAGTTTTACATTGCTGGTCCAGTCACTCAGTGATAATGTGAGATCGTTGTAAAAGAGCAATGTATTTTATGAAAAACAATACAGTCGGAGTAATAAAGGAAACAAAAATAAAGTAGTCCAAGTCAATAGCTAGCCAAAACGCTCAGGACAGTCAGGACCAGGTGTCAACGACACGCCCCCTTACCACTTCTCCTGTTTTTAATATTTCTGTGGTACTAGCTTTTACCCGCGACTTCGTCCGCGTGGAATAGTTACTTTGGGCTAAGTTTTGAAACGCACTATTATAAGTGCGAATATTGTCTAAGAACTGTTTAGATTGCACTTGTTCCCCTAAAAATAGTGATTTCAAAGGTTCTGGTGGGTCATCAAACGAAAGCAAATTTTATTTTACCTCAGGCAGTTTCCTCGCGCGGTAAATACATATTTTTTATTTATTTCAAGAAATGGCATACTTAGGTATGGTTATGGTAACCGCATAAAATATTTTTTGTTACTACGAACTTCTTACAGATTGCTTAAAATATTAGATAAATAATATGAAATCTTCTGGCTTGAATAAATGTTTATGGGCCGATTTTTCAATAGTCAGTGACCTCTTATCTGAAGAATAAAAATGGCGGTTAGACATATTATTATTTTCTAGAGATAATCTGTCAAACCGCCATTTTTATTCCTCAGATAAGAGATAACTGACAATTTAAAAATTAGCCCTAACGGCTGGTTTTTTATACTCAGAAAACCTCTACCTGAGGAATAAAAATGGCGGTTTGACAGCTTAGCTATAGAAAATATGTCAAACAGTTATTTTAATTTCTCAGATAACAGCTATCTGACTATTGAAAAATCAGCGCTAAATGTCATTATAACACAATTCTATGAGTAGAACCATTAGACCATTGACCAATGAGGGATTAATGAATTTAGCAGATTACGAACTTTTAGCAAAATGACAATGAATGACGAATTTATAAAAATAGCAGATATGGGCCCCGGTAGTTTTCAACATAACTTAAAAACATTCTAAATCCCATTTTTGTGTACATTTTGAAGTACTATCCCCACAAACTATGTACTGTCACATAATATACTAGCTAACGAGTTGATACTCCAAGCTGGCGCAATATTGCATAACTGCCTAGCTGTTAGCGCATGAACCAACTACTGTTCGTACATGCCAGCATTATTATGCGCCTAATTAAGGTTTAATATCACTACTGTTGAAACGTTATGTCGCTCTCTACTAATGTTTTAAATAATAAAATAAATGGAGCCTAAATATGAGTGGGGAAATAATCACGATGAATTACCTACTGCTGCACTGTGAGTTGGTTATATGTAAGTTTGATATCACTAAAATTTGGAAACCAGGACAACACCGGATTTTTGAGTCCAGAAACCGGACATGAGTCGTAGTGCATAGTGCTACTGACGCACGGCATCAACAATTTTGTAGGACAATTTTCCCAATGCCCGCTCTATAGGTTCTGTTAAATCTCTTTGTTGACACCTCTTTTTGAGCAATCCTCGATGTCGGCGTCCATCGTCAGGCACTCATTGCGTATACAGGGTGAATTTTTCAACTGGGCGTGGATGGCTATCTCCGAAACTATGAGGAATATCGAAAAACGTTGAAAGGAGTCTCGAGGCCGATTTTGACGAAAACTAAAACTGCATTATTAGATTTTCCAAAAATCGATAATCCTGGCCAGGATTCGAACCCGCTGATTTTGGAAAAAAAATCACACCCTGTATTATTACACCATTTGATAGTGTTGCTTACAAGGATCAAATTCTGGGAAGTAACCATAAATACGACAAACTTAAGGGAATAGTTATTTTTTATGAAATTGCGTTTTTCTATGTCACTTTACTCCTACTGAGCCATATTCATTCAAAATTATAAAAATTTCATTGTTTTCTATGTTAAACTGGATTTGACGTCTCAATAATCCCACTGCATTCAGCAATAATAAATGATTGAGTTGAATAAAAAATTGCAATGTTTCAAAGAAGAAACGGTTAAATTATGTTTCGAATTAAGTCATTGCTTTGAAGATTGATCAGTTTTTTTTAATTATACCTTTTCCTTAAGTTTGCCGTTTATGATTACTTCACAGAATTTTATCCTTACCAGCAACACTATCGAATGGCTTCATAATATAGGGTGTGATTTTTTTTCCAAAATCAGCGGGTTCGATTCCTGGCTAAGATGATTGATTTTTCTAAAATCCAATGATGCAGTTTTAGTTTTCGTCAAAATCGGCCTCGAGACTCCTTTCAACGTTTTTTGATATTCCTCATAGTTTCGGAAATGGCCATCCACGCCCAGTTGAAAAATTCACCCTGTATAATTTTGTCTTAAGTTTATAATAATAAAATCGTCCAGACCTTACTGATTACAGATATAATTAAGGTAAAATAGACTTATTAGCAGACAGACAAAAGAAAATCGCAAAACAAAGCTCGTTAGTTGGTACCCTCATCATACTTCCATGTTATATTGTTACACGAACATCAAGTCTGTGTATTCCTGGAAGGTTGAATGTAATAAGGAAAGACGTCTTGTATCCAAGATATGCTTTGAAGTATATTCAGTTTTATAATACAGTTTTTAAGAAATAATGATAGAAAATTTAGACATAGACCTATGCGTAAGCAACTACGAGTATTATCAAGGCAAATTATAGAGTAAGTAAATGTAAAATAAAATAATAAAAAGAAGCATACCGTTCGACGGAAGTGGAAAGGGGTAAGCCCAGGATTGGAACAATGAAGGCTATGCAAAAAAAAAAAAGAAAATACAATAAAATATTAAGACATAATGCATGGATGTGTAGACGAGTTTGTCCGACGTGCACTTTCTTATTAAAATATTAGGTTGAGCGTCTCTAAAACATTCACTTTCCACAAGTTCAGTGTATTTTAGGGTCTGCTGATTTTTGGTTTTTGAGTCACCTATCTTTGTTATTTCACAGTGCAAAAAAAAGTTAAAGCCATACTATTTTCCTGACCACACATTTTGCTATGACTTTGGAACTCTCACTCAAATGAAAAATAAAATAAAATTGGTATTTATGTCGCAGGAAAATTTGATAAACCGAATACTTCAAAAAAATCTAGGGATAACGCGAAAACATGGATAATTAGACAATTTCTATAACATTTCTCAATGTTACTGAAAAATAATAGGTTTTTTGGGACACCCCAAAATTCAGTTTGGCTAGGTTACTTTAAGCCCTGCAAACAAGAATAGGCCTATATTCATCACCGGACGTCTTCCGGCTGATGATGATGAAGATGAAACAAGAATAGACCCGCAAAGCGGGACTTCGTCGACTATGCTTAGTTCGAAATT
Source organism: Agrotis segetum (assembly GCA_036375495.1). NCBI lineage: Eukaryota > Metazoa > Arthropoda > Insecta > Lepidoptera > Noctuidae > Agrotis > Agrotis segetum. Next base: position 771,150 of record JAQSVV010000150.1, read on the forward strand.
TTACTGAGTCATAGCCAATTAGACAAGGCTATCGATAATAATATAATATTCCACAACTATCACACAACGCCATCTAGTCCCAAGCTAAGCAGACCTTGTGTTATGGGTACTAGACAACTGATATACTTACTTAGTATATTTCTAAATACATACATATTATAGATAAATTACACCCAGACACAGAACAAAATGATCGTGCTCATCACACAAACATTTGTTCTGGGTAGGAATCGAACCCACGACCTCCGGCATAGCAGTCAGGGTCACTAACCACTAGACCAACAGGCCAGTCGATTGTCTAATCCGTATTTTCGCGATATACCTACGTCTTTTTGCATGCGGTTAAACAAGTTATCCTACGACATGTACATGTTAACCCAACTCATCACACATTGCGACATTACGTCACAACAAATAAACTCACTCAGCTAAATATACTCAACAAACATACATTTAAACATCGACATCATGTAAGTACATTTTTAAATTATATTGACAAAAGCATCACGTATAGCGGCATCCTGGATTAAAACCAGCCAGCCCTGTGTCGTGGCTGAATGCCGCTTACAAAAACCCACGTTTCTTTTGTTGTGCAAAGGAGGATGGAAAAAAAATACCGTCCCGCAGCTTGTAAGAGAAAATCAAGCAAATTCCTGCTACAATTTTTCAATGAAAATGAATAGACTTAAATCAATATTTTGTTGTACTGGAGGCAATTATTTGTAAGGTTAATTAAACTACGAGTATAAAGCAATTACTAAATCGATTTATTACAGATCCTTTCCTTTACTTGTTTTAGTTTTTAAGCTATTTCATAGCTTTTATCACTGGGTCTGAGCGCGGCGCGGCGCGGGCGGTGGCGACTGAATCAAAGATTTTCCCAAAAACCTAACGAAAAAACCTGACACTACGCATCGTCTAACGTCGTTTCAGTTCGGAGACTTCGGCAATCATAAAAGTATCCGTCAAGACAATTTACTTTTTCTTACAGATTCTAAACGGCCAGCTACGAAAGGAGTTTTCACAATAAAATCCTCCAACAACAACGAAGTTCTTTATTACAGTACCACAAACATTCATAATTAAATTACAATTTCGTTAAATATACGCGGTAGGCGATTTTTTTCTTTTAAAATATAAAGATGTTATGCTTCACCGCGGCAGTCTCCGAGTGTCACATCTATTTTTTTTTAATCATTTCCCCATGCTAGTAATTTCTCCAGTGTCTTGGGCGAGCAAATGGCGGTTCTAAGCGACAGAAAGAGAAAGGGCGACGGAAAAATCCGATTCCGCGTCGATAGATGTGGGAGCACCCTTAACGAACATAGAAAATCACATACACAAACAACCAGATCCGAAACAACTATAACTTAGCCCCTTCGTACTGAAGGCGATGCAAGTGTCCGATACCTTGATATCAATTGACGTATGGCCTATATAGTTATATACGAACCCCTGTGGGATTTCTATTGCGATAGTCGCTTGGATACCAAAGTCGTAAGGTATCGAAAACTGGCGTTGCCTTGTGAACGAAGTGGCTTAGATCTTGTTGGGGTGTTTTCTTATTCTTATACCCCATTTTTTTAAGAGTGCCGTTTTTTTCTCGGTTTTTTGTAACCCTAAATATGAACTAGAACAAGTTTTTAATCAAATATCGTGGCCCAACTATGCCCACTTAAACCCACTAAGACGCTCACATTTACTCTTATTATAACTTGGCCGAGTTCTGCCGCAATCTCAATGCAATAAACATTCAGCTGGCAGCACGTGCCAACGACGACTAGCCTTTCTGCCACGACTGTGGATATAGAGCGGATGAATGTGTCTAAATATAATATCCGATTAGATACTGAGATAACAATTATGAAAGAGTAAAAAAAACCGGTATTTTAACAAAATCTATAAATGAATTCATAGATAGTTTTTTATTGCACAGTTTACAACCAATAAATATATCTGTAGCGATCAGTAGCGATTATGATACTAACGAAACTCAAAAAGGAATCAAGACGCTACATACTAACTACTATTTTTAAACATACTACTTTATTCACTAATTAGGTCCGAAAGCTGAAATGGGGAAGAAGAAGAGTAGAAATATGCTGCACCCACCCAAATATATTGGAATAAAGACACGCAAATGATGAAATTAGGTCCAACACTGCAAACAGCTGAAATGACCTATCCAATCTGATGATCATACGGTCACGCAGAGATTTAGAGATAAACGTACCGCCTGTCATAATAAACGCCCCATTTTTAAATAATTCTAACCAAAACGCGGGTTTCAAGCCGAAATGCTAATATGCACGCGCCCAGATTATGCGATAATTATATTTGAGAATTTGCTAAATATAAAATGGGTTTGCCTGCTGCTGGGTATGTACAGACGCCAGCAGGTCAACCTACCCGAATCTGTCAGATTTTACCACTCAAACATTAACCTTCTACCCTTGTGATAAGGTTGAAATTCTATTAAAGAAATCTGACAGATTGTGGTAGCTTGATGTGCTGGCGTCTGTACAATCGACAAAGTTGAATCATGACCCATTTTTAACCGACGAAAAAAAAGGAGGAGGTTTCGACATGTATATTTTTGGACGAAAATCGTTTCAATCCGTCAAATTGACAAAGATGAAAATCGTTAACATGGATATGTATGTTTACGCGAATGTGTACCTAATTGTATTTGAATGTCTGTAGAAAAATAAGCTCATCTCTTTGTCGTTTGTACAATATTTAAATACCAATAGGATAGAAATCCAAGTTAGACAGTTTGCCACGAATAATTGACGAAGGCTGATAGCATCTTGTACATTCAGACTTTTCTAGGAACTAACGGACATAAAATCTGTACCCTTAGCACGAATTTTCAGTATTTGAAACGTAAAGTAAACTGGAACTTTGAAAATTTCAAATTACATTTTTTAAGGAAAAAATTAGTTCCTGCTTTGCACACCAGAGGCGCTGTTCCATTTTTCCATACAAGAAACGCTGTAAATACTGTAAAGTAAAAGAGTGAAAATTCGTGCTAAGGGTACTGATATCTCAAACAATATTCCCGTGAAAGCCTACGAAGACATTAAATAATATAATAGCCAGTTCCAGTTAACCAATGTTCCCAACTGTGTACGTTATATTGGAGGAGGCTTCCTTTCTATGTGCAGGCCTTAGTGGTAACAGAAGCAAGACGTGACGTATTATGTGGGGTCCACGTAACACTCAACACAATATGCAACAAATGTGCAATATATTCCTCACGTGAACGTTGCAACAGAGAGCTGTGTTTGCGGTGAACGAGCCCGTCGGTTACAAACGGCTAACTTCTGAGATTGATTAAATTTTACCAGCTCTCCCTTTAGTCTATTACGTTGAATAATCTGGTGGTTTATTAGTTAGTTAATGTAGACATTGTTACAAGCTTTAGTACAAGCTGAGTCTGTTAGTGACAATAAGTATAATTTCAAAGCTCCGTGCTACTGAAACCGGAAGTGGATAGGTGGTAACTACTGGCGGTCGCTTTGAAAGTCCATGCTTAACTAGTGTTCATACAAACTTAATAATCATTAAGCTACGGAAGTTACATGAATACGCACGAATGTGAAGTTTTGGTTAGTTGGGGTTTGGCATAATATGGCTGTCCTCGGGGACAAAGAAACATGATCTCACCGAGATAATTATGTTAGAGTACGTGTTTGTAGGGTCAGGAGATCTACGCTCTTAGTCCGTCAACGAAGATACGGGGCCTTTTTTTTTTTTTAGCGTGGTAAAATCATCAAATGAGTCCTCCAACCCCGGGCAGGGCGGGAGGGACTGTCAGACTTCTACTGACTAAACTCCACGGTGTCCTTCAATAGCCTGTTATGGGGTCACGGTAAGGGAATAATCCCGCGACCCCGGCAGGCTTTGGCCCTCTGAGAGGGGGCCCCGTCATTATGTTGACGCTCTTTGAGGCGCCCGTGGGAAGATACGGGGCCTTACGAAAATAGTTTGAGTGAACCTTGCTCACTGTTACTTTTGAATTCATAAGTTCTGTCAACACATCGGAAGTCGGGACAGCTGTTCGATCATTTTGCCACAAAGTACTTACCAATAAAATTATATCCGTAAGTGGAAAACAGGAGAAACGACCGAATCTTTGGCCGCACGACGGGATTCATGCTTAGATATTAGTATACCAGATTTGTTTTACCATTGAGAAACTTTCAAACGAAATAAAATGACATAAGAATATTTTCAATTTCACTCAATAAAATAAATCTCAGTCTACATATTATATTATTTACAAACTATCTTATAATTAACTTATACTGTTACTTACGCGAAATCTTCCGTGATTTGTAAAATTATTTTCGAACTACATATTTCGGCGCTGTTGCAAGCGCTATGATCGCGGGTTCACTGAATATGCGGGTAGATGAAAATAAATAAATCTGTCTACCCTCTTTCTTTGTCTCTTGCAATGCGCACTACTGGACCTTGACACCAAGTCACGGCAAAACCATTTTTAGTGAAATCCATAATAAGATGCAAACTGCTACGTAAAAACATACTCAAAACTATAGATTCCACTATTATTTCACGTATCTGACAATTTGAAGCCATTCATCGTTTGTTTAGCATTAAGGGCGTCACACACGGCTAAGATTACACGTAAATAATACAGGATGGAATTTTGTAAGGCCACCTGGAGGGAAAGTACTCTTTATACTGCAGATAGAAAAGTATACTCAAAGGAAACATTCTTTTATTTTTGAATAGAAAGCAAACTGCATTCAAAGATTTTCGAAAACTCTTCTCCCACACCCGGGAATCGAAAGAGCTAAAATCTGAAAAAAATATACCCTGTACTATTATTATATATTTCATCGATCGTTAGAGTCAATTATAAGGATGAAATCTCTCTAACAAACATGTTAAATTGTACTGTATACGAAATTTTCTATAAATATACTGTCCCGATGAAATTGTTGGCCATATTTTAGAAAGCTCTCAGCCTTCTTCGCAAAATTTAATTCATATCGGAATCTTTTGAGATAAATCCGTTGCACCTGCCACCGAAAGAAAGTGCAGTATTAAAAGGTTTTATAAGTATTATTTGAAAACCTCTCAAGTAACTGTCGGACCAACGTCGACGTGTGTTCCGTTTCTTGTGTAAAGCTGTGTACACATACGAATAGTGAATGTACGTCTTAAAAGAATTCATCTAGGTTCTAATACTATTTTTCGCCGCACTTATTCGATTTTAAGAAAAAGTAACCTTTGGTATTTGTAATAATATTTTATGTAACACATGAAACACTGATAGTTTTAATGCAGAAATTTTGTATTTTTAAAGGTAACCCTAGAACTCAAAAGGCTATACAAGGTGGATTTTTGGTCAGTAAGTCTGACAGTCCCTTCTGTTTCACTCGAGTGAAAGACCAGCAAATAAAAAGCCTGTACTGATCGATTATTATTATCACATTTTCTTCTCATTTTAATATGGTTATTTCATTGTATTGAAATTTCCCTGTTATTAATAAATAATGTAACTTTCCTAACAGAAAAGTAAAATACCAAAGTATCACAAAAAGATTTATTTCATAGTCTTGTACTTGTTTCCAAAACATGTAACGTTTTACGAAAATAATATTTTCATAATTAAATGTCAACATTATTGACAACAGTCTATTTAGAAATTGTCCGAGCTGGTTTATTTATAGCAATAAATGTCCTTCATATTTTGTCTAGACGAATTACAAGAAGATTTTCATCAAAATTCTTCACAAAATGTAGTGAAGAGATAATAGTCTCCATCTAGAAGCAACAGGGCAATAAGCTGAACTAGTATTTCGGCAAGAATCCGTAATATTTGGAATGTAATACTAGACTTATGTAAAAGGTCTTCGGGGAATGCGATATACGTCAATCCTGTATGTTGGCAGTTTGGGAAAATACTTTTATGAAATATAAACTAGCTGTAATCGTGGTTTCGTATGTTGTTAGTCCATTTGTTGCTGGGCTACGTATCATCACGTCTGTATTTCCCTGAAGATTTAGGCAATATAAATGTAGGCCTACCATTTCGCTAGCTATGTTTATTAGACCAATTGAAACTTCGGGCTCATCATTTTAGCCTTTTCAATTCTGGACTTAGGCCTCCCTAAGGAGAGCCATAGGGTACGAACTCCCACCTTAAATATTTGTATGACACTTACAAGTAGATGTTCCAAGTCTGAGTGTTTGTGTATGTGAGTTTCTGTGTTTGTCAACGCACCCACGACACGAAAGAACTAACGAAAACCACCTTTTTCAGCCAACCACTGGATGAAAAAGGAGATGATGGCTTTCTTCGGGTCATTGGTCCATCTTGCCGAGAGGCGCCCCCGACGTATAGATACTTACTCGGGATCTTCATCCGAGAACCTTAGTTCCTACTCCACCTCTCACATAATCATATTCATATTCATTTATTTGCATTCTACAAGGTAACAAGGTGTTAACAAAAGCTTAGAGCTAAGAGCCATTGTAGACCCTGTCAGGGCACAGCAAAACAAAAGTATTTATAATACATACCTAACTAAGGTTCTAAATCTACATTAACATAAAATTATACAACATGCATATTTAATAAATTTTAGTACATAAAAATTACATTAACAAAATTAATTAGGTAGGTAAATTCTAAGGAAGTAGGTAGGTAACTATATTCTTTATATTTAATTGATATCACATTATAAGCACAGTACGGACTACCCCTTGCCAAATTCATATGAAAAAAATAAATAGCACTTACATCAACCCACATGTAAAAATATAGAGAATATGTTTTCTTTTTAAACTTGTGATATAGGTACCGTAATTCGGTTCTACTTTACTCCAATATTTGCTCCAAATGTTGAAAAACATGAATTTATTTTTAAAACAATTAACTATAGAACTTGATGTGTTAATTTTAAATAAATAAAGGCTTATTTAACAGGTATTTATAGGGAAATGAATACAAGTCTTTCTCAATTTGAACTCATTACGTTGTACCTTAGAAGAAATAGAAAATGAAAAAGTATTTAAAAGAAAAGAGACCTTCGTGCATGTTTTTTTATACAAATTAAATCGCCTGAGTATCCTTGAATACATTGCAGCTTAAACTAATCTAGTTCTTCGTTAAAACTCTCAAGTATAACCTATTCTCCAAGTTACAGTGAGACTACCGCCTTACCGCTCTATGTGGTATAAAAAGCATTGTCAACAAGTTGTCAAAGTGTCAATTTTGCATTGAATTATGTCACTTCGTTGGCAAGCGCCGAGTTACAGAATAAGTGTGGATTCACAAGCCTTGAGTTACAGAAAATAGTGAGAATAACTACTACTGTCTATCGAGTAGGTAGGTATATTGTTGCTTTGACAATTTTTTTGTTCCTCGAATGATTTTGCAATATTTTTCCTAAATTCTAAGAAAAGTGTTAACTTGGGCCAGAATCCCTAGCAAGCCTTTTCATGTTTTGTGACGTAAACTGGAACATTGACGGTAATCTGATGGAAAAAAAAGTTCCTCGTTTATTGACTTGGGGCGCTTTTTCTATGCCAATACATTACTAAACATCAAAACATATGTTTTGTAAAGTGTGTACCCCTTACCCCTCTATACCCCGAGATACTTCTTTGAAACAACTTTATTAAAGAGATTCAAAGAATTCGAAATGAGTCTTCCGATAAAACAACGCTAAATCACTAGAAAACTCATGTTACAAGACAAGGCTATACTTGAACTTTAAAGAAAATACATATAACATTTTAAAACTGGATACAGCAATAAATCTTCTGCGTACTTTCTTGAATGCTGGAGAGTTCCATCGTGCATTCTGGTCAGGATTGGAATGTTTTCTGTATTCTGCCGAGCATTGTGTTCTAGTTATCATTTCACTTGGCAAAGTAAATCTTAATTCGTTTGGAAAATATTTACTTTGATATTTTGTTTTTTTGTTATTTTGATTTAAAAATAATAAAATAAGATAGTTGAAATACGGATTTGGAATTGTTACAAAAGTACCACTAGTCTTCGCTTCTATAGATCAATCACCGAAAAATCTAGACACTGCTACAAAAAATTTCTAGTGGAAAAATCCAGTATTACTTTGGAATTGAACCAAAGATGTAATCCTGAGACGAATCTATGTATGTCATTACTTATTTTGTCATTCGAGAGCTGAATGAAACTATCTAAAATATGTAGCACAATGACACGTATTTATTTACTTTTGCTAAGTTTTTAGTGTGATTTGAAACCTTGCTTTATTCATTAAAATGTAAGGAAACATAATAAAACAAATTACAACCATGTACTCCGCATTTTTTTCTTGGTCAAATATGTATACAAATAAAGGATCCTCCTTCAAAAACAATTTCTTTATAAAAATGACACTGGATATTTTGCAAACGAGTAAGGTGAGAATGTTACCGATAAATTGCCGAATTCCCGTAGCTAATGCATCTGTCACCGATTGTTACTCGAGCGAACTGAATACATTTTCATACTTTACGTCATTTTGTGGTTTAAGTTATAAGATGTTTTGTTTTAAAATGTTATGTAATATTTGGTAACTGCATTATGCGACAATCTTTCATTAAACACATTAAATAATTTAAAGTCTTTCGACTAATATCAGGTTGGGAATCTTCACGCAAATGTAGGAGAGGGATGTAATCTGCATGCGGGGCGTGGGTGAGATGTTAAAGGATTGGTCATCACAGTCATAGGGATACTTTAATAGGATTTCTCCTGTAACTATCACTTTTGGAAATAACGTCCGCCGAGTACATGGCCGTGTGTCCAGTTCATCTTACTTCACTATCAAAAACTGACATTCTAATAGCTAACGGCCACCTCACCAGTACTCAGAGTTCGTTAAGAAGGTTATATATAGCAATGAGGCGCGCCGACATATTAAACAAGCCGCTAGTCGCGGTTTCAGTTCTGCATACCCTTTTCCGGGCCTCTGTCAGTTATAGCGTGATGTTATGTAGCCTTCCACCATAAATGAACTATCCAACACATAAATTCCCCAGCCCACACCCAGCCCTACAGGCCTACCTGGACAGACGCTGGACGCCGCCAAGACCTTCATACGGAGACCAGAACGGAAGAGGAGATCCGTGGAAAATATGGAGACTTATGTTGTTCAATTTGAAACAGAAAGAATATTGAAAACCGAAAAACGAAAGAAGTGAAATCCTTTCACACGTGCAAACACCAAAACAAAACCAAAAAAAGACGCTATCCGCTCATTGCTTGAACTATATCCGTTCCCGAGCGGGCTTCACTCCTTAAGCTCCCATAATTGGGAAGCATTCGAATCACGTATTAAAAGCCGTGTCGGTCCCAGACACAGTCCGATAAGAATTCCGTGAGGCAATTCATATTCACGAAAAGAATTCACCTTGTGAAAATTAAATATTAAAATTTGTAAATGTCTACGATATTTCCCGGAGTGCTTTTAATACGAGTACGTTTGTGAGAAAAATGTATCTCTTTTGTTGAGCTTAATGAAGTAAAAGCGATTTATTATTCACTGATACTGCTTGAAGGATTGTTATTGAATTGGCCCTCTTGTATCCAAAAATTTTATGGTTTTGTAAAATTATAGTTCGCTTTTGCATTCAAAGCGTCGTTTAAGCTTGATGAAACAAACGAGTGCAGAGCCTGTAGCCAAACGGCAAGCGACAATCGCTAACGTTCAGCAGTCGCTAATACATTTTCAACTTTATATCGCATGGCATAAAGTTGAAAATCTAGTAAACACTGCTGAGCGATGGCGAACGAAACAAACGAAAACGATCTGTAATCTTTGATAGATTTTCAACTTTATTTATAAGCGACTGCTGAACGTTAGCGATTGTCGCTTGCCGTTTGGCTACAGGCTCGATCTATTTCGATTGTTCTTATAACAAAGAATGAGAACGCTGATTCCAATTACAAAAGCCTTTATTTTCTTGTGTTTATGGTTTTTGTGTTTGTTTTACACATACTCTATGTAAGTAACTAAGTAAACAACAAATAACAGCAGCCAAATTATTATTTAATAATAAATCCAGGTTATTTACATACAACCTGAAAGTACACAAAACTGAATTGCTGGTTTTCTGGGAAACAGCCTTTGCCTCGGGATGAACGTAAAATACCTAATTAAAAATACAACAAAATACATGAAACCACATTTATTTTGGCTACATAAAATTTTTAAAAATACAGTGACCCGCCCTGGCTTTGCACGGATAACAGGGCAATTTATGGCCTACATGTTTTGTTACACATCTTCTCAAAAGGCTCACAGGGAAAGCTGTCCCAGGCGGTTTAATATATTCAGACATTTTTTTAAACTATAATTGTCATTTTCAACTCATCATCATCATCATCATTATCAGCCTATAATGTTCCCACTGCTGGGAGACAGGCCTCCTCTCTGTGAGAGGGAGTGGGCCATAATCTACCACGCGTCCCAGTGCGGGTTGATAGTTGTCACATGTCTTCGATTTTTTGGCCTAGGACATGCCGGTTTGCTCACGATGTTTTCCTTCACCGTTTTGAGAGCAGTGGTATTTTTTTCAATATGTTTATTATATAACAATCTAGCCTAAAAAGGCTAATAAGAGCCTTCGAGAGATATAGGTTGCCCGCGACCCTCACAATGTCGTCGGTCCACCTAGTGGGAGGTCTGCCTACGTTACGTCTTCCTGTCCGTGGTCGCCACTCGAAAACTTTTCTTCCCCATCGGTTGTCAGTCCTACGAGCGATATGGCCTGCCCATTGCCACTTTAACTTGCAAATCTTATGAGCTATGTCGGTGACTCTGGTTCTTCGCCGAATATCCATGTTCCGGATTTCCGTGTAATCAGTCAGACAATTTCTTTGTGAATAAAAGCTTTAAAACATCGTTTTTCTTGTTACGTTAATATTTTTCACAAGGGTAGGCCGCATTTTATTATCTTATTTTCATCTTTGCCCATCACTGAGAATTTCTTTTCAGTATCGTGGTTGCGCTCACAAATTTTAAACACACATACAGAGCCGAAACAAGTTTTTGCAGATGATGTACAATTATTTGTCACGTGTGGAAATCGAACCTGCGACTATCGTAGCGTAGCAGTCATTTGCATAACCACCTTGTCGTCTATTGTATAATTATAGTCAGTGTAGGTACTAAAATATAATTACCTCCATAACCAAGAAAACTACTTACTTAGCAGGGTAGATATTTAATTTTTTTCAAACGGCCGTTTATGGGAGCTTAGAAGAAAAATCCAGGGGTTATCAACATGATATAAGGGCTAAGTATAGACACGGAGTGCATCACCGACTTATCCCATTTATTCCCGCCTGATCTTGGAACACAATACCTCGTCTATTGCTATGCATGACGTCACTCAGTGCCAACACGTACGCTTTGATACTGTTTGAGATCTCCTAATCTAATGGAAGAAAATACATAGATAACAGCCATGACTGTATTCCCCTAAGGAGAGAGTAGACTAACCCAAATTTCCAGTTTTAATAGGGTCACAACAGAAAATAAGCTTTATCCAACCGAAAATAAGCTTTTATTTTGTTTTCAGTAATTCAAGACCAATAGTAATATCCTTTTTTACCTACGTAACTACCGTTATTTTATACTACCTACAGGAAATTATACGTGAACAGATCGGCGCAATTAACAGCTACGAATGATATATCTGACACGTCATTAATTGGCCAGACAGGTACCTACGAGGATAAATCAAGCCATACTTACCTACACAACCTAGACAGTCAAGGCCGTAGTAAATATTCGTGGAGTCGCGGTTAAAGACGTCCGTTGGCAGAAAGGGAATACATTTATGTAAATAAGTACAGACCGCATCTAGGGTGAGTGGTGCCTCCAGGCCCTGTTTAATCTTGCAAATTTATGCAAGTCGACGACAACACGTCAAACTGTCTTCGCAAGAGGACGTGATCCAAATCCGATTCGGCGCGTCATTTCGGTCGTAAAACGCTTTAGCAGTTGGCGCATTTGTCGCATAATTCTGATCTCCTCGGAGTCCAATAGCTTCTTGTGACGAACCCGATTATTATTCAAAGCTGATCCGTTAGCGTGCGTGTCAGTGGGGTGCGTTGTTCCAATGTTAGTTTACGTCGAGTTAGTACCGGCTGGGGCATCGATACTAGCGAACATTGTTCAATGTTCATTGTTACTCCGGATTATTAAGCAATGCTTCGGATTTCATGTGTCTATGTATAATCTGTTGATGTGATTTGAAAACAGACTGACTTAAGTTCGGATTATGCGAGCGTGATTTAGCGAACATTATACATTCGACGCCTATAAAAGGTCAGGGTTTCGTATTCTATTACGGAGTATTTGGTAATTAACACGTCATGAGAGGGATTTTAGGCACTCATTAAAAGGTTTTATTATGTCTGGCTTTGGTTAATTACGGTACAAAACTTTCCTTTATTTTAGCACCGCGATTTGCGAACAAAAGTACCACGTAAAAAATGTTTTATGACCTCTAAATAAACTCAACTGTATTATCATCTCTCAGAAATATTACCGAGGTAATTTATGAACTATAGTCAAGGAAATGAAATATATTTGTAGTAATAGGTTTCGTACGACCGATGAATGTACGATCCCTGAATAAAGATAGCTATTTATAATATGTATGTATTAGATATATTAAGTATGTTAATCGGTTGTCTGGTACCCAAAACACAAGCTCTGCTTAGCTTGGGACTAGCTGGCGTTGTGTGATAGTTGTGGAATATTATATTATTATTATTATATTATTTGTAAGGCTGTTAATATTTAACTAGATATATTTTTCTCACGTTTTTTTTTCTCAACATGATGCAGGCAGCTCGTCTCAAGTAAATAAGGTTCTTAGCTCGTTAGCCTTTATGTTCTGACTCTTTTTCCAAGCTGCGTAGAAAAACGGGAACAATACAAAGTTCCAACCTCTTTTAATGGACTTAATGTTTCTGCCAGAAAGCATTCAGGATCCCGTTATAATGAGCTCTTAGGATTATTTTGTTATTTTTTATGTAAGATAAATGTTTTTATAGATTACTAGCGGCCCGTCCCGGCTTCGCACGAGTGAACATGATGATTTTTGTCCTCTCAAACCTGACGCTGATGGTTACACACAACAAAAAAAGAAATAGCCGAATCGGTCCAGCCGTTTTTGAGTTATGAGCTTAGCAACACATTTTGCGGTCCATTTTTATATTGTAGAGATAAATAAACCTTGCCCCAAATTAGAAATTTCTCTTGTACCGTGTCCCGGAACGTAAAGGGCTATAGGACACTGTGTATTTTAGTCAGTACAAGTCTCACATTCCCTCTTACCCTGCACTGGTTGTGAGGACTTATTTGGTGATAATACCACGGAAAAAAGGAACATGTACACACGGCTACACATCAAGCTATAAAAAACTAGTATAAGTTGAACGTTGAATGTGCATAACACCATTCAAAGCGCGACCACACTCAACTAGTTTTTTGAAGAATGATGTGTAACTGTCACCGGAAGATATCAAGATCCGCAAATTTATAAATTTACTAGGAAATTTATAAACTAACCTAACCTAATCTACCGTAAATTTATAAACTGACGAATTAGATTATAAACATACGGTTGTTACAATTTTACGCTGACATAGGCGTGTGTACAAATACAACTGGTAAACTATGAAAAAATGAAAATATCGCTGCCATAAGTTTTAGGTTCAAATTCCTATACTAAAAAATAATGGTACTATTCGTCAATATTAGTAAACGAGTTGGCTCACAATTTGCTTGATGGTGAAATATTAAACCTCGCTTTATACCATAACTATACATCAAATTTGGTGTACAAAGTCCAAAAAACTATGCCTGTATTTTGCCATGCATATAAAATAACTACTGTAATTAATTTTTCATCCCACCTATTCGAAAAGGACGACTTGGTTTGCCTTTAAGTGCGCCCAAAACTGGTGTTTTCTATAGGGAACTTTTGGCGGGCAGAAATGAGTTTTTAATCCTCTTTATAAGTGCGCCGCAAAGAACATTGCCGCGCACTTTTTGAATTTGGAACATCTTAGTGCTCGGCGCCAAAGAAATCGAACGCAAATAGTGTTTGAATAAAGACTGGCTGGAATGACGGCCCATAGTCAAGCCGCGTCGCTGGCTGAATAAAAATTGTAGATGGTTTTTTTTTCGGACAGTGGCATGGATGTATTTTGTTTTCCACGATGCGTTCACATGTTTTCGCCTTGTTCTCAATGGAATCTTTATAATTTTCATAATTGCGAAATTGTCTCAAATGTAAATATAAGTTTTTAGTACCTAGATATATTATTAGATACTATTTAATTTCAATTTAGTTGTTACTCTTTGTTTTATTAAAAAAAAACTTGAGAGGTGTACAGGGACACCCGGATGGAACAAAGTTACTGTATACACTCAACAAAAATAATCGTCGCGACTCCACTCCACTCTACTTCACTCCACTCCGATCCGATCCGATCCGATCTGATCCGATCTGATCCGATCCGATCCGATCCGATCCACTCCACTCCACTCCACTTCATTCCATTCCATTCCATGCTAATAAACACATCTCCTTTGGCGTCGCGCAGTCGGAAAAAGTGTCGTGAACTCGTGACAACTTTTAAGATTTTTTTCCGTCCAGCCCCCTTTCACAACGCGCGATAAGGAACTTCATTCCAATAATAATACTACAATAAAATATGAGGCGCTTTTTATTTTCTCATAGTGGGTGATGAAAAGTAGAGTGTATCACTACAAAATATATTTTTGCAAAATATATTTTTGGCAAAATATATTTTTGGCTCGGGCGACGTACTTTGAATCCCTCGCTACGTTCAGGATTCTACTAAAGAATCCCTCGCTACGCTTGGGATTCTACAGTAGAATCCCTCACTTCGCTCTGGATTCAAAAAAGCGCCCTCGCCGTAAAAATATCATTTTGCTCCCTTGTCATACAATCTACTATTTCATCCAGTGAACGAAGAAAACATAGAAGCATTCCTAGAGCCCGAAAATGACCCAACGCAGATCGTGCCTCGGTAGGCGGGGCTTATCTATTTATTTATTTATTATGTTTGGGAAAACAAACAGTAGTACATTAAGGGTAAACAGTGTTGGCTTAATATTAAACTTAACAAATATACTACCCACAACATTTTCCACAGATTACTATAAGACATAATAAAAACAAACTGTAAGCAAACGTTAGCTGTAACAGGACTAAATTATAAGAGAAACAAATAACAAAAGTTTAATTGTAAAAAAAAAGAGGTATTAACAATATTCCATCAAAGAGGTAGGAAAAAAAAATACAAATACTTCTATGCAGGTCTAGAATATAGATTAGCAAAACCTATAAATAAATAGATAGATAGAGCCTACTGCCGATCCTTAAGAATGTTAATTACGTCATTTTTAAATTTACATCTGCTCACGAACAATATATCTATTGCACTAAAACGCATATTGTAAGTGTCGACTAAGCGAAATAAAGGTGAGCGCACACCAGCGTTAGATTTGCAAAAGCCGGTAGCAAACAGTCGCCTGGTGCGCAACTCCCGCCCTTGAACTGTTCGTGGGACCAGGTAACACAAACGAGCAATCAAGTCAGGACAATCAAACATATTTCGGCATACACTAAATAACGTCATTGCCTCAAGAAGGACGCGTCTTGACTGTAATGTTAGCAGGTCGTATTCTTTAAGGAGCGCTTGATACGATTTTTTTTTTCGAAAGCATCTAAATTGCAGAGCACGAAGGTACTTACGCTGGATTAATTCGATAACTTCAATATATTTCATATAATAGGGATTCCAGATAGGTACTGCGTATTCTAATTGCGGCCTAACTAAGGATTTATATAGATGCAAGAACGTGGACGGACGATGAAAATCTCTAGATGCTCTCATTACAAAGCCGAACATCCGATATGCCATATTGACAATGTTCTCAACATGAAGATCCAGGTGAAGTTTCGAGTCCAATTGCACACCGAGATCACGTACGCTGCTAACTTTTTTAATAACACAATCAGCAAGTCGGTAGTTGTAATGTACGATATTTTTCTTTTTAGTGAACGTTATAATATGACACTTCGGTAAGCTAAGGTATAGTTTATTATTAGAGCAATAGTCCGAGAAACGATCTAGATCGCGCTGGAATTCTACACAATCTTGTTCATTTGAAATTTGTTTAAAAACTTTTAAATCATCAGCGTATAAGAGAAATTTTGAATTTTGAAAGCAATATTTTATGTCATTAATAAACAGTATAAATAATAAAGGCCCTAAAATTGAGCCTTGAGGGACTCCTGATGTAACTTGAATGCATCTAGACTCGAAACCATTGATCACAACCTTCTGGGTTCTATTAGTTATATAGGAGACAAACCAGCGCAAAAGATCCCCTCTGATACCGTTGTACGCGATTTTATTGAGTAGCAATCTATGATCCACTTTATCGAATGCTTTTTGAAAATCAGTGTATACCGTGTCTGTTTGCAGTCTATTATCAATATTTTCAAAAAGTTGCGTTGTAAATAATAACAGATTACTTATGCATGACCTACCCTTGACAAAACCATGCTGCTCCTTAATTATGACATGACGAATAATTGGATAAATCTCAGCGTGGACAAGCTTTTCAAAGAGCTTAGATAGTGCCGATAATATTGAAATTGGACGATACATCTCCACATTGTTCTTTGAGCCACTTTTATGGACGGGTACTATATTAGCCCGTTTCCATACGTTCGGAAAGACTCCACACGAAATACATTTGTTAAATATTAAGTATATCGGATAGCATACTGTACTGTAAGTATTTTTTAAAAATACCGCAGGTATACCGTCCGGACCAGGTCCTTTAGTCGAATCCAAAAGTTTTAGTTCTCTACGAATATTTTCTAATGGGAAGTACAGCTTAGACAGATTAACATCATGATCATCACTTGCAGGCGGAGGTACCCATGAATCTGAGTTAAATGTGGAGGGTTCGTACACAGAATGGAAAAACGAGGAGAATAAATTACACGCTGTAGTAGGATCACTAGCTGAATTGTCTCTGAAATGTATCGTGCTAGGAATTCTATTCGCGGTTTTACGGTTGGAGATGTATGACCAAAAAGCTTTGATATTGGTGGCAATGTTATCTTCCACCGACGTCATGTAACGTTTATAGCATGTATCAGCTTCTTTTTTGAACCTTGTTCTAATGACAGAAAACTTTTCATAGTCACTTAATTTGCCACGCTTTTTCCACTTTACCCAGGCACAAGATTTATTTTTGAAGGTACGTATGAGAGAATTCGTGAACCAGATGGGAAAATTGAAATTCCTCTGCTTGCGCGTGGGCGTGTGAGATCTAATTATTTCGAATATTTTTTCATAGAAAGTAGAAACAGCCTCCTCAGGCATCAACTCTTCAAGTAAACCCCTCCAATCAACGTTACTAATATCCTTATTTATTTCGTAGTAATCAGCTTTGTAATAATTGAGCGGATTCGGAATTTTGAATTTCGAGATACGTGGTGAACATATAAATGGTACGTGGACGTAAAAGGCGGGATGATAAGCATCGATGGGCAACAGAGGAACATCAGAAGTGAAAGTTACAGAATGTACATTACTGAAAAATAAATCCAATATCCGATCGTTGCAATTGGTCAAGTGATTATATTGTTTCATATTTAGTTGCGAGCACATGTTTAACAGCTTACGAGTTACGTTAGAGGGAGTATTTGCTACACATTCCATGAATGAAGTTTTTTTAACCCAGTTTAGTTGTGGCATGTTGAAGTCGCCCGTTAAAATAACATTGTCAACACGGGGATCATCAAACACAGCCGAAAGAGAACTAAGAAAATTGATATATATTTCTTCCGACGTGTTCGGTGGTATATAAGTAACACATATTACATTATAATTATCACGACAGGAAGGAATTTTAATTATTTTATGCTCAGGCAACGTTAAAGGGGGTGAAAATGCGAGGCAAGACGGTTTTAATTCTCTGGACACTGCTATAAGGACACCCCCTCCGTCTTTTTTCTTAGTAACAATACGGTCCCGATCGCATCTAAATACAAGATAACGTTGGTCAATAAATTCGTTATCTGTTATATCAGGCGTCAGCCACGTCTCGGTGAAAACAATAATATCGTATGCATTTGCCAGAATATTCAAATATAATGTATTCAGCTTCGTCCTGATCCCTCGACAGTTCTGGTAATAAATAGATACATGACTGTTAGCCATTAATTAAGTATATAAATTCGATAGTGTTAAACATAAGCATAAGCAATATTGATAATGTTACTAGAATAAGACACATTAAGAACATAGCAATGTAAAGCGTCACCTCCAATATGGCATCGGTAAAGGTAATATAGGCATGGATATAATTACGATTATACGGTAACAACATCTGGATCGGCGGCAGCACCACTAAACTTACTTTTACACTTAGTTTTACGTAATCACATATGGGACTATTTAAATAAACAGAAATAGACACAGCAAAAGACAGGTTATTAGGATTTATAATTATAACAGAAAATGCTTCCATGAGAACACTTATTATATTATATAAAATTATCAATCGTGCGTCGGAGGAGTTTAGTTCGTTCGTATTTTTATTCAGTTTAAAACTATAAATTAAGCCATCTTGCGCAATGAAATGGTGTATAAATCGATCTCATCTACATAATAAAAATGCTGGAATTAGTTATCACCTGTAAATAGCCCTTAGACTACTACATTATTTTTATATTAAATATAAACATGGATCAATTTTTTTCTATGGGGATGGTGTTATGCCCGATGGACTAAGTAAATTAATGTTGAATGTTTGTAGTAAATATGTTTGTGTTTTCTTTTTGCTACATTACAAAACACTCTGCTCCGTTGACAGATTTCCACAAGATCCAAATCTCAAAGAACATCCATTGTTCTTTGAGATGAGATGAGATCAGTTCGCTTGGAGAGACAGGAATACGACTGGTCCCCAAGCAAAATAACAATAATTTGTTCAGTCCATTTTCAGGATGACGATTTTTATATGACGAAAAAATGATACCAGAGGCTATAAACAATCCGGGCTCTTTTTAAATATATTATCCAACTATTTGACATTTTGGTAAAGCAAGCTATGTTAGCCATATCTGTTATTAATTTTTAAACAAAAGACAATAAGACTTTCTTGTTAATCTCTAAGGAGGCCGTAGCTCACAGTAGATGCCAAATAAATATATATTCTTTCTTTTTTTTAAATTCTTTATATATGTATGTATACATAGTCGTATGAGCCATTTTATGTAAATATAAATGTGAACTTTTTGTTGTTATGTATCTACTCAGATCAAAGAAATAGGCAGATAGAACGCTCAGAACACGCGAGTGTCTCCACCAAAGTTAATACAAAATCAAATAGAATTACATTCCATAATGTTTTCTTTGTTTTTGAGAACAACTTTTACGATGGTTAAAGACACGAGACGGCATATTTTGGCAAAAAACAACAACGACGCGCAGCTTGGTACGACGTGTAGCTTGGTACTGTCGCGACTTTGTATTCGATTTTGATTTTGTATTAACTTTCGTGGACCCACTAGCGTGTTCTGAGCGCTCTATCTGCCTATTTCTTTGATCTGAGTGTATCTACATAAACTGCAAAAGAAATAAAAATACATAGGGTAAAGTACCCAACTGTTGACCTCCCACCAACTATTGACCGCATAACAGTTTTTATCAAAAATAATAATAAATCTTCTTGCAGTGCTGCATAAAGAATACAGAAAATGAAATATAATTTATCTTGTAATATATTGGCGTCACAGAAAATTTAAATAAAGCAATAATGCGTCCGTAAACCTATGATAACAAAATACACTCCTAAAATCATCAAGAAATTTAACAATTTGCTAAGCTGACGGTTGTTTTCAATGTCATTTTATTTCAGTTTTACACGATACATTCCTTTGAGTTTGGTATTTTTTGGTTATTTAAGACAGACACAATGCTTTTCCACATGATTTTCAAGTTTTAATGAGCGTTAACTTGTTAAAATGATGAGGTCAATATCTGGTACACTCAAATGTATGAATAACCATTTTTTTAACATGGCATGTCAATAGCTGGTAATTTACCAAATGTACGAGAATACCAGTTACTGACACCACGGTGTGTACGTATAGTTCATTTTTAATGGTGAGGTAGCTTAACTTTAATGCATCTGTATTAAGCCCATGGGCGTTGGCACCCCTGAAGGTGTGTATCTGCATAATCACAAACATAAAAAATACCTTACGTAGTAACCTGACTACCTAGCATAATTTGAGTGAGGTACTTAAATTTTCGGTCTACTGTCACATTCTAGATCCTCCTGAATATTTTAGACTTTTAGACTTACTAATATTATAGGAAAAGTGAACGGCTGAATGGATTTTGACACAATTTGGCAAGCAGATTATTTTAAAACCTGGTTAAGTGGGTGTACCTGGACGCAGGATACTTTTTATGTCGGTATACGGTCCCGTGGGACAATTGCAGAATATAACACGAGCAATGCCTCAGCCACAGGTTGGTTTAATGCATAAAATGACAAAATATACCCTAACCTGCATGTTTAGGCAAAGTGTGAGCTAGTTTAGTTTGTGAGGTCTTTTACATAAGTTTAAAAAGTTAAAACCGTCTTATGTAATTAGGAAAATATTAATTCAAAGGTTTTGAAACTCACTTTGTAGAACTAAAGCCGTGTTCTTTCAATTTATATTTTGCCGGCGAGTATTTTTATATATCTGCTGCATAATACAGAACAGTGAAATTAATAACTACTAATAAAGAAGAAAAATTGGACAAAAAGTGATAAAAACTACAACAAAAAGTGATAAAAACTACAAAATTTCAAAATTAAGTGCAAGAATATTATTGACGGTGTTTGAAGACTGAAGACCTAAATAGTGTGAAGAAAGAAAATGAGAAGGGCTTTAGGACTAGCTTTGTTTGTTTTTTTGTCAAATAAAACCTCGTATCACATTCATTATAAAAATTATTTGAGTTTATTCTTATACTACAGGAGGTCAAAAATTGGTCATTTGCATGATGAAAATTTGGTACAAGCATGTTAATAACTGGTCAAATGGCCTGTTCTTGCTAAACTCGAGAAAAAAAACACTTTTTACCTTTGTATGACTGGAAATAATGTTTTAGTTACATTCTCCAATGTTTATTTTATCTTCCAAAAACATTAATTTCCACTTGCAACTCGTACATTAGTTTATTTTGCGAAAGAAGCAAGGAAAACCGCTTAAGGGGTCAATAGTTGGGTGTTTTACCCTACCTAATAAAAAATATTCAAATCTTTCATTGCTACTTTTTATATAACTCCTCCACTTTGACAATTTTTGCAGCCCGTCAAATTAATGTCATGTGTTCATTTCTAGCGCCAATGATGTCATTGTTACTATGCGTTGCTTAGCCAATTAGAGACGAGCGTTGACAACCTACCCAATCATAACTTCGTGTTGTTAATATAGAACAAACTAGCTGTTTTAAGAAAACAAACGTCGTGGGCCGTCTTTCAAACAGATTTTGTTTGAAGTTACTCTTCCATGTTTTCTTCGTTCACTGATTTCATCCCACCTATTCGAAAAGGACGACTTGGTTCGCCTTTAAGTGCGCCCAAAACTGGTGTTTTCTATAGGGAATTTTTAGCGGGCAGAAATGAGTTTTTAATCCTCTTTTTATGTGCGCCGCAAAGAACATTGCCGCGCACTTTTTGAATTTGGAACATCTTAGTGCTCGGCACCAAAGAAATCCAACGCAAATAGTGTTTGAATATAGGCTGGCTGGAATGACGGCCCATAGTCACGACACGTCCCTGGCTGAATAAAAATTGTAGATTGTTTTTTTTTTCGGACAGTGGCATGGATGTATTATCTGTAGGTTGTAATTTAATGTTTTCCACGATGCGTTCACATGTTTTCGCCTCGTTCTCAATGAAATCTTCTATATAATTTTCATAATTGCGAAAATGTCTCAAATCTATATTCTATATATATAAAATTCAAAACTGACTGACTGATCTGACAACGCACAGTCCAAACCGCTGGGCCTAGAAACTTGAAATTTGGCATAAGCCCTCCTTATACCACGTAGGTGAGCACTAAGAACGGATTTTGCGAAATTCGGCCCCTAAGGGGTTATTTTTGGGGTTGATAGTTTGTATGAAATTTCGTAACTATAAGTGCTAGGAAAGTTAAATTTTGAATACGGGTTCTTTTGAGGACGTAAGAGTTACCTATGACAGGATTTTGCGAAATTCGACCCCTAAGGGGTTTGTTTTTGGGGTTGACAGTTTGTTTGAAACTTTTTTATTAGAAGCGCTAGGCGTCTCAAATGTTGCATGGCGGTTCTTTTTAAGACGTTAACTCTCACCAAGGCGGAAATTTTGTGAAATTCGACCCCTAAGGGGTTGTTTTTGGGGTTGAAAGTTTTGAGACTCAAATTTTATATAGGGGTTGTTTTTTGGACGTAAGTAATACCTAGGACGGGATTTTGCGAAATTTGATCCCTAAGAGGTTGTTTTTGGGGTTGAAAGTTTGTATGAAACTCTGTTACTTCAAGTGCGAGGAGCCTCAAATTTTGCACCGGGTTCCTTTATAGGACTTAGATGCACACCATGGCGGGATTTTGCGAAATAAAACCCCTAAGGGGTTTGTTTTTGTGTTTCATAGTTTGTATGAAACTTTGTTACTACAAGTGCTAGGCGTCTCGAATTTTGCGAGGGGTTCTTTTTAAGACCTAAATGTTCACTAAGATGGTTTTGCGGAATTCGACCCCTAAGCGGCTTTTTCGTGGTTGATAGCTTGAAGACTCAAATTTTGCATAGAGATCCTTTCTTGGACATAGTTGCGGGTGTTTTGTGGAAAAAGACCCCAAGGGGTTGATATTTTGTATAGATACCTAAAACGGAATATTGGGGGTTGATAGAATTTTTGTTCAATATTGATTTAGTTTTTCCAACAGTATCCCATATAGAGGGTGGCTGGGACTAGAAATTCACAAAGGCAAAGTTCCAAAATCACGCGGACGAAGTCGCGGGCGTAGTGCTAGTGTAAATATAAGTTTTTAGTTGTTTTATTATTAGATAATTTCAATTTGACGGCGCATGGTGTACCACGCGCGCCTCAAAGAGCGTCAGCATAATGACGGGGCCCCCCTCTCAGAGGGCCAAAGCCTGCCGGGGTCGCGGGATTATTTCCTTACCGTGACCCCGGAACAAAAAGGGCTATTGAAGGACACCGTGGATTTTAGTCAGTAGAAGTCTGACAGTAAGGGTGGGAGGACTCATTTGATGATTTTACCAAGATAAAAAAAAAAGATAATTTCAATTTAGTTGTTACTCTATGTTTTATTAACCCGTATAATAATATTAAAATAAAGTACGAGGCGCTTTTTATTTTCTCATAGTGGGTGATGAAAAGTAGAGTGTATCACTCGGGCGCAAAATATATTTTTGTCGTAAAAATATTACTTTGCTCCCTTGTCATACAATCTACTATATCTACCTCTATTATTTTTTGCGGGCGGATTTCTATTTACTTAATAGAACAATACTATTGACCTGTCAAATACATTGTAATCTGGTATCTTTTTCTAATCTCTAAGGTAAGATAATTTAATTAAAATCTAGATTAAAATAGCGGGAGATACAGATGTAGTATTTCCTCCCACTATTTTAATTATATTAATTTAAAAATTAAACTATTTTAATTGAAGTAGTTTTGCTTTATTCTTTTTATTAATCTTTATTATGTTTATATACATATTTTCTTTATTGTGTTTTTGGTCCTTGACTGCTGGCCTTTTAGACAGACTAAGAGTCACTCAACAGGAAAGAGCTATGCTCGGAGTTTCTTTGCGAGTCACCGACATAGCTCATAAAATTTGAAGTTGAAGTGGCAATGGGCAGGCCACATCGCTCGTAGAACTGACTACCGATGGAGAAGAAAAATTCTCGAGTGGCGACCATGGACCGGAAGACGCAGCTTAGGCGGACCTCCCACTATGTGGACCGACGACATCGTGATGAGAGGCGCGGGCAGCCGATGGATGCAAGTGGCGAATTGTCGTTCGGCGTGGCGGTCTAAGGGGGAGGCCTATGTTCAGCAGTAGACGTCTTCCGGCTGATGATGATGATGAAATAATTTGATACAAAATAACCTATTCTGGCGGTACGAATTTTGCGGGGTCAGCTAGTATTAAATACTAAAACGGTTTTTTTACCAAAGTAACACAATTCAAAACAACATATTGTCTTTTGTAGCATGTCTTGGGTTATTCATTATTATTATTAACACGTTCGTTGCATTACGAGATCTATCAGATCTCTTGCAGGACTTGTATTGTGCGTCGAACAAAATCGTGTTGTTTCACTCGTTGCGGGAGGATCTAATGTGTAAAGTACTTTAGGTATGAGTAGGACAAATATACATATTTGCTTCCTACTTAAAGCTGAATTCAAGGATATTAAAAAAGAAATTAGAGATGGATTAGGTCCCTAACGCACAGCACTGTAATTATTTTCATTCCTTGCGTTAGGAGATATGTCGGTACTCGTGGAATCGTACGCCTCGTAGACGCAAGAGAGGGAAGGTGACTCGTTTTAGTGTTGTCCTAGCATTGACGTGGGATGTCGCGCGCACGTTTGCGAAATAACATTCACGTATAAACCTACGTGTTGATTATCATTTTTGTTATACAATGAGTGCTTTTAAAAGAAAAAAGTGTAAAAAATCTTTTTTGGTGAGATTTCTAACAAAAAATCAACGCCGGATTATACTGCTGCATCGTCCAGTAAAATATTTTTTTTGGAAAATGTTCAAATTTGCCCCCCATTGGCTAATAAATAATGACAGTAATTCTGATTATGAAATATTTGACGCACCTAAAAAGAAAATGAAACTTTTTCAATCGACAACTGAGATATTATTTTATTCCCATCACTACTTACTACACATATTGAACTATCTTCGGTTGCGGTACGAGATACAATCGATATCATATTTTTTTTTGGTATTTGTAGTTTATTCAAATGTCATAACTGCGTGCGAACCTAGCAAAATATAAAGCAATAGGCTATCTTTCACCCACAAAAACTTCAAAATATATTTGATTGTTTTTTTGGAAGATATAAATTATTTTCAAAACTGTATCTTTAGGAGACTGATTAGGTCTCAAACGCACCAAAAGGTAGATTAGTTTCGAGATCTTTTAGGTCTCCAACGCACCAGCTGAAAGTTCTTTGAAAGTGATGGCGCAGGGAACGTGTTAATTAGCCTGTAGTGTCCCACTGCTGGGCAAAGGCGCCCAACGATCACGACTGTGCGCTATCTCCTGTAAATTCTCAAGGAAGACATCCAGTTCGTCTCACCTTCTCCTTCGTGGTCTGTCGAGATCCCGTGTGGTTGTATGTCTTGAATGTTATAGTTTATTTAGCTAGAGCATACAAACTTACATAATAATTATTATGTCTGCTCGTACGTAGTTTAATGTCTTTGATAAATGTAATAGTTTGAGAGGATGCAAGCATAGATGTTCCTTACTCTTTCGTGTAAAAACGACTCAGGGATTTGAATGAAATATGGTATACAAAAGTTTATAACCAGGATTATCACATATAGGATAATATAACTGATAGTTTTAATCCGCGATAGTATGTTCCCGAGGGATAATAAAATTATCGAGTTGTACCAGGTGAAACCGCTGGCAACTACTAGTCGTACATATTTCAGTATAAGGGTAGTTTAAGCGTAACAATCCGCACTCGGATTTTACGAGGCCTACGGAAGGTCGAGGATTTTGATATTTATGTATGTTTAAAAGGCTTTGGTTACGATGAACTGAGAGGGAAGAGTTATGCTAGTTTGACCAAGTGACTCTTTTGTGTTTGTGTTAGTGAGTCTTTTAAAATTTTAGTATGGATGGATATGCTAATTTCTGAATTGGCTGTCGTACATCTCATAACAAATTTAGATTATTAACTCATATAAGATGCACATTTCATAAAAAAAAAAAATCTTTCTGTAAAATCTCTCACATTGTTGTTATTTTTTCTAAAAAACATAAGATTCGTACGTTTTTCTTCATATCAATGAACTGTGACATTATAAACATATTTTCAGGTAATAGCTTCTGTAAGACTTTGTCGTTATAACTGAAGCGCGCCCCAGCCTATGAAATATTCAAATAAAACGACGCCATTTTTGTTATCACCATTTTGAACCAGGTTAATAAATACATTATGGAGAGAACGTTTTTATATAGGTGCTAGTTATTTAGAACCAACACAGGATAAATATAATATAAAATATACATGGATAGTTTATAACCTGGATTAAAACATGGGATAGTTTTATGTACACGTAACTTTTGAGTTGTAGCAAACTAAGCCGCTCTTAAAAAGGTCGCCGGAAGACGCTGGATGCAGGTCGCTTCCAACCGGTGTATGTGGAGATTTAAAGGGGAGGCTTATGTTCAGCAGTGGACGTCCTATGGCTGAGATGATGATTATGATGATGATGAAGCCGCTGGTAACAGCAAGTTCAACTATAATGCTTAAAGCGTCTGAGATCAATTATTTTCAATTATGGAATCCTCGGTTAGTCATCAAATGAACTCCCACCCAGGGCGGCACGGGAACTGTTAGACCTATACTGACTGAAGTCCACGATATCTTTAAATAATAGCCTCAATTCTAGCCCTTTACGTTCCAGGGTCAAGGTTACCTGATAAGTCAGAGACAGTCCCGCGACAGGCAGGTTTTGACCCTCTAGCCACGTCAATTGCTGACGACTCTTTGAGGCGCGTGGAACACGACGTGCCGTCGTGGTCCATGACCGACGGATGAAGAGTTACCCATTTCTCGCCATCTACATGCCCGCACCTACGCATCCGTTGTGCCCGTTTATACGGATACTAGTTTTAAATAATGGTAAGAGTTGATTGATCCCAACACATGACGAATATTTAGCTCTATAGTTTTTCAGAAACATTGAGCACTGGTAGCCCAGTGGTATCGAACCCAGCCCAGGCGCATTACTTTGTGTAATTTATTTCATCACCACTGTTCTCAAAACGGTGAAGGAAAACATCGTTAGGAAACCGGCATGTCCTAGAACCAAAAATTCGAAGATATGTGACATCCACCAACACGCACTGGGCCCGCTTGGTGGATTATGGCCCACTCCCTTTTACTGAGAGCTTTTGCCTGTGACCCAGCAGTGGGAACATCAATAGGCTGATGATGTGATGATGATGATAGAAAACATTTACAACCAAAACATGAAATGCTGTTTTTGTACAAGGATATATTTAGCAGGCCAATAAATAAAATGTTTATCATAAACAACTACGGTTTAACTACAAAAACATTAAACATTTGTTAAACACTTGTCTAAAAAAACTGATAACACCAAAACGGCATTTGACGTTGATAGAAGGGTCGTTTTTCAGTTGTACTTCTTTAGACAAGTATTCAACAAATACTTTTTTTTTTTCATGGTATGATGGTTGTAGTTTACAAAGGACTAGTTACTATAGATACAGAATTGATGAAAGTAACTCGAAATGAACGTTTTTTAAGAAATCTAAAGTAGTTTTGTAAGGCTAAAATTTAAATGCGCATCAATAATTCTTTTTGTATATCAAAATGGGTAAATGGTCACCAAATCTAAAACTCGCTTTGGTAAGATTTCAGTGACACCCCGAAGTTCGGTTTGGTTAGGTTCCTTTAAACCTTGTACACAGAAATAGAAGCCCCGCGAAGCGGGGCTTTGACGACCCTGCTAAGCTAGATTTTTTTTATTACACATAATAGGTTTATTTCTTTATTACTTAGGAAACGTTATTTGGTGACCATTTATCCATTTTGGTAACCGTTTAGAATTTTTTGGTAGTAAAATAGGTACTTTTTTGGGTGGTGTTTAAACACAAGCCGTATTGTAATATAAAACACACAATATTGACCATAACAATATAAACTCCGTACTTTTACATTGTTATTTTCTTTGCTTAAGAGAAATTTCTTCATGCCTGAAAACAGATAAAAACTTGTTCAAAGCAACAAATTCGAATTGAAAAACTTGGTGATTATATTTTTCAGCATCGTCGCGTAAGTTTGATATTGGCAAATCCCTTATAAGTCCGCGTATGCTCACAGTCCGCACTCCCTAACTTAGACGAACCCAAAGTAATCTAAAACAAATAAAGATGAGTGGGACCCCACAGACGTTTCGCGCATATCGAATTCCCCTTTATGTTCATATGAATAATAACAAATTTTGTATTCAGCGTATTGTTTGAGACTTCACTAAGAAGTTTTGCAGAAGGAAATTGTTTCCCCGTTTGTCGTCGACTTGGAGTTCAATATTAAATCTGCGTTGGGATCAATCATAAGGATGTAATTTTGACGTCGCGTGTCTTTTCGAACGATTTCCTTAAGTAGAACTTTTTGTGGAGTACTTCAAGATTTTTGTCAAAAATAATATTGGGAAACGGTTTAAAAGAATTTAGAAAAGTGATTTATTGTTTGGAAATGAAACCAACGATACATAGGAATGGTTGACCCTTGAATGCAGGTACTTGACACTTTGTTTATTAGAAACGCAGCCGCGAAATAGCAACCTGAGCTAGGAACACAAAAAAACAATGTAACAGTAGGAACTTTGATTTCAAGTTGCTTTGGCAAAATTGTTTCTACTTTTACTTCTTCATTTGATGGTATATCTCCAACAACATTATTCATTAGATGTTCAACTCTTACTTTAGAAGGTGATAAAGCAGAAGCTCCTGCTTTAACTGACTGACCTGTTGGTCTAGTGGTTAGTGACTCTGACTGCTATGCCGGGGGTCGTCATGACTGTGAGAACATTTGCTCAGGTTTTTGATTCAGGTTCATCTTGGACTTGAATACGTTGTATTGCATATAGAAAAAGTACCATTGTCGGTAACGGTACTATTAATTAGTCTAGATTACTCCGACTAATATCTAACAAAAACCTTGTACCTACCTATTATGTTATGAAAAATAGTGTTTTATTTATATAATTTAGGCTAAAAAACACAAGGAACATGAAAACGTAGGTACAATCGACAAAGTGGAATCATAACCCATTTTGACAATAAATCGTTTGAATCTGTCGAATTGACAAAGATCAAAGTCGTTACCATGGATACGTATGTTTACGCGAATGTGGACCTAATTGTATTTGAATGTCTGTGGGAAAATAAGCTTATGGTGGATCATAATTCCACTTGGTCGATTGTACATTGGTCCCGGGGTAGCCGGCCGTGAAGTTATAATGAAGTTTTTAAATGAACGTACCCGTTTCATAAAGTGGAGGGTGACCTACCAACGGTCTTTTTTTAATTTATAATGTTCAGTCGCTTATTTTCTGACAACTTAAGCTTACAGAAGGAAGGAAGTGAACACTTTATTTTAGCATGTCTTTATAGTAACATACATAATTATTTCAATGATAAAAAGCTTACAAAACGGTGTAGATAATTGATCTAAAAATCAGTACCCTCAGCAAGAAATTTACAGTATTTGAGACGTAAACTGGAACTTTGACTATTTCGAATTGACAATTTTTAAGGAAAAAATTAGTTCCTGCTTCGCACACTAGAGGCGCTGTTTCATTTTTCCATACAAGAAACGCTGTAAATACTGTGAAAGTGAAAGAGTGAAAATTCGTGCTAAAAGTACTGATAATATAATTAAACAGTATGAAAACAATTGGAATGTGAGTCTCTCTTGACACATTGTAAAAATTGAAAATATTCCAATTCTCAGTAGTTGTTAGCTATACTGGCTATTACAAATAAATCCAAAGTATTACAATACTCAACAATTTGTTGTGGCCCATCAACTATTTTCTGACAAAACAATATTCTTTTTTTGACGCTCACACATCAATTTATTCCCGTTGTTACCTAAACTATCCGCAGTTTTTTCAAATAGATGTAACTAGAAAAATATTGGCAAGCATACAATTCAGCTTTTGTAGAGCGATTGTTTTTTTTTTTTGTTTGAATAAAATATTACCAAACGATACTTCTATCTAACGATACTTTAATCCATCTTTTTTGTGCTGTTCGTGAATTAAAAATAAAAGCTACATGGGTTGATGTTGAAGATTAATCCAGCGTTAAAATAAAATAAAAAATCTATGAAAATTCATGCATGTTTTGCCTTTCACATCGTCCCAAACAGTTATACTCATAATTAGGCGACGTAGTGTATTGTCTTATTTGGTCCAGTTTTTATTAATAGGTAAACATTTTGTTATTGTTGCAGTCACTTACTCACTCCCCTCATTCATTTGATATTATAATTGTTACAGTCAAAGTAATAAATGTATTCATTATGCAATCATAAGTAATTATGTATGATCACTAAACTGACTAGAGAAAGTGAAAAATTAATAACTTTGACTAGGTTCTGTTCATAATATTTGATAAAAATAGTGATCCGTCTTCCCTTGTTACTTGAAACGCATCACTCAACCTATTATCTACTATATACATGTATCACTATATATAATTATGTCTAAGCTTCTTGTCTAGCTTAAAGTGAAATGTAAACTCAGTTTTAATTAAAACATCTTTCTTGTTTTGTATAAAACTAATAAATTAAATTTGAAATTAAAAAGGGGTATAATAAGAACTGGATAAGTGAAATTGAGCTATGGGTTCTGTAGGTATCGAAAAAAAAGTGATTAAACGAAAATGACGTTTCAATTCGTCACAAAAATGTATTGCTATCTATACTAATATTATAAAGAGGTAAAATTTGTTTGTATGTAGGGGGTAATCTCCGGAAGTACTAAACCGATTTTAAATTGTTTCACTAGTCGAAAGCTAAATTATTCGTGAGTGCTATAGGCTATAATTATAAAGATATCATGTACAACGAAGTAGGCCCGGGTCAGCTAGTTATAAATATAACCAAAGGTGTGTAGGTACAGAATTGTAGCTACATTTGTTTTAGGAAAAGCTTAAAATTGAGTTGGAAGAGTTGACCCTTCGATACACTAAGTAACAAGGCAACTTTTAACTAATAAGCTTTTTAGTCAAATTAATAATTAAGAAGATGAAGTAACATTTTTATAGAAGTATTCATTGAACAAACTCTATCTAAAGTGAATATTCTTGTAAACATAGAACTCGGTGTAGTGCAGGCTTAGTTTAAAGGACCTACGGAACCCTAAAAAGGAGTGAAACAAAAAATTGCTAAACAAGTTTGGAAAACAGCTTTAATTTCTTCGAAAAGAGTACAAGAAGGTACTGAAAATGATAATCCAACTTTGCATCACTACGGTTTTATGACGTCGTCGTAAAACCAAACATCTTTTGAAATTAAATTTTAAGATCTTTTCAAGTTCTTTATTATCTATATTTTTCGATCGTCTTGAGTAGTTTATGACAAACGACACTAACGTTAAATCTAGCTGGTAGCCAAGATATTATTATAATGTTCACAATAAATTGCCGACAGCTTTATGAGGATAGAATAGCTGCTGCCATTTCAAAAAATAGGTATTTAGAAAAACTCCTACTGTCCCGCTTTGAAAAAACCCCGATCGTGCGATAGAGAGCGTTGCAGCTCGCGACTGACTGTAATTATTTTTTATATGAAATTTGTCTCTCGGGAGCAAACGTTTTTCACATACTAAATCACGACCAATCTCTTAGATTCTGGTATCAATCGTTTCAGCATATTATATTCTAGGTTTTTTTTTTCTTAAACTTCTTTGTTTTTTAAATACAAAGGTTTTACTTCAATGAAGATTTTGTCATAAAAATAGTAACTTTTAGGCGCCTGTAACTTTCAAACTATTATAAAGGACAATGGGCAAAAATGTATGAAACTTGGTCCAAGGTCCTCCACTGATGACACCTATGGGAAATGAAAGTATATGGTTGTGACATCATTCTGGCAAGAGATTATCAAAATCCGTCCGGGGGTTCTTTTTTTATGTCCATTTAAGTGACTACTAATCTAACCTAACCTTACCTATCCAAACCCAACCTAACCTAACTTGTTTTGTTTTTTTTGAGGACCACACCATTGAGGACCAGTCCCCCCTAGTACAGTGCACAAAGTGTCTTGGATACGGTCACAATAGGACCATATGCAAGGCCGAAAAAGAAGCCTGCAGCTTCTGCGCAGGAGCGCACAACGGAAGGGACTGCCCCAGTCGGGCTGACGGCAAACAGCCCACATGCATAAATTGCAAAGTGGCTCAAAAACCGGGCAGCGACCTGGCACACACCGCGTTCAGCGAAGAATGCCCGGAACGCCAAAAGTGGGATGGAATAGCGAGGTCGCGCGTTTCCTATTGCTAAGGGCGACCAGGAGAACACACACACAGGACAACCCGTCACCTTACAAAACGCAACGAGACCGACAGCAAGGCTGAAATTCATCCAAGTCAACCTTCAGCGCTCCAAGCTGGCCACAGAAGAGCTGCACATGGCGGCACAGGCGAGGGGAGTTTCGGTAGCACTTGTTCAAGAACCTTATGTAGGACGAACAGGTGTGATGAAGCAACTGCCCGGCACGCAAGTTATCCAGTGCAGCCTCAATCGCCAGAAACCAGTCAAGGCTGCTATAGTTGTTTTCGGGAACAACCTGGAGGTCATCCATGACCCCCAGCTTGTGACCGAGAACATCGCCGCCGTCCTGCTGAAGGCGGGCCAATTCAGCTTTGGAGTGCTATCGGTCTATTTTGAGGGTGACCAAGAAATCGAACCGTACCTCTCTGTAACACAAAACACCATACACAAATTACACACACACAACATCCTAGTGGGAGGAGATGTAAACGCCTGGAGCCAGTGGTGGGGAAGTGTTTCCGAAAACCATCGCGGGGCGGAGTACAACTCATTCCTCAACGAGCAAGAACTCCACATCCTTAACATGGGCCAAACGCCGACGTTCGAGACCTACAGAGGAGACAGGTGGTGCACCAGCATCGTCGATGTTACGGTATGTAGCCTGTCACTGTTAGGCAAAGTCGAGGAGTGGCGAGTAGAAAGAAGTCTAACAACCTCGGACCACAATGCAATAACCTTCTCAATGCGCTTGGAGAAGGCCTTGGAACCCCTAAGGCCAATCACCACGCGCATCTACAACACGAAGAAGGCAAAGTGGTCAGACTTCCGCACACACTTCAAGGCAGGCCTGGCGGAAAGTAACATCACGCCAGTCACAGTCTCGGACGTTGCGAACCCAGAGGACCTGGAGACACTCATATCTAAATACACCAAACTTATACACCGCTCATGTGAGGAAGCGATCCCAAAACTGGGGTCGCCGAAACACGACACCAAGCCCCCCTGGTGGAACCCATCTCTGGAACGTCTCAAACGAGATGCACTGACGAAGAAGAGAAGAATCCGGAATGCAGCAGCAACCCGGAGACAATTCGTCATCCAGGACTATGTACAGGCCAAAACCACCTACACCACAGCGGCGACCGAGGCAGCCACGGCCAGCTGGAAGGAGTTCTGCTCGAAGCAGGACCGGGAGAGCATGTGGGACGGCATCTACAGGGTACTTAGGAAGACAGCCAGAAGACAGGATGACACCCTCCTTAGAAACACCGCAGGCGAAACGCTCAGCCCAGAGCAATCTGCGGATCTGCTGGCAAAAACCTTCTACCCGGAAGACTCAACGGATGCCGAACAGCCTTACCACACTGCCCTGAGGAGGCTAGCGGAGGAGAAAAACCCTCGAGGACTGTCTGCTGATGATCCTCCTTTCACGAACGCGGAGCTGGAAATGGTTATTCAGAACCAAAATCCGAAAAAAGCTCCCGGTCCCGATGGACTCACAGCGGACATTTGCACAGCGGCAATAAACTGCGACAGGGACGTGTTCTTAGCGATAGCTAACAGATGTCTGTCGCTGTCACACTTCCCGAAGCAGTGGAAGGTCGCCCACGTGTGTATCCTTCGCAAGCCAGGAAAAGACGACTATACCAGCCCTAAGTCGTACAGGCCAATAGGCCTGCTCTCGGTCCTAGGAAAAATCGTCGAGAAACTCCTAGTGGGCAGACTCCAGTGGCATCTCCTTCCTACACTTAACACCAACCAATACGGCTTCATGCCACAGCGTGGAACCGAAGACGCCCTCTACGCCCTAGTGGGCCACCTACGAGCCGAAATCAAAGCCAAAAAGATTGTGCTTTTGATATCACTGGACATAGAGGGGGCCTTCGATAATGCATGGTGGCCAGCATTAAAAAGGCAGTTGGTAGTAAAGAGATGCCCAAAAAACATCTACGAACTTGTTACCTCATACCTGGAAGACCGGAACATCAGGGTCAACTACGCCAGAGCGACTAGCGAGAAGGGAACCACGAAAGGATGCGTACAAGGCTCCATTGCCGGACCGACATTTTGGAACCTTATCCTGGACTCACTCCTTCACAAAATGGCTAGAATGGGGGTTTATTGCCAAGCCTTCGCAGACGACGTTGTCCTAGTTTTCTCGGACTTTACCACCAGTCCCCTGCAGCAGACGGCAAACGACGTGCTAGACGTAGTATCGGAATGGGGCGTCAAAAACAAATTAAGCTTCGCAGCGCACAAGACCAATGCGATGGTTTTAACGAGAAAGCTTAAGTATGACCTCCCGGTACTTTATATGTCAGGCACGCGGCTAAACCTAGTCCAAGAGGTTAAGCTGCTAGGTCTCATTATAGACTCGAAACTCACCTTTAACGCGCATGTGTCTGCAACCTGTAAAAAGGCCACAGACATCTATAAGCAGCTGGCACGCGCAGCGAAGGTGACCTGGGGTCTCAACGGAGAAATAATCAGGACAATATACGTGTCGGTGATAGAGCCAATCGTGACGTATGCAGCGAGTGCGTGGGCCCCTGCGGCTGAGAAACTGATGACAAGGAATCAGTTTGATTCACTGCAGAGAGGCTTTGCGCAGAAGATCTGCAAAGCATACCGCACGGTGTCTCTAACATCAGCACTAATTCTGTCAGGCCAACTTCCCCTAGACCTCCGGGTAATCGAGGCCGCAACCCTTTTTAAGATCAAAAAGGGCCATTCCCACGAGTTCCTACCACCGGGCTGCGAGTTGGAACGGGACGTCCACCACTCCCGAAATCCTCATCCAGCGCTACTCACAATAACAGAGTACGCACGCCTGGAGGATCTGACTCCTGAAACTCTGGAAACCCACCGAGTAATCGGTCCCCAAATATACACCGATGGCAGCAAGATAGAGGGGAAAGTCGGAGCTGCCTTGACTTGGTGGGAAAACGGAATAGAGTCTAGATGCAATACTTTTGGCCTGGCGCCTCACAACTCAGTCTTCCAGTCGGAAATGTACGCCCTCTTCAGAGCCGTTAACATGGTAAGAGAGTCTAGGGCGGCCACCGTGAGCATCTTAAGCGACTCAAGGTCGTCGCTTGACCTGCTCAGGAGGCCGTCTGTCACTCACCACCTGGCATTCCAGATTAAGAATAGCGTCCGTGAGATTCGACGGGAGGGCAGAGAGGTGAGACTCTTCTGGCTTAAGGCCCACGTGGGAACCGCCGGGAATGAGAGAGCCGATGAACTGGCTAAAGAAGCAGCCCTAAATAGTGACACAGTTCACTACAACAAGGTCCCCGTATCCTTCGTGAGGCGGAAGATAAGGGAAGGGACTATAAGTAAGTGGCAAGCGCGATACGAGTCATCGAGTACAGGAGCGGTAACAAAAGTGTTTTTCCCAGACGTCCTAGCGGCGAAAAAGACACTCAGAGACACAGTTCTCACACCGGTCCATGTACAAGTCCTAACAGGACATGGAGGATTCTCAGCGTATCTCCACCGATTCCACCTTAAAGATAGTCCCTCGTGCGTCTGCGACCCCAGCTGCGAAGAGACGGTGTGGCACCTGCTACTTGAATGCCCAAGATTCAGTCATGACAGAATGGAGCTGGAAGTAAAGATCGGAACCCAGCTAAGCCAGTCCTCTCTTCACAACATCATAGAAGGATCGGCAACCAGGAAACCATTCTTGGCATTCGCGAGCAAAGTCGCCACAGTCGCGGCAGGGGCTAACAAAACAGACCCTTCCTTACCACGTCGAACTCGACTACCACCTGGCCAACCACCATCACTACAAACAACTACACCTCAAACCCTACCACAAGCAACAACAACACAAAACACTGCACACACATCAATCACTGTTACACAACCCACAAATACAAACACTGACCAAATCAGAGCACCAGCGACGCCGACAGCAGAAGCGGAAGCCAGTTTACCACCAGCCCCTACAAGCATGCCAATAGCACAACTCCTGGCATGCGGAGGAGACGGAGTACCAAGTATCAGACTGCGACCCGTCGCCCTGTTCATGAACAAGGAAGGGGAAAAACTGGGAATAAGCTTCTGCATCGGCTGGAGCCGACCAGGAGCCCGAATACCAATCTCACCGGGCCTAGCCGCCCTGATCAACGGAAGTACCACCAAGACAACCATCAAAGGCAGCAAATACGCTGCATTGCCTCAAGTCGAAGTAGCCACTCACCGTTGCCGTCTATTGCGGTTCAAAGGGAAGACAATCGCTTTATTCGAGTGGGGAGCGGACACTCCATTCACACAGGCAAGTTTGGTACTTCAAAAGATTGGGGAGGCCGGGGAAAACTCGGAAGGCGCTCGAACAATAAGCGTGGATGCCATGGAGATCGGAGGCGAGAGAGGAGATGTTGCGGACCGCTACGGTTGTTTAAAGGCCTCTGAGCACCATGAGGTAATCGTCTATGAGGACAGAGGGGAATCATTAAGTTTCCTCAAAGCCCCGAGACGCCAAACAGCCACCGCAACAAGCCCGAACACCCTCAGTGGATCCGAGAGGGCTCAGCAAAAGGCAGCGACCGAAAAAGCAAAGGAACAGAGTAAAACCACAAGCCCAGAGGAACGGGCTCGGTCGAGGAGTCGTCTGAAAACGTTCAGCACTTTCTTCAGCAATCTGCTTCCAAGCACCAGTCGCAGTACACCACAGGAGACAGCCGTGGAGAGATTCTTTCGGAAAAAGGCCAAGGAACCATCTCAACAGAGGCCAACTCCGACAAGGGCCGATAAAGGACAGGTCAGCCCACCAACATTGGCAACAAGCTCAGGCACCATAGACCATGTCAAGAGCGCATTCCTCGAGTACATAGCGATCGTGAGAGCGACCAGAGAGGTTACACTCATGACATGCAGCAAGATCCTGCTGACCTTCCAGCGAAACACAGAAGGTCTGCTTAGGGTCCTACTCGAGGAAGCAGAGGCAGCGGTGTACGACAACGTCAAATCTCAAGTCATCAAAGGGGAAATGACGGGGTCGTACATGGCAGCCTACAGCGCGAAATATGGTTTCGTAGCCCTGGACGAGGAGCAGACGGAGCGTTCGGGCAAACTCAAATTCAGAGCCCCCGACGACGACCCGATACTGGTTACCGCCAAATGTACCAAAATCATGTTGGACGATAAGATCCTCGAAATGGCTAAGTCCATCACGGGGACTGCGGATATTTCAACATCCGGGGAAACTTGGGTGGTACCCAGTATCAGGTGGGTAAACGGGGTCCCGGGTTGCGGGAAGACGACCTGGGTGGTGAAACACTTCGATGAGGAGAAGGACATCGTAGCCACTACAACGACTGAAGCTGCCAAAGATCTAAGGGAAAAGCTGGCGCACCGCTTAGGAGACAAAGTCAAGACAAAGGTGCGTACTATGGCTTCAATCTTAGCAAATGGGTTCAAAAAACAGGAGAAGTGCTACCGTCTGACGGTAGACGAGGCCCTTATGAACCACTTTGGGGCCATAGTTATGGCAGTCAAGTTGTCTGGGGCAAGCGAGGTGGTCCTCATCGGGGATGTAAACCAGCTACCATTTTTGGACAGAGACAACCTATTTCAATTAAGGTATACCCGTCCAAACCTGGTGGCAGGCATCACCCAGGAGCTGCTCTGTACACACCGCAACCCTATGGACGTGGCGTATGCTCTAAGCGAGATATACTCCGGCATATACTCGTCAAGGGCGACGCTGTCGCGGGTCCACTCCCTGAGCGTGAAGGGTTATACGGGAGCGAAAATACCGAGCACCGCCCAAAATACCCTATTCCTGGTTCACACACAAGAGGAGAAATCTTCTCTCATGAGCCAGGGTTATGGGTCTGGCGAAGGGTCGCGTACGTTGACCATTCACGAAGCTCAGGGGTTGACCTACGACAGCGTAATCATTATCAACACCAAGTCCAGGAGGCTTCAGATCCACGACAGCGTCTCCCATGCGGTAGTGGCAGTGTCGAGACACACGGTCAGTTGCGTCTACTACACCGACGACGCCGATGACGCCACGGGCCGCTTTGCGAGGAAAGCGATGGATGCGCCGACTAAAACGGTCGTCGAGTACAATCTTAAGACGGCCATGCAGCATCGAGATACAGCTGTCATGGAAGCCGTACTGAGGCTGGCGAAGTCCCTGGTCGTTAAACCCAAAACCTGACAAAACCTTTCCACAATCCCACAAAAAAAAAAAAAAAAAAAAAAAAAAACTGTGTAAACCGAGTGGCAGTGAGTCGTCATACTCACTTAAAGGTCTTGCCGATGGTGGCGTTTCATATGCGGCCGTTGAGTTCCCTAAAATATGGTTGAGCTTAACGGCGCGGATGTGGGCGTCATATCCGTGAACGGGTGCCGTCGGAGGAGGCTGGTCGATCCACACTGACACTCGGTATAATAAAAAAAATAAACCTCAATAGTAGTGTAAATGTAGTTGTATAAATATGTAATCGTAGTCTTATTAATATGTAGTAAATAAAAGCCTTCAAACAAAAAAAAAAAAAAAAAAAAAAAAAAACAAATATGGACTCACGTAGCATATAAGTTTAGATGTAAGAATCCGATGAAGGAGTGCAGCAACTGCATAAATTATGTAAAAAAAAAAAAGGTTGCACTCCAGGAGTGCCGGTAGAAGTGAAAACTTTTTTGTTACTATGTTTTATTTTTAATTTGAATGACGTCTTACTCATTTTCGATCAGGGTCACGTGACCCTGACGCGAGTTTTAAATTTTTTACCCATTACAGAAAAAGTGTACAACGCCGCTAAAGAAGTTTTCACTTCAAAAAAAATAAATAAACAATGTAATATTATGTAAACAAAGTCGCGGACGCCTCAGTCCGCGGAAAACTGATACTAACCAAAAAAAAAAAGGTTGCACTCCAGGAGTGCCGGTAGAAGTGAAAACTTTTTTGTTACTATGTTTTATTTTTAATTTGAATGACGTCTTACTCATTTTCGATCAGGGTCACGTGACCCTGACGCGAGTTTTGGTCACGTGACCCTGACGCGAGTTTTAAATTTTTTACCCATTACAGAAAAAGTGTACAACGCCGCTAAAGAAGTTTTCACTTCAAAAAAAAAAAAACTTGTTTTGTTAAGCTGTAAATGATGCCCGACACACATTGAAACATCTAGGCAGGCGGTTAGCTTATGCGTGCCTTAGACTCACTAGAAATACCAACGAGACCTTAAATAGCTAACCTAACCTAACTTTTTTTGTTCAGCTAAAAATGATGCCCGACGTATACTGAACCATCTGGGACGGCGGTTGGCTTATGTGTGACTTAGACCCACTGAAAATACCAACGAGACCTTAAATAGCTAACCTAACCGAACTTTTTTTTCAGCTAGAAATGATGCCCGACGCACAGTGAACCATCTGGGAAGACGGTTGGCTTATGTGTGACTTGGACCCACTAAAAATACCAACAAAACCTTAAATAGCTAACCTAACCTAACTTTTTTTGTTCAGCTAAAAATGATTCCCGACGCAAAGTGAACCATCTTGGAAGACGGTTGGCTTATGTGTGACTTGGACCCACTAAAAATACCAACGAAACCTAAAATAGCT
This sequence comes from Agrotis segetum, assembly GCA_036375495.1. Lineage (NCBI taxonomy): Eukaryota > Metazoa > Arthropoda > Insecta > Lepidoptera > Noctuidae > Agrotis > Agrotis segetum. Next base: position 811,180 of record JAQSVV010000150.1, read on the forward strand.
AACCTAACCTAACTTTTTTAATTCAGCTGTAAATGATGCTCGACGCATACTGAACCATCTGGGAAGGTGGTTGGCGTATGTTTGACTTACGACTAAAAACACCAATGAGACCTTAAATAGCTAACCTAACCTAACTTTTTTTTTAGCTAAAAATGATGCCCGATGCACAGTGAACCATCTGGGAAGACGGTTAGCTTATGTGTGACTTGGACCCACTAAAATACCAACGAAACCTTAAATAGCTAACCTAACCTAACTTTTTTTTCATCTGTTAATGATGCCCGACGCATACTGAACCATCTGGGAAGGAGCTTGGCTTATGTTTGACTTACACCGACTAAAAATATCTTACGGCCTTAATGTCTGCTGAAGCTGAACAAAAAAAGTTAGGTTAGGTTAGCTATTTAAATAGGTGATTAAGGTATCGTTGGTATTTTTAGTGGGTGTAAGTGAAACATAAGCCAACCGTTTTCCCAGATAGTTAAGTGTGTGTCGGGCATCATTTTCAGCTGAATTGAAAAAGTTAGATTAGGTTAGCTATTTAAGGTTTCGTTGGTATTTTTAGTGGGTACAAGTCACACATAAGCCAACCGTCTTCCCAGATGGTTCACTGTGCGTCTTTCATCATTTTCAGCTGAATTAAAAAAGTTAGGTTAGGTTAGCTATTTAAGGTTTTGTTGGTATTTTAGTGGGTCCAAGTCACACATAAGCCAACCGTCTTCCCAGATGGTTCACTGTGCGTCGGTCATCATTTTCAGCTGAATTAAAAAAGTTAGGTTAGCCATTTAAGGTTTTGTTGGTATTTTTAGTGGGTCCAAGTCACACATAAGCCAACCGTCTTTCCAGATGTTTCACTGTGCGTCGGTCATCATTTTCAGCTGAATTAAAAAAGTTAGGTTAGGTTAGCTATTTAAGGTTTTGTTGGTAGTTTTAGTGGGTCCAAGTCACACATAAGCCAACCGTCTTCCCAGATGGTTCACTGTGCGTCGGGCATCATTTCTAGCTGAAAAAAAAGTTATGTTAGGTTAGCTATTTAAGGTCTCATTGGTATTTTTAGTCGTTGTAAGTCAAACATACGCCAACCACCTTCCCAGATGGTTCAGTATGCGTCGAGCATCATTTACAGCTGAATTAAAAAAGTTAGGTTAGGTTAGCTATTTTAGGTTTCGTTGGTATTTTTAGTGGGTCCAAATCACACATAAGCCAACCGTCTTCCAAGATGGTAGACTTTGCGTCGGGAATCATTTTTAGCTGAAAAAAAAAGTTAGGTTAGGTTAGCTATTTAAGGTCTCATTGGTATTTTTAGTCGGTGTAAGTCAAACATAAGCCAACCGCCTTCCCAGATGGTTCAATATGCATCGGGCATCATTTACAGCTGATTGAAAAAAGTTGGGTTAGGTTAGATTAGGTAGTCACTTAAACGGAAATAAAAAAAGAACCCCAGGACAGATTTCGATAATATTTTGCCAGAATGATGTCACAACTATGTTCTTTCATTTCCAATAAGTGTCATAAGTGGAGGATCTTGGACCGCTTTTGCCCATTGTCATTTGAAAAAAAAGAAAACCTATAAACCTAGTTTCTTACTGTGTCAGATGCATTCTAAAAAATCATTGAGATAGGATGACATCTAGGGGGAGAAAAACGTTGTCCCTTGTTATATGGACGAGCGCTCGGTAGACGATCGTCTTAATGTTTTAAATGTTACCAGACAATTACTAAAACGTTGCTACTGTCGCGGCGTTCTCGGTTGCTGAGTAGAAGTTACTTCGACTGCAATAATATAATATATTATGTTTGGGCTAAGAAGATAGGATGTTGAGCAATTCTGAACTAAAACCAGTTTTGCCCCTCTATCTAAAATAATAAAAACAACAGTTCAATAAGACATTATTCAAACAAAACTCCAGTGACAAGTTTACATCACAACAAATTAAACTACAGTAAAACGATAATTACAAACTTTGCGTACAGCTGTTACAAGAAAAATACGAATCGCTCTTGTATCTCTTTTTGCTGATACACAGAACTTTTTGTCAGAGGAAATGAACTAAATGGAGCGCTCATGCATTTTATTTCTGAAGATGTTTATTGGAATCACTTTTATAATGTAATCCGTTTTCGTGTCACTCTGCGGGATCCTTAAAATAATAATGTACAAATTATGATTTCACTATAAGAATTATTTATTTATTTCAGCTCTCGGCTCCGAGCAAACTGTTGAAAATTAAACAACGTGTTTCCAAAATCAAATATTTTTATTTCACATAGGGCCTTGAAGGCACTTATAAATAGTGTCCGACCGAAACTGATTTTTCAGCCGAAACCGAAACCGAAACCGAAACCGAAACCGAACCTTCGGCCTTGCTCTCAGTTTCGGCCGAAACCGAAACCGAAACTTCTTAAACTTTTTAAAAAGATTTTTTTCTGTTTTTTTTTTTACGTTTATTGGCACAAGAAAAAGTGTCAAATACCTACACAGAGCGAACTTTTCAACTGGGCGTGGACGGCTATATTTTTAACTATGAAGAATATCGAAAAACGTTGAATAGAGTCTCGAGACCGATTTTGCCGAAAACTAAAACTGTATCATTAGATTGTATTATTACAACATTTGATAGTGTTAATAGTCTCAAGGATCGAAAGTCTGGTAATAATTAGATACGGCAAACTTATCGATCTTGAGTCTCCTAGCATAGCCTAGACGGGATCTGATGTATTGCTATTAGTTCTGTAGTTAGGTCTCAACCTTACAGGAGATTCATAATCTATAGGACATAGGTTCTCACTAAGAGACAATGTTTCACTAGATTTGAAGTCTCAACAATCGCACTATATTAATTTAGCTATACGAAATAACTGAGACAATAGACTAAAAAAATTGCATTATTTCAAAAAAGAAACCGATAACTTAATTATGTTTCGAATACCGCCTAATCCATTCTAATCGCCTTGACGATTGATAAGTTTTTAATCAATAACGTACGTAACAAATATTTTTTATTATGACATGAATATACAAGACTTAGGTACTCTTGGCAGTAAACTCAAAAACATAACCTCGTCTCACGAATAAACGGACGGTGGCAAACTGAGCCGGGGCCCCGCCGGCGAGCAAGTACGTGTTAGCTACAAATTTTACCGAACGACGCACGAAAATGCAGGATCACTTGAGTTTCGGCGGGGCCGAAAGTTTCGGCTATATTTTGGCCGAAACCGAAACTAAGGCCGAAACTAGATATTTTGGCCGAAACCGGCCGAAACCGAAACCGAAACCGAAATTTCGGTCGGTCACTACTTATAAAACGTCAACAACAGGTCGACGACAATTGGTTATTTATTTCAGTGTCTTATGATATCTGTTTTAGTTCCTCTCCTTTAACGAGTATTATTTTTTGACTTGACAATCATTTTCAGTTCGTTTCGCGTATCTAATATTTCTATCTGTTGCAAAACATAAATAATAAAGGTGCCAAACCTTTGACGTTACATCAAAATATAGGCATGTAAAAAAAAGCTAAACATTTTTATTATGGAATATATATCAGTGAATACTAATCATTCACAACGTATTTCGTAAAAAAGGACTGGAAAATGTTTGCGCAAACATACCCATCGAGTAACGTCGCCCGCTCTTGCACATTATCACTCCATTTTCTCCCTACTTTGTGCTCAAAGCCCCACTTCCACAGTTTAATCAGCGGACTGCTGGACTTAATTTCGTTTTCATGTCTTCTTTTTATTGTTTTAAGCCATCGGCACAATCGTTTAATTTAAGACCTTATTAAAAAAAAATTAAGCTTAAATCATTGAAATAATATCCCTGGCTGGGAATTCTAACGTCATGAAAATGCAGTTCTCTAATAATATGTATTTTAGTTACCTACTACTTATGTAAGTTGAGTAAAATTACTTATAAAACAAACAATAAATCAGTTTAAGCCCGCTGCTTCGCTTGTCTGCGTGTACGTTAATTGATTCACGAATTGAAGGAATCGCACTATCGGGATTAAAAGTATAATGTGTTTAAAACTATCTACGTAGACTATACCAATTTGCATTAAAAACCATTAAGTAGTTTTTGCTTGAAATAGTAACGAATATCCATTTATACTTACAAACCTTTACTTTTTTTTAGTCTTCAGATAATCAATAAAACAAATTTTCCATGAATTTAACAAAAATTACAATAAACTTAGTTATTTTTAAAGCCTGTTGAAGTTTAAGTTACTAAAATATTCCTAACTGATATTTACTTAATATTTCCCAGCCGGGACTATAAAAATGTCTGTAGACGTTTTAATTTTGTTTTCATTTTTAATTAAACATTGAGACTTGTTTACTCAAACCTTAAATTTGGCTTAACGTGTCTGCTTATTAAGCTTCTTGCTGATTTTAATTTTAATAACTTAATACTGAAATGTTATTAACTTGAAACTTATTAACTTTGAATTGGTTTCAGTGTCTATTTTGGCATAGCAGACAGTTATTACTTTAGTATTTAGTTCATTACAAAACGCAGTAAGTATTCGCTTAGTGTTTATTATCGATTTTAATTTTAAAAAATACTTTTCATGGGAAGATGTCATATGCATCTTCTGATATCAAAATTAATAAGCCGATTCTGAGAACTCCACACGTCTCTGATATGGCTGACGTATATTCATCATAGAAGTCCCGCATTGTGTAACCCGCGCAAGTAAAGGTGCGGGTTACCCGAGTAACATGCGCAAGCTACTTGATCAAGCTGCCCGCGGGGTGCTTGTACACGGCGCATGTAGCTTGAACACGTTGAGGCACTTGCGTGGGTTATATGCGCCGTGTACAAGCACCTTTTTACTTCACAATGTCAACGATGTCAATGTACCTACACAAATTGATTGAAAAGATATATTAATGCAAGCTCATGTCAAAACACAACGTCGTTCTTGAAAGGCGAGGTTTTAATTTTGGCTCATCGTCTGGTTACTTATACAACATTATTACTTTGCAAAAGAGTAACATTGTAAGCAAGCTGAAATTCTCCAAATACTCTAATTTCACATCCTCTCTGACCTAACACAATAAATACAGTTTTCTCAGTACTGTAATAGTCATGTTAATTTCATGCAGCTCAGTAGATAATTTCAACATTGAAATGGGATTAGGAAGAAACCACTGGGCGTAGTTAGCATAATTTTCAAATTCTCAACTGTCAAAGGAATTTATGAATGCTCCATGCAAGTTAGCTCGACCACGGGAGCTGCAAAAACATTACTAAGAGGGATAAATGTATAAAATCCGACAAAATATACGATTTGTTCGTATGAAACGGGGAATTGTACGTAATCCATGTAGTAAAGTGCGTCGGTAAAGCTTTGTTGGGCTTTTACGCAAAATCCTTCAGGAGAATCCTGCACTGTAACTTTGGTACTGAATATTGAACAAATCTTGATAACGTGTTTAGGGACGATTGGATCGCTATGTTTTTGTGTCTTCAAACTTTGGAAGTTGCAATTTACTTTTTATTGGTTGGTTGGTTATTATGATAATCATAATTTATGGAAAAGAATTACCTAAAGATCCACATGTTTGTCAATGTTAAGTACTTACTGTAGAAGGGCGGGGTCTCCTAACACAAGCTTGATTTGCTTTAAAGCTATTGTCAAAGAATGGCGTTGCGAACGCGTTGCGAAGCGTTTGTTTGTAATGTTTGGAATTGTTTGAAGACAGTCACATAGACTATCGGATTTCGCTTTCGCTTTTCTCTGTGACTGGATTCGAACAATTCCATACATTACAAATAAAAACGCTTCGGATCGCATTCGCTTCGCCTGTCTGTTTGACAATAGATTAAGGGAGACCTAAACATAACCACCCACTAATGTAACATTAACAAATATTTTTAAATTTGTATTTATATGAGTGCTGCAACCCTGGTTGGAGTGGCACGGACTATCTGTGACTTTTATTGGCTAAAACGCTACCGTTAGTTCTTACAATTTTATTGCCCTTTGCGTTCTAGGGTCACGGTTACCCTTAGGTTTTTGGTTCTATGATAAGCGTTTGGCTCTACAGAAGCCTCATCAGTTTTAACAGTTCCTTGAGGTGCGAGTGGAATCAACCCTCTTTCTTTTCTTTAGTCGTCAAACTACTCGTATTTTAGTATTTCGTGATGTTTTTAATACAATTCAGTCCTTGAACAAAAGAAAAATATAAAAATATAGAATGTTCTTATTTCAATGTTAAGTTCAAGTTTACGTAATTTTACGTAAATTAACTCTAAAAACAACCGTTAAAACTTCTGTTATACGATTACAAAACACAGAATTATCATAATTTCGCTACCAAAGCTCACATTTGGTGCACGCCAGTATTATTAAAGAAAAAAACACTCAAAGAATATAAAATGCTTATGTATTTTATTCCTATTTTTCTGTAGCAAATGTTCAGGAAGCGAACGGCAGGGGCGGAGTGTTTTCGTTTAATTTCCCAGTAAAATGGTGTACCCTCTTCAACATAATTACAGACGGGCTAACTGAATGTACGTATCGCTTCATCACCGTCTCATCTTTTCACAGAGTGTTTTTGCATTTTAAAAAGCTTTCCCTCTCATCTTTTTTGATGGCCATTCTTTAGATATTTTGCTTTCGATGATTATTAGCTGTTATGGTTTTCCTATGGACAGACGCCAGCACATGAACCTATCTCAATCTGTCCAATTTCTTTAATAGATTTTTAACCTTATCCCAATACTGGAAGGTTAATGTTTGTTTGGTATTAGACAGATTCGGGTAGGTTCACCTACTGGCGTCTGTACTTAGCAATTATTTTTATAAATTGCACTTTAGCATTCATTTTGTTTGAATGACATACGGAACGTTTATAGAATCAGTCATGTGTCTTTGACTGTCTTTGTCTATTTAGATTTTTGCGGCCATTTAGCAGTCATAATATTATTTGTATGATCTACACGCATCTGTTTCGGGTCTGGGTGTTTGTGTATATGTATTTCTATTTTTTTCCCACGTTTTTATACACTCACTTTGCTTCTTTGTTTATTTGTTTGTTTGTCGTTCCTGTTTGACTTTTGCAACTCAATTTTGAGGCACTTCCCTATAAGCTAGCAGGCTAAAATTGTGCACACGCTCTGAGTTCTGATGACAATACATGACTAGCTAAGAAACGTCATAACAAATCCAATATGGTGGACTCCCCAAGATGGCGGACTGGCTGTTTTAAATCCACCCCCACAATATGGGTATCAAATGAAAGGGTTTGCTGTCAGGAATACGAAAAAAAATATTCACGTGACTTAAATCCAATATGGCGGTCGTCCAAGATAGGACAGGCTTTGAGGCACTTTCCAATAAGCTAGCAGGCTGAAATCAGGGTAGCTTCAAACCCGATGAACAAAACAAAAATAATTAATAGATTTTAAAAAAATAAAAAAACACGTTTTTAAATGTCCTAAAAAAACGTGGGATAAGAAAAAAATCCCTACGGGGCTGAGAGAAGGGCCACTCATAACGTGGGGGCGTATATTATTTAAGGGATTATTTATGGGATATATTTAAGCTTTGCTATAAGCTTAAAAACCGAAATAATGATGATAACCAGCAAAAGTTCAAGGTGGTTTTTGTTTTAAGTTGTAAGTGTTTAATAAATGCTAATAGTCATATAGCAAAAGATCAAGATCAAGCTCGGTCTAGACCAGGTGTTCTAAAAATACTTTTAACCGCAAATTTGCTGTCAAAAGTACTATTAACCAATAGTTTTTAGTCTTAACCACTTTTGACTAACCTGAGCCCTTAGCACGAATTTTCACTCTTTTACTTTACAGTATTTAAAGCGTTTCTTGTACGGAAAAATTGAACAGCGCCTCTAGTGTGCGAAGCAGGAACTAATTTTTTCCTCAAAATATGTAAATTTGAAATTGTCAAAGTTCCAGTTTACTTTACGTCTCAAATACTGTAAATTCGTGCTAAGGGTACTGTTCTGTCAAAAGTTCTTTTGACTAAGCTGATTTTGCTAGTCAATAGTACTTTTGATTGGTTAAGAGTTTTGACTACAACATACTCGTATACAATGACAAAGCCTAATATATATTAGAACATATTGTTTTAGACAACAAAATAGTTTATAGTAGCAAATTAAATGCGCAATAACAAATATCTGTTTATGACACGGTTGTTATTAAGGACAATTAAAATAAATTCACAGTCCAGTAAAGATTGCTTACAATTTATTTATTAACATGGAAATTTAATTCAGTTCAATAAATGTTCTTTGTTTTACTCGTGATTCGTTTTATATGGTAATTGAGAGAACATGCTATAATTATTAAAAACAGGTGTATTGTATATTATTTACTTAATATGTTGATTAAAATGCATGCTAAAAGGCCAACAAAGATGTCGAAAAGCAAAAACCAAAGGAAAACGTTTTCGAAGTCTTAGCGAAATGAGTTCACGTGTTGATTAGTTCACAGAAGAATATTTGCATGAGGTGTAACTTTTCGATCTGACAGTACCTATCGTTTTCCGCAAATCCCAACGCGGAAATGGCATATGATTGGCCTTTTTTATCGTGATGAGTCCTCTCACCCAGAGCAGGGGTATTACAACGTCTTAAAACCAGGTTTAAAACTCGTTCCAGTGAGTGAACGAGATGGCGCTAGACGACTTTGTATAGCTCTGTCACTTTCACTCGCCGTAATATTTCTGGTTTTAAGGCGTTGTATTACCTCCCCCCCCCCCAGTGGGTTTTAAGACTTTATTACCCCCCAGGGCTGGCTGGACTATCAGACTTGTACTGACTAAAACCCACGGCGTCCTTTAATAGACCTTTATATTCCGGGGACATGGTAATTCATTAATCCCGTTTAGCTTTATTATTAAGTGGACCTTTTTATCACTGTTAAAAATGTATATTACTTAAAAATGTGTGTGTAAAATAATGAAGTTTAATTGTAAGCCGTAGGTTGGTATATATCTTCTGGGGGAGACGCCGATGATGTCGGGCGTCTTTCGTCCGCCGTAGGCACGGATTTTCAGACAGCGTGTAAGGGGATCAAGAATCCTGCCCGGATTGACGGCACGTCATGCTCCACGCGCCCCAACAAGCTGTCAACAAACTGACGGACGAAACGTCTGCCGGGCATCATCACCGTCAACGGCACAATTGACGTTATTTCTGGCATGAAAAGCAACTTTGTTCGGATTCTAGGTAAGGTATCCGGTTTTCAGATGCAAGGTGATCAAACAATCTTTACATTGAAAGCTGACCAACAAGAAGGCTTAGAAGCTTTTGAATAATACCAAATATTGAAAACAATGTTCATCGTCGGCCTATATTTGTGTAAACTATTTATGGGTCCGCTTCCAGTCGAACCAGATACAGCTGAATATCAGTATTTTACATGGAGCGACTACAAATCTAGATAAAACTGCTGCACGCGTAGCATGGCGATTCCATCTCTTTTCTACCAAGAAAAGACAAAGTTATTTCATCGTTATTTCTACACAAATCGACTGTTTTTTTGCACAAGTATGACACGATTTATACACCATTAAATTGAAACTCGCTATGATTGATGGACACCCATTCAGAAACTAACCTTGGCAAGCGCGGCTTAACCTTAAAAAAGACGTCTCATCAAAAAAATAAAAATACAGCGATAACGCAATAAAACATTTTATCTCCACTTCACGTCAAATAAACGTCTCATTCAAAAAATCACAAAAACAGAAAATAAACGCTTTCAACCAAAATTCTCAACTTTCATTCGTTTAATTAGTAACGAATCTTAGATATTCTAAAATGGGGTAAAAGCGTCGACAGATGCCTAATTGAGTTTGCACGACACATTTTCTTAGTAACTGGTAATTGAGATTCAACCCCCGGTAAAAAAAAACAGTGAATAAAATAAAAAGTGCTGCCGATGTCTTGGAGCGACTTTTGATAAAACTTTTCGTTTGGTTAACCTTTTTTAGAATAATTGTGAGAGGGAACTTTTTGTTATATTCTTTCGCGTTTCATGAAAGGTTATAAGTTTAGTAAGACAAATGAGAACTGTTTTTCTTTGTGAGTTTTGTAAGGCAAGAGAGAAATGTTTTTCTTTGCGAATTAGTTATTAAATTTGGCCTGGCGCACTCTGCGGTGCACAGTCACGAGCAATAGTATGTATACACTAAGCAGTATTCAAAAGCGATTTTCTGCTACCATATTGATTAAACTTTTGCCTTTTCATTACACTTCTATTTTGGAAGCCATACTGTTACAAAATAGGTCTTATTTCAAAGTGGAAACCAGTATTTTGGAGCAATTTGCGTTTGAATTTTGTTAAGTGTATACATATTATAACCTACTCGTGACTGTACAGCTTGGCAAATTGGAGTTGAAAACCGGAAGTCCCCACTGTGCCGTCTACCAGCACTTTGAATGATTTTACTTTTTTTCACTTATTACGTTAGTTTTATGGCACAATAATAAATCTAACAAACCTGCGTTCTTTGTTTACATCAAATATCAAAAATTTTAAAACGTTGTCAGCAACCAAAAAGATTAGTTCCGTTCCAAGATGTTCTGGCCGAGCTGTAGGTATGAAGCTGAAAGCACACGGGGGCGCACCGTGGACGGGTTGCACAGTCGGCTACCGCCTGCCACCCTTTTTGCAAGCGCTCCTTTTTTTTTAACGTTGTAAAATCATCAAATGAGTCCTCCCACCCCAGGCACGGCGGGAGGGACTGTCAGACTTCTACTGACTAAAATCCACGGTGTCCTTCAATAGCCCTTTCTGTTAAATAATTCCGCGACCTGCAAGCGCTCCTTAGCATAGATTTTACATCTGTTTGTTTTTGAGAAGTAACACTTCTGAACGTAGTTCTTTTAAGTATTCTGTGTTGCCCTGGGATCTGGAGGCGACTGCCCTCCAGCGCGTCTATGAGTGGCGCGTGGAGGCGCAGCGCCGGGGCGTGACCCCACTGCCTCGAGAATCGAGGCGCGGCGGGAAGAGCTCCGGCGCGATCTCAGGGCAGTATGGAAGGAACGACTGTCACGACCGAAGGCCGGGCACGCCGCAATTGCGGCGGTAAGACCCCTCTTTGAGGAGAGGCTGGAGAGAAGTCATGGCGTCCTGACCTACCGCTTGACGCAGGTCCTCACCGGACACGGAAGTTTCGGGAGGTACCTGTGTCTGATGCGAAAGGAGGAGACGCCTGGGTGTCACCACTGCGAAGATCGCCCGGAGGACACGGTGGAGCATACGGTGCAAGACTGCCCAGCTTGGGCGGAGCACCGACGTGTCCTCACGGCTGCGATAGGCGGAGACCTCTCGCGCCCAGCATTGGTCGCGGCCATGCTGCGGCGCGAGACGGAGTGGGAAGCTGTCTGCTCCTTCTGCGAGACAGTAATGCTCGTTAAGGAGGAGGCGGGCCGCGAGCGAGAGAGGACAGCGTCCTCCCTCCGCCCCAGCCGCAGTGGTAGACGCCCACGGCGACGGACGCCGCTTGATGATCTCCGGCCACCGTAGGCGCGGGCATGCGGGCAGCGAGTAAAGGGCAACTCGCTGCCCGACCAAGGACCATGCCCGGGTCGACGGCGCGTTGTGTCCCACGCGCGCCTCAAAGAGCGTCAGCATAATGACGGCGCCCCCCTCTCAGAGGGCCAAAGCCTGCCGGGGTCGCGGGATTATTCCCTTACCGTGACCCCGGAACATAACAGGCTATGAAGGACACCGTGGATTTTAGTCAGTAGAAGTCTGACAGTCCCTCCCGCCCTGCCCGGGGTTGGAGGACTCATTTGATGATTTTACCACGCTAAAAAAAAAAAGTATTCTGTATTGTTACCTCTAAAAACATTTTATACTTCTATAATCTACCTATCTATTTATGATCTAAGCTAGTGATGCATTATGTTGACTTATTAAAAATATTTGGTATGGTACATTACGGCCTGATTGCAACCACCTACGATTACTTGGAACGGTCGTTAGCATCATTAAAAATGGATCAAGCAAAACCAAGCCAACAGGTTGAAAAGCATTTTAAAAGTGGCATTTAATTTTTTTCCCTGTATCGTAATTAACTTGATATTATACACAATATGTGCAAACTAGCAGAAATGGGTAGAAGGCAGTACAGGTCTAGTGGTAACGGCTCCAACTAATGAGTCGGAGATTGTGGATTCGAAGCCATGAAAATCCATAATTTTTTTATGTTATTTATTTCTTTCTGCTCTCAAAATTGAAGAAGGTATCAAGGAAAATTTCGTGAGGAAACACAGACATGTATAACTGGAATTAGAAACTCCAAGACATGCAGCATCTACCAACCCGCACCAAATCCTTGTAGTAGATCGTAGTCCATTCCTTTTCACAGAAAGAAAACCTGTCTCCCAACAGTAGAAACATTTTTTATTGCAGTTAAAATAAAATGTTTACAAAACGGTCACTGCAATATGTCGGCCATGAGCCAATTTCACTTATTATATATAAATAAAAAACTCTATTCAACATTTCCAAAGATGCTTGTAAGGCGTCGAACACGCGAACAGTCGATCAGCCGCCAATAGGTCGCTTCGAGTGCCGGAGTCAATCGAATTTATTTAGTAATTTCCTCCAACGAACGGCCTTCTCGAATCACTAACTTCTACAAATGTGTTTCGCCAAACGGAAACTTTGTACACACTCAATGTCGAACACGTCTCAAGAAAAACCTCTTTTATGCCTTTCAAGTGAAATAAACCATAGAATTATAATGTATGAATATTTTAGTTCAGCCAACAAAATAGCCCCGTCGACTAAATGGGTTTACCAAACGGAAAGTTTTTACACAACGTGTGTCGTAGCAAACCTTTCATGTTGGGTGGCCGTACTTTTGAAGGGTGGAATTATAATGGGGAAATATTTTTTTGCGAAAACCTCGCAACGACTTGAAACGACAGACTTGTGTTGACTTTGAATTAAGTTTGGTGAATTAATATTCTTGTGATAGTGGTTGAAATGGGTTGGGATATGAACATTAAGTTGGTTATTTTATTTTATACTAGTGTTTGCCCGCGGCTTCGCTTGCGTTAATTTAGAATTTGAGAAACAACACGGATCGCGTAAGTGGCGCCATCTGGAATATGAACGTAATTGTTTTCTCGGCAACAGCTCTCTTCTGTTATTCGGGATGAAAGATACCTTATATCCGTGTCTATACTCCTGATAACGTATAATATGCTTAATTTTGGGACGATCGATTCAATAGGTAGTAACGCGTAGAAAGGTAAAAAACAAACACACCTACTTGCATTTTTATTATTAGTTTAGATCAATAATGTTATAATTATCTAGGTACATAGTTTGCATAGGAAACGTCCTTATTTGAGCGACATTTAATTTCAAAGAACCGTGTTTATCTTAAAAACATTAGACTATCATTTTTTGGTCGATTTACAGCATCGCTGCAAATTGAACGTACGATAGCAATGCTCTTCTCCCTTTAGCATATCGCGTGATACCTAAAAAATAACTATTTATCTGACTCGATGAGTACAACTTGTCGTCGTTTAAAACATAATCTATGCACTGATTTGAGCACCAATCCAAAACATAAATAAACAAAAATTATAGAAACCCTGATTTTTTTTCTAATCTTTAAAATTCCTACACCTCGAAACAATTAAATTTTAAAAAAATATCCAACTTACTACCTACAATTTAAATGAGTGTAGATTTATATACTAGAGAAGTAATGAAAAAAATAGTAATCATTTAAAATTGCGAATAATATTGAAATAAAAGTATGCACATTTTTGAAGTGAAAACTTCTTTAGCGGCGTTGTACACTTTTTCTGTAATGGGTAAAAAATTTAAAACTCGCGTCAGGGTCACGTGACCAAAACTCGCGTCAGGGTCACGTGACCCTGATCGAAAATGAGTAAGACGTCATTCAAATTAAAAATAAAACATAGTAACAAAAAAGTTTTCACTTCTACCGGCACTCCTGGAGTGCAACCTTTTTTTTTTAATTATTTGAAACTCTCAGGACAAATAAAAAAAAACACAAAAAGTTAAAAAGAAAACTGCGAGATTTGATCCAGAGACCCCTTGCACGATAGTCAAGCAGGTTACCAACCAGACTGGCTAGTACGCTGCCAGTGAATTTCAAATAGCGGTTCTTATACAAATGTCAACAATGACTGAAAATCAACATATTATAAAATTGCTAGTCCCCCAAGGGGAATAGCGTAATTATACATATCCTATTAATTGAAGAGCAGTTTAAGGAATATTTGAGGAAAAATTGACCAAATACTATACAGTGGTTTAGCTTCCAACTATCAACAAACATCTAAAAACAACTAAATTCAAAATTGCTTACCTCCTAGGAAAAATAGCGTAATAATACATAGCCTATTAACAGAAGCATATTATTAGGAATATTTGAGAAAAATTAGATCGACAACTTTACAGTAGTTTAAGAGATAGATCAAATCAAAAAAACATAAAAAATATTCAATGTACAGGAATGACAGCTCTACGATTTTATTATATGTAAAGATAAAGATTTATGGTTTTAGTAAATATATTTTTTTGTTTTATTATAAATACAATGAAAGATATCAAAAATTACTTATTTCTTGTCAAATGTGCAGTCTTTAAGTCACACACACAAGTTTATTTCTCACGAGAGGTTCTTGTGCCTTCAGGATACGCCCAGGTGTAGACCACCTGTCAAGGCATACGCTGTAAGTCACTTCGGGTAGAGCACCACCGTGTTCTAATATAGGCGATAGACGGTGGCGACTTCTCGTATCATGGCATGGAAAACGGTCATTTCCTTCTGCGAAACAGCAATGTAAAGGGAGAAGAGGAGCCAGGATAGCAATGATGTTTTAAGATGTCACTGAACCCTTAGAATTCCGAGGGCAAAGAAAAGGTCAATTTGTTTTATAGTTAGTCAGACTCAGCTACTCAGAGCAACTCAAAATGACTCGTCCTTATGTGTGGACGACAGATTAGGTACTGGAGATTGAAATAAATAATGTAAACAAAGGTACAAAAAAAAACAAAAACAAAATAAAACTTGCTTACCCCGAAAATGTTGTACTCCACTGCTATCCCGTTCAAGTAGTTAAATCAATGGGCCAATGCTAAAAAAGGCATTGACACGTTTGACTATTTCCTTGAGCCGTTACTTTTATTGTTATTTTAAATCTGTTAGCTATTGGCTGTTAGAACCTTTTCAAATTAAAGCTATTTTGAACTATCATTCTCCAAATTATTAACACAATTATCATCCTCAGAATGGTAAAAAACACATGACATAATTAACGCCTCATCAACCTCTTTGAAAATGTATGGTACTAAATAAAGTACGATACAGTTGATTAATTCAACAATCAATGTAAGAAAGGATTCTAAGATATATTGTTAAAAAAAGGTCAATTTTCAGTGTTTTAGGTCTTAAAATAAAAATAAATGGTATAGCTACAAAACTGCTACACAACGCCTACGGCGTAGCAATGCTACGACGGCTACGCGCACGTGCTTGAACAGACTATAATTTACAACATAAAAATAACTTAATAGAATCTTCTCATTTTAATAAATTTTGCCCCACACTAAGAATTTCTCCTGAATTAAAATATTGAAACCCACTTATATAAACACCTTGACCTGGAACTACTTGTAATTCATACAAATAGATTCCCGAGCTGGAATCGAATCCACGTCGGTCAGTCAATCAGTAGAGTACCGTCAAATTAGAACGGCGTAGTAGCAGTCGATAAGCTCAGCCCATATCAACTTATGTTCATTGTTCTTGCCAATAATATCCATCCATGAAACTGTTCATTCAACTGTCGATATTATCTACATAGAAAACTAACACGTATTATATTAAACGTAACGTAAATACGAGTACAAAAGTGTTACTAATACTTGCCCAGTTATTATCCCTCGTCATTCGCAAGGAGAGGTTGTGACAGCTGATATCGTATAACAGAATATCTAAAAGCTTATACATTTGAAGTTGCTTAGTAAACAAAAGGTTGTTTAACACAGCCTTTGCTATTGTGGTGGATGAGGCATGGAGTTTCATATTTTACGAATTTAGTAAGTAGTTCACTTGTTTTGTGCTCTATATTGAGCCGTCTTATTTCTTGAAGATGATATGGAGTGACTCTGGTGTACTACATTATTATAATCCTTTTACACCGATGTTTCTCGTTTGTTTTTTACCTTGTTTGATTGTAAAATTATATCTCTATTTGTATTTGGATAATGTTGCTATTGCATTGTAGTGTAGCTCACAGGTTAAAAAATAATGATAGACCAACACGTTCATTTCGTCAAAGTGACGAATAAGGTAAGATTCACACCAACCGGCCGGATCGCGTATTTCCAAAGCCTATACTATTTCAGTCACGAGTCGGACTCTAATCGGTTAGCTTTTGTTTGTGCATATTTCTCAACAAAACCTAATCTATCTCAGTAAAAAACTTGACTCAAATAGATTAGGTTTTGTTATGATATTTTCAAAGAAAATGCACGGACAAAATCTATACCATTTTAGTCACGCACGAGCCAAACTCTAAAAAAAAAGACCAGGTTTTGTTTATAAATGTCGCAGTGAAATGAAGAAATCAGGGATTTCACGAAATCCAATTATCAAGAAAAGTATCTAGTGATAATTATGACAAAAAATACTAATATAAAGTCAGAGATCATGTAATTTCACTAAACTAAGTAAAATGTTAGAAAACGTCGACGGAGCACCGCTTCGCGGTGCTCCTACTACTGGGTGGTTTAAAAAAAAATAACCACGAAGGGGATGGCGGGGTCTTTCAGACCCCGCCATCCCCTTCTAACCTAACCTGTCCGAGTCGGGGTGCCCACAGTCGTATATACGATAATCAAGTAGTACTATAAAATTTAAGAAAAGTTAAATTCCGAGGTAAATTTACTCATATAGCTAGTGAGCCTCTACTCGACAAGGTTTTGTTCGTACTTAATGTTTTAAAATAACTCGCCAAAAGTCTAGCTATTCGAGTGATATGAATTATATAGAACTAGGTTTTGTCCGTGCATTTTCATTGAAAATATCAATTCCAAAAGCTAATCTATTTGAGTCAAGTTTTTTACTGAGATAGATTAGGTTTTGTTGAGAAATATGCACAAACAAAAGCTAATCGATTACGGTTTGACTCGTGACTGAAATGGTATACGCTTTGGAAATAGGCGGCCGGATCCGGCGGCATTTTACAATGCGGTACATTGAAATCTATCAACAGTAAATACAGTTCATATTTGCACGCAATCCGGCCGGTTAGTGTGCATCTTACCTAAATGAAATAGTGAATACATCGATCAAATTCATAATTTAATATTTGCTATGTTTTACGATTACAATATTATTTTTGCGATTACAATATTAGTTTTTAAATTGGTCTAGAGTAAACAAATATTTTCTCACGAAAATTTTCCGTTTTTTACACGAATGTTGTAAAACTTTAGAAATTTCTGAAAAATGTAAGCATCAGTATTATCTAAAGTGTTTACACAAGAACATACTGTAATCTATAAACTAAGCTTGGTAAAAACTGTTTGAAATTTTCAGATTTTTGCCGCTTTTACCCTAAACAGAATGTAATAAATATTTTATCAGTTGCCGAAGACGTCGAAAAATAACGTGCGTTACTTTTTAAAATCCTGCTATTTAGACCCAAATATTAAGGGGTTAGCTTCCACTCAAATCGAATGTAGCACAACGATCATCATCCATAAAAAATCCAAACAGATTCTCTAATTATAAAAAACTGTTACAACTAAATCTATCTCCATCTATCCCACCAAACATAAACAGAAGCCGTTTGCACATTAAAACCGTAAGCAAACAATTACAAAGCCCGTGTTTAAAAACAAAAAGTATTTTAATCGTTGTATCGCGTGTCGTGGGTACCGGGCTGTGGTCTTAACTTGCGTGGTTACTCGATAAGAAGGCGTAGTTAGCTGAACCTGTGGCACTGCTATTTATGTTTTTAATCTACCCTAAGAGGTGCGATGGCTGTTCCCAAAGTGCCGATGCCGGTAATAGAGGCCTTTTCGAGCCTTTTACATCCACGGGTCTATGTAGGATTGGGGTTATATTTTCATGTATATTTTCCGTGTACCATATGAAATCTGTGGGCGTTTCTATTTGTAGAAAATATAGTAGGTAACCAAATTGATTTTGGGAAAGTTAGCAGAGTTATTCATTTTAAAACTAGTCCTATAACCTTTAAGCCGCTTCATACCTCGTGGCGGTCGATACTTATTTAAAATTGAGTTATCCAAACTTCGCATCGCATCCGAAAAGTTAAATTGAAAACCATTAAAAGCCAATCATTGGTGAACTTTTTGGGCTTCCATCAAATTACTTTGAATCTGCGACTATCCATTACAGGGAATAGCGTTTTCAAAAAAACGTCAAGGAGGTGAAACTGAAGCAATATATCAAGCGTTCGTGCCTCGCGACCACGTCCCGGGTGACTGATGTCCCCCACTCATTTATAAATTGACCTCACTTTGGCTTCGAGGCAGTTAAAGATCGAACCCATACGCCGAAATATTTTCCATTTTACCATCGACATAATAAAGTTATTGCTTTGTTTATGAACACTGAAATCGACACGAGTAGGTAGTAAAATTACCTGTATTTGCAGTTCCAGACGAGTTGACATTCTGTTTTTACAAACTAAGAAAACTCTAGTGAACAAGTATTGTGTTAATGCAGGTGTAACGAAACATTTCAAACAAAGGGAGCTTGGACGTTTGCTCACTGAAAGAGAACTGTATTTACATTTCAATTTTATGAAAACCTTTTCTTTGAAACACGAGTCTTTTTGAACATAACCATATCAGGTTAATGATCTGAAACACTGACAATCTTTTCTTTGTGATTCGATAAAAAACTTTTATAAATAGCCGCTGTGTAAGTTTACTCATCTGTGAAATTATTATCTCCACATTCAACAATCAACTTCCCGGGACATACCGGTAATGTTGATTAGATAGCTATTGAAATGTTGATCTCATCCTTTCCCTTTAGAAAATTCGTACCAAATCGCGCGTATCGTTCAGTTATAAATTGCCATTACATCGCAGACGACAAAGCATTGAAATTCTGCCAATAAACTTGACTGAACGGGATCCGCCGCCAAGTCCCCTGTCGATACGCCGATAGATCCCTCGGGACTGAAAGATGTGTTCCACTTATTTCAGAATTGACTTCGTTTTATTTCCCCCTTCCTTTTATTCGACGTCACTCTGATGTTTTACACTGCGAAAGGCTATCTAAATAGTCGAAATTTTTTGTTCCCTCATAATAAATTCGTAGTCTAAAAAATTGAAATTTATTGCTAGCATTTGTGCCTAAATACAGCAAGCTATACAGTTAATGGTGCCATCAATCATAAAATATAGCTTTGTGTGTGGTCAGCCCGGCGTACGTAGATGGATATTTATAACTACAACAAATCAGTTGGCAACGTGGATCACAATAATTCAGAATTATTATTTGGAGAGGAAATTATTAAGGTGTGTAATTATTATTGTGGTGATTAGAGCTTGTAATTAATTGCTTGCGCTGAGGATTGATAGTCCTGCCTAGCGTAATTGTTCATCTATTTTGCCTCAAAATACAATATTGTATTGGTTGGCCTTGTGTTATACAAGCATAGTTTATGTTTCAGTTTTAATGGAATAGGTATTAAGACGATTATTATAAATGTAAATAATTAAGCTGAACGCAACTGAGAGAGTAAATACATTTTAATGAAGCTCTTACTTTTGAAAACAACTAATAAACCTATTCGGTCTAAGAAGAAAATAATTGTCGCTATTGTAAAAATAATGCACTTATTACATTATTTTATCAGTGGGTCTGCCTACCGGGGTAGGGGGCCTTATCAAATTACCGTGATCCTGGAACATAAAGGGCTATTGAAGAACATCATGGATTTTAGTCAGTAGTAGTCTGACAGTCCCTCCCGCCTGGGTGGGAGGACTCATTAGATGATATAAACCACGATAAAAAAAAAGCTAGCTCTATCTTTCATTTTCTTTTTAATCTATAATATAAAAATGGATCGCTAAATGTGTTGCTAAGAGCATAACTTGAAAACGGCTGGACCGATTCGGATGATTCTTTTTTTGTTGTGTTTGTAACCATCAGGACCAGGTTAAGGACTAAAATATTCTTTTTTTTTAAACTTTCTGTTATGAAACGCATAATGTATGTTATTCGTCATCTGTTTTTCGTTCCAACTGAAGTATCAATTAAGAACGTCTATTTGAAGGTCATTGACAGCAACGGCGATGGTCTAGAGGTTATACGATTGGACCGGAATATTTAGGGCGCAGGTTCGAATCTTAGGATGGTATTTTTTTTTTTTTTGTGAATACTTTTTTTTTGCTAAATATGCTGACGGAAATTGAAAAAGAATACAGATTTTCTTAAACTACATTTTTTTTTTTTTTTGGGATGTTTAAATTATCAAATGAGTCCTCTCGCCTTGGGTGAAGCGGAAAGGACTGTCGGATCACCAGACTTGACCAGAAAATATAAGCATGTAATTGTAAGACTACCACAGACCAATAACTTCTGATAGAACGACGTTTGTCGGGTCAGGTTTTTACTGTTTGCTTACTCGCCAGGAAATCAAACAATTTATTATTGCGTTTACCTTTTTATAGTTCTCGGACACAGATGTTTCGACAGGTACCTGTGTCTGATGAGGAAGGAGGAAACGTCTGGGTGTCACCACTGCGAGGATCGCCCAGAGGACACGTGCATACAAGACAGGTGGAGCATATACGGTGCAGGACTGCCCCGCTTGGGCAGAGCACCGCCGTGTCCTCACGTAGGCGATAGGTGACGACCTCTCGCGCCCGGCATTGGTCGCGGCCATGCTGCGGGGCGAGACGGAGTGGGAAGCGGGCGCCTCCTTCCGCGAAGCAGTCATGCTCGCCGAAGGCGGAGGCGGGACGCGCGAGGGAGAGGACAGCGTCCTCCATCCGCAGTGGTAGACGCCCACGGAGACGGACCACGCGATCTCCGGTAGGCGTGGCATGCGGGCGGCGAGTAATGGGCGACTCGCTGTCCGACCATGAACCATGCCCGGGTCGACGGCGCGTTGTTTTCCACGCGCGATTCAAAGAGCGTCAGCATGTGACGGGGCTTCCCTCTAGAGGGCCAAAGCCTACCTGGGTCGCGGGACTAATCTCATTACCGTGACTCTGGAACGTAAAGGGCTATTGAAGAACGCCATGGATTTTAGTCAGTACGAGTCTGCCAGTATAGGTGGGAGGACTCATTTCATAATTTTACCACGATAAAAAAAACCATAAAGTTCTACAATAAAAATGAAACTTAATTTTGAATAAGTAAAATAAGAAATCTGAAATTGTAATTTTCAGTGTGATTTAAGTGACTTTTAAAAGAATTTTAAGTTGCGAACCCCGCCAGTTTTATTAATTTTGTACCTAATTTATTTCATCTATGTTCTGCTTTCAAAACGGCTTAAAGAAAATATCGGTTTGGCTAAACCGGCAAATACTGACTATCTGTCCAAAAAATCGAAGATGTCACATCCACTGTTTAATACCCGCACTCGGGCCCGCGTATGGATTATATCCTGTTGAAATTTGGTAAGTAGATGTATTATGTGAACCGCATTAGGGTGCCTTTCCACTAGAGATGTGCTATGTAGCTGTGCTGCGAAGATGTAAAAGCTGAGCTACGAAACTGTGTGACCGTTTCCATTGATGCTACGCTATGTAGCTGTGCGAGTAAGATTATTTATTTGTGAAGATGTCGCTGCGTCACGCAAGATTGGCCCCTTCGCTACCAATAGATGCGTAGTTTGTTGCTACGAAAATGCGTGCAATGCGCTAAAAATGCGCTGTCAAAGGTAAAGCTGCGCAGCTTATATGCAAATGTAATTTAGGGAATTTGAGTTGCTTTTTAATCTATAGCACGCAGGCCATAGCAGCAGCCTTTAAGTACAGCACTAAGCCACAGCATATGATAGGCATGTCACTTTTAGATATTAAAACTTTTTCTAAAAACGATTTTTTTACGCCTTGTGTTTAACAACCACAAAAAAGGGTACAATAAACCTAACAAAACTTTTCTTCTTGGAATCTCTTTCGGATAGACTAATTTTTATTAATTTCAAATGTCTTCTTATGCGGACTACACAGATTTAAGTTTTAAGTTTGTTTACCCTTTTTTAAGATGGTATGTAGCGCTCTGGGTTGAGGCTTTGAGTTTTTTAGCAAGAATTTTTATTTTTCTTTTTGTTTAATTCCACCAACATTCTTGTCAAATACATCCAAGGGCGCTAGAATTTTAAAATCCGTAGCTGACCGGTACACCCAAAAATCGTTATAAGGTTCCTCTTAATTCATGGCTAAATCAAAAACTACTAAGGAACCGATTTTGATGCTGCCACATGCAGTATTCCAAAATTTTTTTAGCACACAAGTAAAAAGTAGTCCTTAAATCCCTGGCGCTATGTATGTCCGCCGCCAGAGGTAGCTGAACACGAACATAATGTGCCTGCTTGATACTGCGAAGATGCGTAGCTGCGCTACGAAGATGCAGCTGTGACAAGGTAGCCGCGCTGAGAAAGATGCGCTACGCACAAGGTCCCTGCGCTACTTCATAAGATTTGCGAAAAACTATGTGTCACAAGGTAGCTGCGCATCCTTGAGGGTGTGCAAAGTATTGATTGTCCAAGATCCAATAGCATGCATCCTAAAATGGTGACAATGGGACCACATAGGGAATAGTCCAATTGAGCTTACGCTAGCCTAGCACGCATATTTGAAGTCGGTTAAAAAAACACGTCTTTTTGAATCCGTTTCCACCAGTGCTGTGCTATGTAAATATGATTGGTGAATATCAAACGCATCCGCAGCAACGTAGCATAGCGCATGTCTGGTGGAAAAGCAGCCTTAGGATTTCCACACAAAAATTAAATTTTTTGGGTGTTCCCTATACTTAGAAAAGAAACTCAACAAAAAAAAAACTCCATAGGTTTTTAAAAATGTTATGGAATTTACAAACATCTTTTCTTTCTAAACTGAAGAGTTTGCGTGAGAGACACTTCCAAAGTGGTCAAATGTGTCCGGACCCTGTAACTTCCAAAATAAGAAAATGACAAAACTGAAAAAAAAAATATACTTAATTATGATGTTACACTACCATGCGAACTTAATGCGAAAAGTGTTGAACGAGATCAAGTAATAAGTTTTTTTTTTAATATGTCATAATTCGTAAACCGCAATTACTTTTTCAAGTTACAACCAACTACTAGAACTTTTATATTATGTTACTTGCTGCTACACGGAACCCTTTATGGGCGAGTCCAACTCGCCCTTGGCCGTTTCTTAAATAACAGAATAAAGTATTAAGAAAAAAAAACTAAAAGAATCGACTGTTAGGCGGTACGAAGTTCGCCGGGTCAGCTAGTACATACATACATTGATTTTAACTCAAAGCGCAAAAACGTTTATAATTTTTTTCTCCTCCTTAGGAAGGGCGCAAACATTGGACATTTGTCTTGTGTCAGATACAAGCTACCGATGAATATTTGAAGAACCTGTATGAATTATCCACTTTCTATGCATACGTAAAAATACTTTGTATCCAGTTGCTTTCACTTTGCACGTACTCATGAACCACGTTTCCCTGTAAAGGTGTGAAGATGGTTTGCTGTGACAGCGATAAAGTGTCTACGTCTGCGCAGGGCCTTAAACACCTATCAATGTACGAGACGGAAAGTCCCAATGGGTAATCTTTACTATTCCAGAAATAAGTATCTTAACTAAATAAATAATAATAAACCTGAAGCTCCTTAAGGAATAAAGTTATCTAGCCCCTTTCAAAGATAAAATTATCACGTAAAACCAGTACAAAATGGTTTGCACCTTTCAAATTTGTGTAAATATATAAGCGGACACCCCATTATTTACAAGTTTTAGCTTTTATTGTTTCAAAAAAGTGTAGTCCTTAGAGGCAAACAACAATGTTTGGAACGTCCAAAAGTTTGTTTAGCCACCGAGGAAATTCGCCGAAATATGTACATTTACTGGATCCGAGAGTAAATGGAAAGTAACCCACTGAGGAATACTGTGCATTGCCCATGATAATATATATCTACTTAAATGGGGTAAATTGTACTATTATTCATAGGAAATGGGCGTTACGGGTTTAATATGACCAAAGTAATTATCACCAACGATTTTAGTCTGTATTGAGATATACAGACACAGTCATTTAACATACGACATAAATTGTTAACTATTATTTAACATACAAGGTGATTCGTAAGTGACGAAAAATTAATGTTGTATCCGTCTTTAAATTTTCATAATTACGCGAGCGCTGTTTGGTACAATAAAAGTGTGTAATAGAGGAATCAGTGAAGAAAGCAATTTTTTTTCGAAATTATCTCAATTATGGGCGACCACTACTTTACATCTTGTATTTGACAGCCATTTACGACGTTGCCAACTTATTATTTATCATTTGCGACGTTGCTAACTATTGCTTATTCTGATCTACACAACGGTAAAGACCACTCTATACAATACTCTTTAGACATGAAAATTTTGACTCATAGACCACGCTTTTCTTTTTAAAAACAAATAGGTAACAATTTATCAGAGATCTCTTAGAAAATTAATGACGCAGCCAGTAATTACTGGTTATAAGTGGTACAGGGGCTGTGCGGGTATAATAAATATCGATCTGATTGGTATTAGACCTTCATTCGCTACTGATAATACATCCGATACCCTTACAATATGTGAAGGGTTTACTAATGAAAAGGTTACACGAACGGAGAGATTATCTTAGCCAAATACAGGCCGAACAAGAAATCAATGATGCGTGAATATTTACTTGAGCAATTTGTGTTATTATGATGTGTTGGAGTAACAAGGAATTGTTGAATGGATTTACGTAAGACGTTAGAAATTCGTTGAAGAATTTAACAGTTTTAGGCAGAATCTTGAGGGCTCGAATTGAAAGAGACAATAATATGTACCTGAAGCCGGAGGTCGCTGGTTATAGGTAGTTATTTGACAACAAATAACTAAAAAAGGCAAGGCAAGGCTGCAAAGTTGATTTTTGGCGCGAGTACTTGAATTGAAAACTGAGCGAGAGAAAGATTCTAAGATTGAACCGCGAGAAAAACGAGCAGTTCAAATATAGAATCCTGAGCGATGCGAAGTTTTCAAAGTTACGAGACGCAGAAAAACTTTGCTGCCTAGCGCAACACACAACTTTTCACCTCACACAGCGAGGAAATGCAGTGGGGGCGGCTCGCCTGTCAGTGTAGAAAACAATAGAATACAAGACGTGTTCGAATTTGGAACAGCACAAAATGGAGTTTTGCGCTCAGATTTTGAACGAGAAATAGAATCTTTCCGAGCGTGAGACGTGAAAAAATTATTATTTCCATAAAAATCTTTGAAATTCGCGACGCATGTGTTAATGCGTTTAATATGCATGTGAAGGATATGGGAGCTATTAAATAGTCCCAGTAGTTACTGACTATTTAATAGTCAGTAGTACTGACTATTGAATAGTCAGTAGTTACTGGGACTATTTAATTGGGAGCACAAATGAATACAGACTTCACTGTTCAGCTTATAATCGAGGACTGCCACTACATTGAACGTTTAATATCTTAATACTAAAATACCCACTATTTACTAATATTATCACAGTTAGTCCGGTCAATTTAGACATTCGAGGTTACATAAAGTCCCAGCAAGCTGAATTTCTGTGAAGTTGTTCAAAACATAATTATAAACAATGTCTTAAAGTTCCCCATCATTCCCCTGTAAGGAAAAAAAAATATTCAAGGTCAAAGGTAAAAAAAATGAGTTTTTCGCGATTTTCAGCAAAACGGTAAGTTTTATCATACAAGTACCTCAGACAAAATTGTAGATCATAAAATTATCTATAAAAATGTGTTAATACTTTTTTTTCTTACGAGCCACCGTTTCAGAGATATAACGATTCAAAAAGTTTAAAAGTTGTTATCGTCATAAGCATCTAATGAGGTAGTGTACTTAGCGCGTTTTTTTTAACGTGGTTTCCCCAGTAGGCCTACTCCACGGGTCAGTTGTGATCCTGTTTATTGTAAAACTATTGCAAAATAACGGAAATTTTCAAAGATTTGGAAAGATAAAAGCGTGCCTGTCCCTGTGTTCAATTTACTTGCATCCAAAATGAGATGATGAAGAAGCAGGAGAAGAAGATCGAGAAGAAGAACAAGAATTTGAAACTTACGAATGAGACGAATAAACTTCAACACTTTTTTTTTCATTTACATCGCTTTTATCTTTCCCAATCTTTGAACATTTCCGTCATTTTGCAATAGTTTTACAATAAACAGGATCACAACTGACCCGTGGAGTAGGCCTACTGGGGAAACCACGTTAAAAAAAACGCGCTAAGTACACTACCTCATTAGATGCATATGACGATAACAACTTTTATAACTTTTTGAATCGTTATATCTCTGAAACGGTGGCTCGTAAGAAAAAAAGTATTAACACATTTTTATAGATAATTTTATGATCTACAATTTTTGTCTGAGGTACTTGTATGATAAAACTTACCGTTTTGCTGAAAATCGCGAAAAACTCATTTTTTTTACCTTTGACCTTGAATATTTTTTTTTCCTTACAGGGGAATGATGGGGAACTTCTAGACATTGTTTATAATTATGTTTTGAACAACTTCACAAAAATTCAGCTTGCTGGGACTTTATGTAATTTCACTCACATTTTTTTGTCTAAATTGACCGGACTAAGTATGAAAATATAAATAATTTTAATGTATGTTCACTCAAATGCTGCAGTCCAAACAGGCCTACTGCCCAGGAAGGAAATTTTTAAAATAGTAGTTTTGTGGTTTTGGTCGCAAGTAGTTTTGACCAGTAATAAGTAATTTTGACTAATTCAAATACTTTCCAGTTTTTAATCGTTATTAGCAACTCTATCGAATGGTGTAAATAATACAGGAAGAGATTTTTTTTTCCAAGATCAGTCTGTTCAATTCCTGGCCAGGATTATTGTCTTTTCTAAAACCAAATGATGCAGTTTTAGTTTTTGTCAAAATCCGCCTCGAGACTCCTTTACCTCGACTAATCACTCAAAGTATACCCACGTGACCGTTATAAACCCGTTGCAACCACAAGGTTTCAGAGATAAATGAAGCTTTCGTTTTAATAATAGCGCCATGGCCCCATGCAATAACTCAGGGTGTAAGGCCCCATCGTCGGCCCCATGTCAACATCTGATCCGCCCTGATTGGATCATCGACCCACTGTTAAATTTATCACCCGTCAGTCGGCTTTAAGCAGTCACATAGTCTGTCATGTTATTTTAGCGGTCAATCTAATAATCGTTGGGTTTCAAGTTTTCACCTAAATTGGGATTTGATTGTGTTGGAAATTTGTTCCGGATAGAAATTAATTTTAAACTATCATCCGTCTTTTCGGTACGTGACTGACGCACTGACTGACGGTGAAGAAAACATTGCGAAGAAATCTGAAATTACAAAATATCATCAGATATAATCAGAGACCTGTGGGGTTCCCAGAGGCGATATCAGAGTGTGGTCATAATAATTATGGTCACACGGGAACGAAATAATAAATTGTTACTAGTACCTAACTACTAAACCTGCAACACAAAACACTCAACATTTTATTTTTGAATTATTCCCGTTGGATCCCACTTTTGAATCCCACTTGAATATTTTTCCCGTTGGATCCCACAAAAAATTAAAATGTATTCCTGTTGAATCCCACAACAAAAGAAAAACGTTTTATTCCCGTTGAATCCCAAAAACTATTCCCGTTGGATCCCACATGCTTTAAAAAATCTGAATGCGAGTATATTCAGTCACAAAATTGCTATCCTAAAACTAGCTTCTGCTTGCGGTTTCGCCCGCGTCAAGTTAGGCGTATGGCCCTATGGTCCAGTCTCCATCAGTTCCCCGAGGAAAGCGTGAAACACGACGCGGCATGACTTGGGCCTGTCCTTGGTCGGACGGCTCCCGGGACTCCCGGACTCCCCGTCCAGAAGCGGCTGGAATATGACTCGCGATTTCCGACGCGTGATGAAGAGTGATTCCCCCCCCACCCCTCCCTGTCCTTCAAACCAAATGCCAAATGAACTTCGCTGATCCCGTTGAAAAATGTACCACCTTGAGCTCATACTAGCCTAGTACTTTGGCAAGCCATTTAGAGTTACCTTACTCCCGCTCTGCGTGTCACGTGGCGCCAGAGCGCAAAACATACCACCTTGATCTGATCTTATGCTAGCCTAGTACCTTTGCTGGTTAGTGACATTCTATCAGTTTTTAAGTAAAGACTGAAACAAATTCTCAGAATGGTGTCTCTGCCATCTTTCTACACACACTGGTGACGGTGTGTGTAGAAAGATGGCAAGATGGATGATGGAAAGATGGATTTGTGGAACTTTTTTTAGCAAAATTCTTAAATTATTTACTCAGAATATATCAGTAAAATAACGGTAACAGTTTTCTTCTGATATGTACACATGTTGTCAAAAAGTGGGATTCAACGGGAATTAAAAATGGGATTCATCGGGACTACCTAAAAAATGGGATCCAAAAGTGGAATCCAACGGGAATAATTCTTATTTTTTATACCTATTTTATTTATGCCTTTTTGTAATGCAGGCAGTAATGCTCGTGAAGGAGGAGGCGGGCCGCGAGCGAGAGAGGACAGAGTCCTCCCTCCGCCCCAGCCGCAGTGGTAGGCGCCCACGGCGACGGACGTCGCTTGATGATCTCCGGCCACCGTAGGCGCGGGCATGCGGACAGCGAGTAAAGGGCAACTCGCTGCCCGACCAAGGACCATGCCCGGGTCGACGGCGCGTTGTGTCCCACGCGCGCCTCAAAGAGCGTCAGCATAATGACGGGGCCCCCCTCTCAGAGGGCCAAAGCCTGCCGGGGTCGCGGGATTATTCCCTTACCGTGACCCCGGAACATAACAGGCTATGAAGGACACCGTGGATTTTAGTCAGTAGAAGTCTGACAGTCCCTCCCGCCCTGCCCGGGGTGGGAGGACTCATTTGATGATTTTACCACGTTAAAAAAAAAAAAAAAAAAAAAAGCAAAATTCTTAAATTATTTACTCAGAATATATCAGTAAAATAACGGTAACAGTTTTCTTCTGATATGTACACATGTTGTCAAAAAGTGGGATTCAACGGGAATTAAAAATGGGATTCATCGGGACTACCTAAAAAATGGGATCCAAAAGTGGAATCCAACGGGAATAATTCTTATTTTTTATACCTATTTTTTATGCCTTTTTGTTTTTTTTTTTTAATAAGTATTAATCGTAATTTTAGTATTAATTAAGTATCTTTTGAAAATATTTAGTTTGTCATTTTATTTTTGCACACACTCGCGTGTTCTAAGCGTCCTATCTGCCTATTTCTTTGATCTGATACTTTCACAGTACAATAAATTTAGCGCTACCCTTTGTGGTGTACACAGTGATTGTGTTTTGGGAATTCTGGTTAATTATCTACACATTGTTTCATTGCAATACCTACTTATTATTCGGAACGTGCACGACACCAGCGCCACCATCATGTAAACGCAACAAAAGGGGAATATGTCAAACAAACAATCAAAATGCATAATGTTTTTTAGTATAAAATAAATAAACAGTTTTCAATTTATTTATGCAGTAAACTAGGTTATTCAGTTAGGATTACGTCCAAAGCCCCTTAAATCACACGCAGTGATGAACTTACACACATAACCAACATGAAACAGAATAGTGACGTCACAGATACAAAACCTCAAGCGCGTCAGGACCTAGTAAACCACAGAAACCTATTTCCATTCCATCTGCCTTGGTAACACTGCATGATGGAGATAAACCATACTACTCATGACACTCAACGAATTATTGCGTACATTCTATTCAAGAAAATTATATTGATTAATACCTAGGTAAAAATGCATCATATATAGTGCTTGGCCAGACTGAAAACGCGGGTACGGGAATGCAGTGCGTCGTTACTTGTCCGCAGTTAAGAGGATCGTCTACCGAGCACTCGTCCATACAAAAAGAGAAAACGTTTTCCTCCCCCTAGATGTTATCCTATCTCAATGATTTTTTATAATACATCTGACACAGTAAAAAACTAGGTATACAGGTTTTCTTTGTTTCAAAATTTATAATAGTTTGAAAGTTACAGGCGCCTAAAAGTTACTATTTTTATGACAAAATCTTCATTGAAGTAAAACCTTTGTATTTTAAAAACATAGAAGTTTAAGAAAAAAATCAAAATCTACAAACCTAGAACATAATATGCTGAAACGATTGACACCAGAATCTAAGAGATTGCTCGAAGAGATTTAGTATGTGAAAAACGTTTTCTCCTGAGAGACAAATTTCATATAAAAAATACTTACAGTCAGTCGCGAGCTGCAACGCTCTCTATCGCACGATCGGGGTTTTTTTAACGCGTGAGAGAGACAGCACGAGTTTTTCTAAAAGCCTGCCGCTATCAAATATTTGTATGATGTACAAGCATGGACCTAAAAAAAAAAGCCGGACGGAACTTCACTAAGAAAGAATTGAAGCACCCATAGTAAGTCAGTGCGCTTGTCCACACAAGCCGGCACACACACATTCACACCATAGTAAGTCAGCCGTCGGCCATTACGCTTCGAACGACACTCGCGGTTTCATACGGTGTTATTTTGTGTAATAAAAATCAAAGTATGCCGTCATGTGTTGCAAAAAGTTGTCTAAACCATAGTAGTTCAATTAAAAGAGCCAGGGGATCACTTTTCATAGTTAAACATGTCATTTTGAAGCTTATTTCTCGATTTTACGTCAATAAATTTTATAAACATCTCGAAATCAATCAGTGTTGCAACTATTTCAAGGTTCAAATTATTTTAAAATTGGGAGATTTATATTTTGTTACTATTTATCGTTATTGTATTCTTCTGTATTTTTACCCGACTGCGCGACGCAAAGGAGGGTAATGTGTTTATCAGTCTATGTATGTATGTATGTATGTATGTTTGTTTCTATGTGGCGTTCTAGAGACCAAATGCGTTGGCCGATTTTGATAATTTTTACGTTAATCGATTCGTCTTGACCTTGCGAGTGTCACTAAAGACATGACAGTAATCAAAATTCACCACAGCGACAACCAGACGCCATATTGTCAAAATGAAAAAAAAAATGTCGATGAACTATGTCATGTGGGGTATCGTTGAATAGGTATTTTAAAATCATCTTTAGGTTCCCTCTATCATTTTTCATTTTAAATAATAGTTTAGGAAATATAACGATTTAAAGTTGTTTAGCAAAACAATAATTTCTGAATAGTAACTAAAAAGTATGAAATAAAAAAAATATTTAACGAAAAACAAAAAACCCGACTGCTTAAAAAAAAACTAAAAAGAAAGAAACAAGCCCAGTAGTTAAGAATTCACTCATTCACACTCACAGTCGGGGCCCGTTGGGAAGATTTGATTGGTATAATTTGAATGGGCCCCGACTGTGAGTGTGAATGAGTGAATTCTTAACTACTGGGCTTGTTTCTTTCTTTTTAGTTTTTTTTAAAGCAGTCGGGTTTTTTGTTTTTCGTTAAATATTTTTTTTTTACAAGTTTCCCCACGGCAAATGATGCATGGAAAAATGATTATATAAAAATAATAAGGGAGTGTAGACATGGAATAGGAATGTAGACGTGTAGGAATGAAACATAAAATAGCTTTAATTAAATATTTATAGGCGAAAAATACTTAAACATTCGTTTTCACCATTTAAGTAAATTAGAAGGGATTTCTAGATGTGTCAATAGCAAAAGACAAGTCTACAAAAATTTGAATAACCAAAAGGGATTGTAAAACTTTATTAATATTAAACGAGTTGTAAATATTTTATATCCAATGTGCTTAAATTATTTTACCTTTATTTTAAAAATAGGTATCTGTCACAAAAAAAATGTAATTAAACTTAAGTTCAAGGGAGATCTTAATTAAATATTGTTTAAAAATGGGTAATTTTTTCCTTCATCTGGCATCCCTATACAAACTCACACATATAAACACGGTCGCCATTTTGGTGCTTCAATCGTTTCTTAGTGAAGTTCCGTCCGCCTTTTTTTTTAGGTCCATGTGTACAAGTAGTTGTTCCAGGTCGGATCAAACTTGGGTTTTTACTGATGATCAATAAAACAATCATTTAGTATTTATTTTCCGTATTTTATGAAAGTTCACTTTCCAACCGTTTTCCATAGAAACATGTAGTTCTCTCGACTTATGTGGGATGGAAGACTCTGTCAGATTTGTCTGAAAACCACCTGTTACTTCAGTTTCCCTTTGTACTTTAGCCGCTGTTACCTTTTAAGACAGTTCCGCGATTCTTAAAAAGTTTTTTTTTACCGTTTTTGCCAATTTTCGTTTCTGCCTGAACAAACTGTCAAAAGTTCGATCGTGATTGCTACCGCGTAGGTGCTCTAATAGTACCCGATTGAGAAACTCGTTAAAATATTGATAGACGCTCAAACGGAAATACAATTGTTACTCTAAACATTAACCCCAAAATCTTTGCTCATACGGAAATACCTCTAATTTTGAACTCTGTTATTACAAGCTAAGCTCGTAAATAGCACACCTCCTGAACTTTACCTACCTAGTTTAACCCTACAATGACGGGCACATCAGACTCAAATCAGTCGTGACAGATAATAAGCCAAGCATCCCCCGACTCGCTCCGCACTAGTGAATGCAGTGTTAACTGTAACTGTGATAGTTCGATTCCGCCAAAATAGTGTGCGGCAGCGGCACATTTCCTCTCGCACATTTTGTGCAGAGCTTCATCAGTGCGCGTACTAAGCTGGTGCGGAACTTTTGTTCGCGCACAGTCAGAACTCTTGTGCGTGAACATTTTTTAACCGACTTCCAAAAGGAGGAGGCTCTCAATTCGGATGTTTGTATTTTTTTATGTTTGTTCGGGCATAAGTCCGTCGTTTAACAACCGATTTGAAAAAAAAATTGTTCGATAGGGTATACTTCCGGAATGGTCCCATTAAAATTTTATCGAAATCGGACTAGCACTTCTTGAAAAATCAACAAAAACTGTCTACTACTAACTACTTGTCTACACCGATTACTCCGAGGTTTCTGGTCCGATTTCGTTGACGTTCTGATATTGCCACTAAGCTCTATCACGATATACTATTAGTGTTTGTTTTTGATAACTATAAAAAATAACAATGTAAACAGTTCTTTATTGTATCAACAACACATAAATCGAGACTTGAAACTTCCATAGCGTTCATGCGTTCATTCATTCATAGAAATATGTAGTTTTAAAAATGACGGTTATTTGTACTTGCTTTGCTACTGCCATTCATGAATAAAAGTTAGTTGTTTTTTTCCTGTAATGTTTTCCCTCTTGTATACTTATTATGCTGAGTTTTATTCGAGTCCGTACAATATCAGCGATTTTTTAATGACATAACCTTTCACTAATAAAAAAAATACTATTGCTACTCCGCAGCGGGCAGGGAAAATCCACGGTGTCCTTTAATAGCCCTTTATGTTCCGGGGTCACGGTAAAGAAATAAATCCCGCGACCCCGGCAGGCTTCGGCCCTCTGAGAGGGGGCCCCGTCATTTTTTGCTGACGATCTTTGAGGCGCGCGTGAAACACGACGCGCCGTTGACCCCGGGCATGGTCCATGGTCGGACAGCGAGTTGCCCTTTACTCGCAGTCCGCATGCCCGCGCCTACGGTGGCCGGAGATCGTCTGCGGACGTCGGACGCCGCGGGCGCCTGTTCTACTAGAGGTATAGCCTGCGCGCTTTTAGATTATATGCAGTCACTGCATAAAACAAGCATTCCATTAGCCCAAAAATTAGGATTCATTATATGAATCCCACTCTCTTTAACAAACCGTGAATTTTTAGTCACATCTTACAAAAGCATGACTAGAACACGTTTATAATAAGAAATAGGTATTTAAGAGATTTGAAAATTTAAAAAATAAAACTATAATTCGTTAGTAAGACGCAAGGCGTAGTTAGAAACACCCTTGTCTCATAGAAAATGGAGATGGAATGATCTGCCCGACTATTGCGTTGGGTAGGTATACCAGAAATGTCCCAAAAAGGCCAGAGGGGCATTACAACTTCTTAAAACCAGGCTTGTTCCGGCGAGTGAAAGTGACAGAGCTATACTAGTCGTCTAGCGCTATCTCGTTCACTCACTGGAACAAGCCTGGTTTGACGTTGTAATACCCCCTGAACTAAATTTTGTACGAATTTATTGTATGGTGAACTCGTAAAACGCTTTCACTTATATTATCTACTCTCACCTTGAAACCTTGAACCTGTACTGATAATATCTTTAGCGTTTACTTTGATCATAAGCCCTTATATTTCAGCCTTTCTCTAAGGAAAACGATATTATTGAAGATACAGACGTGACCTTTAAAAAAGAACATTGTATTACGGGGTGGAACTCAAAGAATTCTCTGTAATGTTTTTGTATGTACCTTACAGGAAAATGTCAAGAACCTTATTTTGAGATATTTCAACAAATTACCCAACGTAATGAAGCGTCAAAACTTATTTGTTACTCATTTATCCCGTAGGTTTTCGAGGACTATATAATGTTCATTTCACACTTTTAAAGCGAAAAATAGTAATAATAACGTAATCTTAAAAATATTTTATTCATTTAATAAACATTTTTAATGTTACCTTGCCAAGCAAGAAACGAAGTTCATTGCAGGTCTCTATTAAAACGCGCACAACTCAAAAATTAACATAAACCAGCAATAAATTATTAAAATAAACTTAATTAAAACCTGAGGATCTCTAAAAATGGTTGGTATTGCGCTACTCGGCTGCATATTCAGAAGTTGGTAACTCGGCACAATAACGTGGGGAAAGTTTAAAGTGGTGTGTTTTTCTAGTGGCCGGGTAGTGCGAATAACACAAACTTTAGCCGACCATGCCACCACAACAACACCCACTCTGTGCCAGCTGCCCCTATCCACTGACTGGGACTAATGGGAAATTATACATTTAAGCCATGGCAAACAAAACGGGTGCATAGTGAAGTTTTCTAAAAAGCGCAACATATCACTGGCATTTAATCCTCACAAACAAAATACAACATTAGAGTTATTTAACAAACGCCACAAAATAATTATTCCAGTGTTATTAATCCGTTTATTCACGACCGCTCCTGCGTGTGAACACCAACAAGAGTTATATCACAACATATTCATGCAAACTAAATTGAAATGCATAAAAAAGAACAACGTTTTAAAACTGTTAACAAAAAGTTGTACTTCCATCATTAATAACAACAACAATTGCCTGCAATTTATAGTAAGCATTAATTAAAATTTTAATAAGATTCCGCAGAAAGCGTGTTGTAGAACAAAGAGACTACCTTACAATGTGATGAAATAAGTCAAACAATAATTTCGAAGAGAAATGTGGTTTGCGCCTTTGTTTTAATTAAATTTAATTAAGCGTAATTATATTTCATCTTTTACGTCTTCTGAGTAATCTGTGGACGATGGACTCTATGAAATCGAATTTTGTCGGAATGGCTTATTGTCTTGAAATGCGAGGACAGAGAATTGTAGTTCATAAAGGTGTCACATATAAGAGTGATTTTTCTTGAATTATTCCCGTTGGATCCCACTTTTGAATCCCACTTGAATATTTTTCCCGTTGGATCCCACAAAAAATTAAAATGTATTCCCGTTGAATCCCACAACAAAAGAAAAACGTTTTATTCCCGTTGAATCCCAAAAACTATTCCCGTTGGATCCCACATGCTTTAAAAAATCTGAATGCGAGTACTTTCAATCACAAAAATGCTATCATAAAACTAGCTTCTGCTTGCGGTTTCGCCCGCGTCGTGTTAGACTCGGGCCTGTCCTTGGTCGGACGGGTCCCGGACTCTCCGTCCAGAAGCGGCTGGATAATGATTCGGACCACGGACTGTTTTAAGGGGCTCGTATCTTATAGCACAGCAGGCATTTAGAGTGATTCCCCCCCCCCCCGCCCCTGTGACGTGGCATCACAGCGCTTTTCAAATGAACTTCGCTGACCCCGTTGAAAAACGTACCACCTTGAGCTTATGCTAGCCTAGTACTTTGGCAGGCCATTTAGAGTTGCCTTACCCGCGCTGCGTATCAAGTGGCACCAGACTGCAAAACATACCTTGATCTTATACTAGCCTAGTACTTTTGCTGGTTAGTGACATTCTATCAGTTTTTAAGTGAAGACTGTGAAACAAATTCTCAGAATATGTCTCTGCCATCTTTCTACTTACACTGGTGACCGGTCTATGGAAAGCCAAAAGTCAAAAGAAAGTAACTTTTTTTTTTAGTAAAATTCATAAATTAGTTACTCAGAATACATCAGTAAAAATACGGTAACAGTTTTCTTCTGATATATACTCATGTTGTCAAAAAGTGGGATTCAACGGGAATTAAAAATGGGATCCATCGAGAATACCTAAAAAATGGGATCCAAAAATGGGATTTAACGGGAATAATTCTTTTTCTTCAACTTTATTTGAGCTTTAATCGATTCAAGTCTTCGAATAAATGGAAACGAATATCAGTACTGCAAATTCAAGAGAAACACATCTATTTAAACAGGGAAGTTTGTCCAGCTCATTAAGTTTTTTAAGCGCGCCAATCCATTAAATAGAGACGTGTATTTTTTTTCTCTGTGAAAAATATTCTGCACTTATTTATGTACCTATATTGAATTCTTTGTTGGTGATCTAAATATAGTTGGAAATCTGCTTTGCTGTTCCTATGAATTTCCTGAAATAAAATGAAAACTTACCGTATCCACTTTTAAGGCAATGCGAAGCGATTTTAGAGGCCTGTTGGTCTAGCGGTTAGTGACCCTGACTGCTATGCCGGAGGTCGTGGGTTCGATTCCCACCCAGGACAAATGTTTGTGTGACGCACATTTGTTCTGTCTCTGGGTGGAATTTATCTATAATATGTATGTATTTAGAAATATATAAGTACTCGTATGTTTATCAGTTATCTAGTACCAATAACACAAGCTCTGCTTAGCTTGGGACTAGATGGCGTTGTGTGATAGTTGTGGAATATTATATTATTATTGAATATTATTTCCAGACTCTCGGACGGCGGGCAATGGGAGACTCGCCGTCCGATCATGGACCATGCCCAGGTCGACGGCGGCGGCACGTCGCGTTACACGCGCGAAAGAGTGAAAGAGTGTCAGCATTATGACGGTGGCACCCTTTATAGGGCCTGCCGGGATCGTGGCACTGTATCATCCGGTATCCGTGACCCTGGAACGTAAAGGGCTATTGACGGATCACCGTGGATTTTAGCTAGTACGAGTCTGACAGTTCCTCCCGGTCCCGCCCCTGGGAGGATGATGACCACGTTAAAAAAAAACAAATCCCATTTTACGGACCGTTCTTTGCGTGGTAAAATCATCAAATTTACCTTTTACTTATCTTATGATTTTGCATTTTTAATTTGCTTTTTGTTTTGTAAATTTTTCTTCATAATTATTTGCTTTATACAAAAAACTAGCACTTTGCCCGCGACTTCGTCTGCGCGTGTTTTTAACTTCAAACTCAGTGAATTTAATGCTCGGTCACCCTCGATATAGGATACTTTTGGAAAATCTAAAAATGGTTTAGTCCTGATTTTCCCATGTTCACCCCGTCAAGGGTTGATTTTTAAATATACATGAATACGCATCCTTTATTTGATTGAGAGAATATTTAGGCCAAGTTTTAAGTTTATCGAAGCAAGCAGTTAAATCCTCCCCTTAAAACTTGTATACCCCTTTTCACCAACGTGGGGGTGATTTTCGAAAAATCCAAAAACACGTGTTTAATTATTTCTGAACTTGTATATAAATACTGATTTTCACATTAATCAACTCACGCGTTATGATTTTCCCATACAAACTTTAACAACCCCTAGATTACCAATGGAGGGTAGTTTTAAGAAACTAATAATGTTCATGTTTTTTATAACACTAAGTTTCAAGTTTGTCAACCCTAGGAATAAGATTTTACATACAAAGGTTTTCACCCCTTTTCACCTCCTTAGAGGTAGATTTTCGCAAAATCCTTTCTTAATGCTTACTTACATTATAAACGGCAACTATCATCCAAAATTCAGGTTTCTACGTTTAGTTGTTTAATATCCTCCCCTTAAAACTTGAATACCCCTTTTCACCAACTTGAGGGGTGATTTTCGAAAAATCCAGAAACACGTGTTTGATTAATTCTTATCTAGTATACACCGTGACTTTTTAGTCGTCTTACAAAAGCAGCCCAGTTCATGTATCCAATGTCTAGAACACGTTTATAATAAAAAATAGGTTTTTAAGAGATTTTAAAATTTTAAAAATAAAATTTTAATTCGTTATTATGACGCAAGGCGTGGTTAGAAACACCCTTGTCTCATAGAAAATGGAGATGGAATGATCTGCCCGACTTTTGTGCTGGGTATGTATTACTCTACAGCTTGATACGTAAACATTTTAACAGGGTGTTTCATATTTCTAATGTTATTAAAAATAAAAAATATTCTTAACAATAAAAAAAAAACTTGCCTAGAGGTATTTTAGGTCGGATACATTAAGTGGACCCCTTTTGTAAGACGACTAAAAAGTCACGGTGTATAAATACTGATTTTCAAATTCATTGGCTCACGCGTTATGATTTTCCCATACAAACTTTAACATCATCTAGATTACCAATGGAGGGTAGTTTTAAAAAAATTGTGGTACTGATCTTATTTATTTACTAGTGTTCTTATTCGTGGTAAGTTTCAAGTTTATAAACCCAAGGAATAAGATTTTTCATACAAAAGTTTTCACCCCTTTTCACCCCCTTAGAGGAAGATTTTCGCAAAATCCCGTCTTATTGCCAATCTACACAGTGGACTGCAAATGCTGTCCAAAATTCAAGTTTCTGCGTTTAGCGGTTTCGGCTGCAGTCGAGTCAAAAGAAAAACCCCTGTTCTTTTATATATATAGATAAATTAAAAAATAATTTGCCTTCTACTTATTTGCCAATATTCTATGAACATAAGATTTATTAATTTTTATCAAGTCAAGTCAAGTCAAATCATTTACTATTTAGTTAAGCTTTAGAACCATCGCCATCCACTAAGTTTCATGTTTGCAGCTGTTTGTTCGTCGTCCTGTATTGACTAAACTAAACATGTAAAGTTACACAAGATGTAATCAGTTCCTTTGCGATGCCGCCTGTCAAAGCATTGCTGTACACGTATATCTAACGTAGTAACACGGTACAGGAATTAATTTGTACGGTTTTTTAGTATCGTAGTAAATCATCAAAGGTGGGTGGGAATGTCATACTCGTACTGACTAGAATACACGGTGTCCTTCGATAGCCCTTTACGTTCCAGGGTCACGCTTACCTGCACGCGTAGCATGGCGATTCTATCTCTATTCTACCAAGAAAAGACAAAGTTATTTCATCGTTATTTCTACACAAATCGACTGTTTTTTTGCACAAATATGACACCATTCTTACACTAACGAAGAAAAGAACGTTTATTTTCCATATTTTTTACATAAACATGCTTAAAACGCTAAAATTATTTCTACGTTCTGTCATTTTGTCTATTCTTGCGTCGACAAAACCCTTTTCTACGGCGCCATGCTACGCCTGCTGTTGAGACAGTCCCGCGACCCCGGCAACTGGGATACGATTATTATTATTAAATAGTCTTTTTTATATTTTATAAAACATGTATAAAAGTTACCTTATCAAAACAACTACATTCATTTTAACTTCTTTCAATATAGCTACGGTTGATTCACACACATATTGGTCGATTCTACTACTGTTCAACTGACATAATTTTGATTCAACTAAAATTGATTGATTGGCACTAGACCAACTAATCCTAAGCACAGGAACTCTGTCATTTACTATAACAGCGTACTTGAAGTATTTACGGCGTTTATTGTAATATGGAAAAAGGAAAAGCAATTTTGGTATACGAACCAGAAAAGTTTTCATCAAAACGACAATGTTTCCGTTTACTTATCTCTCTCATAAGTCATACATCAATCTAAATATAGAATACTTTGGTGTGCAATTAGTGGGGGGGCAGCGGGAGCGGATGGCGGGTCACGAAATAGACTAGATTTCCGCTTAATCCGCCCCGCCCGCACTTGGTGCACCTCAGTCAAAATCGATGTGGTTACGTTACCCGCTAGCGGATTCCGCTGCTCGCCCCGCGGCCACTGTAATTGCACACTCAAACATATAAAAATAAGGGATAGTTTTGCTTTCATTTTTATTAATTGCGCAAACATCATTTAAATAATACCTGTAATAGGATTGTGCGCTATAATAACCGAGGAGCGATTTAGTAAACCCTATTCACGAGAAGTACTCTCAATAAACAAAGTCCATAAGAGTCTTTATTTCTCCTGAAGTATTTCTGAGAAGTGAGAATACAAGAAAGGGCAAATTAGCTTGATATTTATGTAGGCTTTCATAGCACTCAGCACTATACCTATACTCGTAAGTCTGAAGTGTAATTTGTAATCGTATCGTCAGCAATCGTAATTTAGCTCTCCCAGGTTAACTGCTAAATTAGATTCATTTTTACGATTACAATATTTTTCTGTTAGGTATTATTACAGTAAACGAGGCCCCAGCATAGATATTACGGAGTTAGTTACGAAGTAATATGACAAATCGTATGGAGAATGAAAAAGCGCCTCCAGTGTAGGATCATCGTAGTAGTGTTTTCCATGAAATCAACGACAAAGTCCCCGTATATTTTACGTCACAAAAATGATGAATCTTGTTATAATGTCTCTGCTTTTATTATGAGGTGTCCAAGTTTCTTATTGTTTTTCAGAATGTAACTCTTCTAATGAACAGCTTTTTTCAACCCCGGGCAGGGCGGGAGGGACTGTCAGACTTCTACTGACTAAAATCCACGGTGTCCTTCATAGCCTGTTACGTTCCGGGGTTACGGTAAGGGAATAATCCCGCGACCCCGGCAGGCTTTGGCCCTCTGAGAGGGGGGCCCCGTCATTATGCTGACGCTCTTTGAGGCGCGCGTGGGACACAACGCGCCGTCGACCCGGGCATGGTCCTTGGTCGGGCAGCGAGTTGCCCTTTACTCGCTGCCCGCATGCCCGCGCCTACGGTGGCCGGAGATCGTCGCGCGACGTCCGTCGCCGTGGGCGTCCTGCACCGCGGTTGGGGCGGAGGGAGGACTCTGTCCTCTCTCGCTCGCGGCGCGCCTCCTCCTTCGCGAGCATTACTGCTTCGCAGAAGGAGGCGACCGCTTCCCACTCCGTCTCGCCCCGCAGCATGGCCGAAACCAATGCCGGGCGCGAGAGGTCTCCGCCTATCGCAGCCGTGAGGACACGTCGGTGCACTGCCCAAGCTGGGCAGTCCTGCACCGTATGCTCCACCGTGTCCTCCGGGCGATCTTCGCAGTGATGACACCCAGACGTTTCCTCCTTCCGCATTAGACACAGGTACCTCCCGAAGCACCCGTGCCCGGTGAGGACCTGCGTCAGGCGGAAGGTAAGGACGCCATGACTTCTCTCCAACCACTCCTCAAAGAGGGGTCTTACCGCCGCAATTGCGGCGTGCCCGAACAAAATCAGTTCATGGACATAATTTAATATGACGAGTAGGAAATATTGTGCTGTTTTTGGGTGTATGAATTCGTCAATAACGTATCCAGTCATAAGCTTTTTTTTAAATACCTGTAAACTCTGAAAAGTACTGACTATAAAATAATTTTACTTAAGGGGCAGGTCTTCTAAAATTCACGCGCGCCGAATTATTTGCGTAACTTTGTTTGTGATTTTTGAACAAAATAGTGCAATAGCTTGAAATATTATTATTGCACATAAATAACCATAATATACGTAACAGCTAGTTATTTTTTTAAAGTTGATTTAAGTAGATTATATTAGGTAAATCAAGCGTTCAAAACAGCTCTTTCCTGCCCAACGTCATTTCGAGTTACGTTGGTGCACTCAATCTGAGACAATGAAGAATTCATTTAAAAATCTGATCAGCGCATAATGACCGCAATATCCTCATCTTCAAACTGCGCTGATTAGTTTTTTATATTTATCTTCCATTTTCTAAATTAAGATGGCAGAATATCATCAAAATTCTCGAATTTCATCTCTTAATAAATGGTTTTTTTTTCATAGGAACTATGCATCGTAGGTATGTAATATTACATTATCTTGATGTCAACAGATCAATAAAGCAAATTCAAAAAAAAAATTGTACCTAAAGCGCTTTATTTTAACAATAAAAAATATCTCAAATAACCTCTCAAAAAGTGTTTATAAACGAGAATTGCAAGAGAAATTCCTTAGTGGCCGGTGGACGGCCGGAGCGATTGGACGTGAGGTCCACGACGAATTTTTGTTGGTCCCTCTCGCTCGCACCTTCTCTCGCTCTAACGGTGATGACGCGCAGTTACGCATCTCAGGTTGCTCTACTTTATTATGTTAAAATATATTTTTTAACCGACGGAAAAAAAGGAGGAGGTTCTCAATTCGACATGTATATATTTTTTATATTTTTTTTATTTATGACCATTCTTTACTTTCTCTAAGGTGGTCCAATATCAAAAAACCTTTTTTTTTTTGTTGGACAGATTTTATCAGAAAGTTGGTCCCATTTAAATATCAAAATTAAACTCGGCCTATAGGGGTAGAAAAAGAGGAATTAATTGTCAAATTTCCTACAGAATTTTCAGTTGTGAACCGATTATTGTTAAAAGATATGGAGAAGTAACTAAACAAGTTGGAGCGAATTCCGACCTTTTTTTTTTTTTTTTTAATTTATTTATAGAGGGTTTAATTTTTACAAATTATACCACCCTCATCATAGCCACAATCTTAAATAAAACATAAATCAAGTTTAACATTAAAGTTATCACTAATTAACTTTAGTTATTCTACAAACTATTTATCCCTACGCCTGATTCCCAAATTAGCGAGCTTGTATAGCATCCTGGCAGCATCCGAAAGGGGAGATGCAAGGACAATATTACATTCTCCGATCTCATAAAATTTATGAAATAAATTCGCTAGGTCTCTGCGTTCAGCTTCGTTCCGGACACATTCCATAATTAAATGGTACACGTCCTCAACGGTGTTACACTCAGTGCAGTTCGGTGATTCCACTTTACCCATTAAAAAAGCAAATTTATTTAAAGGAATGTGTCCAGATCGAAGTCGAAAAGCAGTTATGGTGGTTTGTCTTCCCATGTTGGCGTTGTCTATCCACGGACGCTTGAGGATAGTCGGCTGTATTGTGGCGTACCATATGCCTTTGTTCCGACTACGTTCATCAAAGTACTCTTTCCAAATGTCTAAACATTTTGATTTAATATTAAAGTAATGTTCTGAATAATATGGCTCACACGCATAAGTTTCTCCCTCACTAGAAGCATCCTTGGCTAACTGGTCCACAACTTCATTACCCACAATGCCCACATGGGAGGGCACCCATTGTAGTATTACATTTTTGTTATTTGCTTTGTGTGCATTAATACTTTTTATAACATTGTATGCTATAGGTATTCCTCGCTTAGGTGTAGTACAACGTTTTATCAACTGCAAAGCACTACGGGAATCAGTAACAATCAG
This sequence comes from Agrotis segetum, assembly GCA_036375495.1. Lineage (NCBI taxonomy): Eukaryota > Metazoa > Arthropoda > Insecta > Lepidoptera > Noctuidae > Agrotis > Agrotis segetum. The sequence continues at coordinate 854,950 of JAQSVV010000150.1, forward strand.
GAATTTTGAATAAGCTATGGAATTTATATATGATAAAGCCTCTAAAATTGCTATAAGTTCAGCATGCATAATTGAAATCTTAGACATAATTTTGAATTTCATAGATTCATTAGTGACCGAGTCAAAAAAAGCGGCACCAGTGCCCTCACTTGTGATTGATGCATCAGTGTAAATAATATGATAGTCGCCGTACTGCGTATTTAAATACTTATCACAAATATATTTTAAATAACAGGGTTCATAGTCTTTTTTAGCCTGCACCTGGTTAATTCCATCTACGAGTATATCAGTTTTGACATTCTTTTCCAAATCCACATTGCCGACCCAAGTAGACAGGCTGAACATTTCTAAACCTTCGCTGAGATAAATTTCTTCATTGTTGAGAGATTCATTAATTTTGACTAGTGTTGGTTTCTGCTTCAGTCTCCAATATTGATATTGACATTGCGCTGAAAGATTTTCTAGAATGGCAATAGTACTATTATTTTTAAAAGATTTACATTTTAACCAAAACTTACTACCTAAATATTGCCGGCGGACGTGAAGAGGCGCGATACATAATTCGTTTTCCATTATGTGTATTGGTGTACTTTTGATAAAGCCGCCTATGATCCGAAGACAAATATTTTGAAGCCGTTCCAACTTCAACAGATTGCTTTGACTGCCACTACCGTACAGAAAGCTTCCATAATCTAATCGACTTCTAACGGTAGCCATGTAAAGACGTCTCAGATGTATGGGGTGTACTCCCCACCCTGAACCTGCTAGTATTTTAAATATGTTTACAAATTTTGATATTTTTCCGGATATTTCATTAATATGTTTACGCCAATTGAGTCTAAAATCAAGCCAAAGTCTTAGGTATTTATAATTATCAACAACTTCTAACGGAGACTCATTTACGTGTAAATGTACAGTTTCTCTTTTATATCCTCTTTTGAAAATGCATACTTTGCTTTTAGAAGGGGAAATATCCAGACCCAGGCCCGCAATTATATTGTTAAATTTGTCTAAGGCCGTTTGCAACCTCAGGGACCCTGCGTAGCAATTATGAGATACAGTGTATAAAACGAAGTCATCAGCGTATTGAGCTACCTGTACGTCATTTATGGATTTACAAATAGGTACAGTGGCGATGTTAAATAATAAGGGGGATAGTGGGTCGCCCTGGGCCAGACCACGTCCAGTTTTCCTGCTAATTGATATTTCATCTATACAGATGTTAAGTTGTCTTTCTTTAAGAAAATTCCACAGGTAATTACAAATTTTTGAGCTGATAAGTAACTTATTATTCATGTATTGGAGTAAAGGGACAATTTCAATATTATTATAGGCATTTTCAATGTCAATAAAACATCCTATAGTAAAATGGTTATCTGCGAATCCTGTCTGAATATTAGATACTAAATTGGAAAGGCTATCTAGACTAGACCGGCATTTTCGGAATCCTACCGTATTTTCAGAAAAAAAATTGTTATTTTCTACGTACCATTCGATTCTGTTGAGTAATATGTAATGGAAAGTTTTACACAAACAAGACATCATTGAGATTGGGCGAAGCTTGATTGATTCTGAAGAATTTGTGGTATGTTTAGGAATCGGTACGATCCTTATTTGACGCCATTGTTTGGGGACAAATCCAGAGCGAAAAAACTTATTATATAATAACAGTAACGTATCAATCGCATTGTTTGGAAGGTGTTGTATCATACTGTATGAAATTTTGTCAATACCGGGAGTGCTATTTTTAGTTTTTATAGATTTCAATAGTTCACATTTAGAAAAAGGTGTATCTAGTTTTTGGTTATGAGAATTAAATGTTTGGGGAGGAGAGTCTACTGAGTCAGGAGTAAGAGATGTCAGAAGATTTTCGACGTTTGTTTTGTCCAAAGTGTATCGAGACGTGTTACAGCCTTTTAACCATCGCAATTTATGCCACATCTCAGCTGAGGTTGTTTGTTGATCTACTGAGGAACAATAGTTACGATATGAAGAACGTCTAGCTTCAGCTATAAGTTTCTTTGACTGACTTATTTTAGCTTTCAAAATATCATAATTATCAGGATTCGGATTACGACGGAAGTTCACCAAAGCGAGTCGGCGCTCTGCTACTGACTTAGATAAATTTGGGTTCCAGTAAGGTTTAGGTTTGAAGTTTGAAGCAGGTCCCGTATATGATTTATAGTATGGAATATTTTTGTCAGCAGATGTGTTTAAATATTTTTCGAATAAGTCGTACATACTCTGCAAATCTTCTGACGGTATAAAATTATTAAACTGAGTCTGTAAGTCCTGAGTGTATGAGTCCCAGTTAGCCGCTTTAAAATTACGGCGAGTTAGGTGGGGCTGTCTAAAGTCGTAATTTGAGTTAAATTTAATTTTGATAATTAGGTGGTCGCTGCCTAGCGATTCATTTAATACGTGCCATTCTGCTGTCACCGCGATGTCTGATGATGCTACAGATAAGTCAGGCGCAGATTTTTGAATAAAGTTATTTACAAGTTTAATACGTGTCGGGCTACCATCATTTAATATAACAAAGTTATTGTCTGAAAGCGAGTCAAATATTTGAAGGCCACGTAAATCCGTTTTATAGGACCATACTCTGTGATGTCCGTTGAAGTCCCCGAGCACTAATGATTTAATATTATTTTGAGTCAACAGAAAATCCCAGTCACTAATAGAGGTTGGCACTGATGGTGGGCAATAAGCTGTGATAATATATTGGACGTCCGAACAGTTAAATAATTGAATTTTGAGTGCCTGAATTCTTGTGTTTTGACATACAACAGGGGTACTACAAGATTTTACGGAATTATGAACGATTAATGCTACACCCCCATAGCCGTCTGATCGGTCATTGCGATAAATATTGTACCCTTTAATTTTGAGCTCGCTCTCAGGATCCAGCCATGTCTCAGAAAGGACGGCAATGTGGATTTTTTCATGTGTCAGTAGGTGTTCAAAGTTTGTGAGTTTCGGTCTAAGACTTTGGCAGTTCCACTGTATGATATTGAAATTATAAATTCGAGTTTGCTTACCCATTAAAACCAATGATATACTCAGATATTCCCTTAAGTATTGGCCACTGTGACATATATTCAACAACAAATAGAATTAACCAGTCTGTACATAGTTTAAAACATTTTTGTAACTTCATTAAAAAAGGATCTTTCTTAGAATAAATTACTTGTTTTATCTTATTTAAGAGTTCTTCTATTGTAACTTCATCAAGGTTTGATTGTTGCGGCGGTGGTCTAGTCTCGGATTCTACATTGGTCTCAGAAGCTATGGACTCTCCGTCCGATTCTAAAAGACCCCAATTTTTTAATCGTTTCTTGATTTTTCGGATCGGTTTTCCTCTGGAGAAAGCCTTCCTAGTGTTGTTTACTTGTTGTTCTTGGAGTGGCGTTCCCCTCACAGCGCTTGCATAGTCAGGTGTAGCCTTTGATGTTTGTGGCGTATGAATGAGTTTGTTTGTATCGAAGAACGACGACTGCGGTTGTGATCGTATAGGTGGGGCAGCGGGTGGGGAATTGCGAGGAGAATCTGACATCGGGTACATTTTCAACGCTTTATTATAGGTACAATTGAAGTCCGCCATAATAAGACGTAGTTTCTTTTCTTTTTGATAAATCTCACAGTCTTTAGATAGTGCTGTATGTTCTCCCGAGCAATTAGGACATTTTAATTTGTCTGTTTCACATGTGGAGTGCTCGCCACTGCATTTTAAGCAGACTACTTTGGCGCGCGTACATTTTTTAACTGTATGACCTAGACGCCAGCACCGGGTGCACTGTGTAACGGGAAATACATATTTCTCAACTTTAATTTGGAGGCTTTCCACAATAACGTGTGCTGGTAAGAATGCTCCCTCAAAGCACAATCGAACCGTCTCACTTGGTACCCATTCACCCTTGTCGTCACGTCGATTGAGACGTTTAGCAGAAACTAGTTCGGCAGGTGATGGACACAAAACAAGTTCTGATATTCGTTCTTCGCTGAGGTCAATATCGACATTTTTAATTAAGCCATAAGAGAAACTAACTTCCATAGGTTTATACATCCTCCACCCCATCGATTTAAACTTTTCGCATGTGATAAATTTCTCTGCTACTAGTGCATTGCTGAATTCAATTCTGAGCCTATAGGGATTAATGTATTTTGTTTTTATATTATCGTTGAGATTATTTTCTTTCAATAATTGTGCTAAGGCAAATTGTTTGGGAAGCTTTTCTGAACATGATACGTAAATCAGTGTTTTATCATTTTCGTTCCTATATTTTTGAAGTGAAAACTTTTGAAGTGAAAACTTCTTTAGCGGCGTTGTACACTTTTTCTGTAATGGGTAAAAAATTTAAAACTCGCGTCAGGGTCACGTGACCAAAACTCGCGTCAGGGTCACGTGACCCTGATCGAAAATGAGTAAGACGTCATTCAAATTAAAAATAAAACATAGTAACAAAAAAGTTTTCACTTCTACCGGCACTCCTGGAGTGCAACCTTTTTTTTTCATTCGGTCGCACCATTGACCATTCGGTGTTCTCTTCCTCTCTCATACGTTTCTTGTTTGGGTCTAAATTTGATTGGGAATCTTTTGATTGTGGTTCTATATAATTTTGTTGTGTCGTTTCTAGCTCCATTACGTCCACTAAATCCTGGTCGCAGTCATTTGCATTGGAAACGCGTTCCTCCTCACTATCAGACATCGAATAAAAAGTGAATCATTCGTTGTCTCTTATCCTTAATGCGCAGGCGCACGACACGGCCGCACGGGCCACGTGGTGGTCGAGGTATGCGCGCCGAGAGATCGCAAGAACACGGTACGGTAAACAAACGCGAGCGCTCCGTACGAGCGTAGCCCCGACACTGAATTCCGACCTTATTGACATTTAAAATTTAGTTTGTTTTTTCTCACTTTCACGATCGCTAACATTGCTCCTTCATTAAAATCCGGTGTTTGCATAAATGTCAGTAAGGTCGAAAATAGTTTGAACATGTTTTTTAAATTGCTTAACGATAGCAAGTTAAAAAACAGCTTCAAGCGATTTTCGCCCTTATTGACATTTAAAATTTAGTTTGTTTTTTCTCACTTTCACGTTCGCTAACATTGCTCCTTCATTAAAATCTGGTTTTTGCATAATTGTCAATAAGGTCGAAAATCGCTTGAAGCTGTTTTTTTAACTTGCTATCGTTAAGCAATTTAAAAAACATGTTCAAACTATTTTCGACCTTATTGACATTTAAAATTTAGTTTGTTTTTTCTCACTTTCACGTTCGCTAACATTGCTCCTTCATTAAAATCCGGTTTTTGCATAAATGTCAATAAGGTCGAAAATCGCTTGAATTTGTTTTTTAACTTGCTATCGTTAAGCAATTTAAAAAACATGTTCAAACTATTTTCGTCATCATGCTGACGCTATTTGAGGCGCTCGTAGGACACAACGCGCTGTCGACCCGGGCATGGCCCATGACTTTTTTTTCCATGATAAAATCATCAAATGAGTCCTCCCCAGGTCAAGCGGGAGATACTGTCAGACTTGTACTGACTTAAATTCACGGCGTTCTTTAATAGCCTTTTATGTTCTGGGTTTACCACTGTGGCTGGGATGTAAGGTTTACGCTGTCCTCTCTCTCACGCGTCCCGCCTCTTCCTTTGCCAACATGACTGCTGCACTGACCTTTTTTTAGGTTTAATTAGTTAAACACGATTGTGTTTAACAAATTAAACCTAACAGAATTTAACCTGTGAGAATATTTAAATAGTATTAAAACACTTGTGTGATACTCGTATTATTACAAACCAAACAGGGTTGGCATGATTAAAACAAGTTGTTTTTTTTTTTTTTTTTACGTGGTAAAATCATCAAATGAGTCCTCCAACCCCGGGCAGGGCGGGAGGGACTGTCAGACTTGTACTGACTAAAATCCACGGTGTCCTTCGGTAGCCCTTTGTGTGCCGGAGTCGCGGTATACGTATGTCCCGCAACCCCGGCAGGACTGTGGCCCTCTATAGGGGGGCCCCGTCACTATGCTGACGCTCTTTGAGGCGCGCGTGGGACACAACGCGCCGTCGACCCGGGCATGGTCCTTGGTCGGGCAGCGAGTTGCCCTTTACTCGCCGCCCGCATGCCCGCGCCTACGGTGGCCGGAGATCGTCCCGCGACATCCGTCGCCGTGGGCGTCTACCACTGCGTCTCGGGCGGAGAGAGGACGGTATCCTCTGCCTCAAGCAGCCCGCCTCCTCCTTCGCGAGCATGACTGTTTCGCAGAAGGAGGCGACCGCCTCCCACTCCGTCTCGCCCCGCAGCATGGCCGCAACCAATGCCGGGCGCGAGAGGTCTCCGCCTATCGCCGCGGTGAGGACACGGCGGTGCTCCGCCCAAGCTGGGCATTCCTGCACCGTATGCTCCACCGTGTCCTCCGGGCGATCCTCGCAGTGGTGACACCCGGGCGTTTCCTCCTTTTTTATCATGCACAGGTACCTCCCGAAGCTGCCATGTCCGGTGAGGACCTGTGTCATGCGGTAGGTGAGGACGCCGTGGGACCTATCCAGCCACTCCTCAAAGAGGGGTCTTACAGCCGCGACTGCGGCTAGCCCGTACCTCGGTTGCGATAGTCGTTCTCTCCAGACTGCCCTGAGATCGCGCCGGAGCTCTTCCCGCCTCGTCTCGACTTCTCGAGGCATTAGGGATACGCCCCGACTCCGCGCCTCCACGCGCCACTCGTAGACGCGCAGGAGGGCAGTCGCCTCCAGATCCCAGGACAGTGATCCGGCAAGGAGGTTGGCCGATTCGCCGGCGATCGTGCGGTATCCTCGGATCATTCGGATTGCCATGACCCTCTGGCATGCGACCAGCTTCTGTGGTCGCGTCCGAATGCTCAGGGCCCACACGGGGGCCCCGTAGAGGGCCATGGACCGCACGAAAACAAGTTGTTTTAAAACACCTGTTTAAAACAGTTTGAAATTAAACAGTGTTTTTTATTACCCGTTTCAACTACTTTTTAAGGCAGATGAATGCATATAAAATGAAAACAAATTAATATTTAGGAGTCTAAATAGTTTGACATAAAACCTTTTGAGTTTAATGCCATTGTTATGTCATATTTTTAACTTTTATTGACACTGTAATGAAATAATGCTTAAAATTTTTAGAAAAAAAACATCACATGTTTTTATTCCATTGATCATTTTTCGTAAAAAATTCATTACAAAGGGTGAATTTGAAAAGATGTAGTCTAGAAATGAAACATAATTGATATATATACGTTTAGACATCAACAAACAAGGTGGAATTAATTTTAAAAAAGAACCAGAAACTAAAAAAAAACCACTTTTTTAAAACATTTTGAATTGTTACTGTTTGTTTTATAAATTTAAAAAAAAACTGTTTTTTTTTGCCAACCCTGAAACCAAGTCATATTAAAACTCCTTATTAAGCAAAAATTCTATAAGGGCCACTTGCGCCAAAAGTTGAGTTAAATTGGGTAACTCCGAGTTTAGTAACTCTGGGTTAAAGTGTAAAAATTTTAACTCTAACATTGTATTGTGCCAGGGGAAATTAACCTTAGGTTAACTAACCTTTTGGTTTTTTATTTTACGCTGGTAATATTACAGAGTATTCATTCAATTATATTATCCAGCAAAATATGAATGAGCGAATGATGACCGAAACATGTATACTTGTCTCTTTTGCGCTACAGTATTTTGTATATAATTATCTCCTTACTTGAACTTGACACCGACTTTTCATTTTGATCGTTTGTTGTTTGAAATTAATCATCGTCAATTTCATGTTGCGCGTTTGAAAGATAACCTAAACGAATTCTGTTATCACAACTGTTTATTTTCTTCCTATAAAGCTCGGATTTCAGGCCGTGTAAACGCGTAGTATTACATATTTTATTAGTCCGTGTTTTGGAGAGTGATTTAATAGTAATATTTGTGTTTGTGCGTAAGTCGCGAGCATGGAAAAGAAAAACCGTTTACGAGGGCCTAATTTTACAAAGAGTGACAGTATATTGCTGTGCGATATAATAAATAACATAAAAGATATCATAGAATGTAAAAAGACCGACGGAGTCAATCTTATGGAAAAACATAAAGCCTGGCAGGAAGTGGTAAAAATATACAATTCGTCGACCACCGGTTCGCAACGAACTTTAGAAAGTTTGCAGCAGAATTATAAAAACTTAAAGAAAAAATGTAAAAAATCTGCTTCTGATGCTAAAATGAATATACCAGGTATGTAATAATAGGCATGATTTTATTATTCAAAGTACTCAAGTGTACCAATGTACGTAGTGGTCACTATAATAATTCTTTTTTATTTTTTTCAGTTGAGGCATTGGTCCACAATGTGGAAGAGTTTGGCACCTCCTCCGATGGTTGGGAAAAAATTTCTCATAGCATGGGGTTATCAACAGAAACTTGCCAAGAAGTTTTGGCCGATCTGAAGAAAGAGGCAGATAGAAAAGCTGCAATTTTAAAAAAGAATGTTATGGGTACAGGTGTGTAGCCCATTTAACCACATCTTGTGATGTTGAACATGACCCATCGACCATTATCTATTCAAAACTTCAGCTAGTATGCTTATATATAATCAAATATCTATTTTTCTCCACCAGGTGGAGGACCAGCACCAAATTATGATCCAGACCCATTGTTGGAAAAAGTTAAAGTTTTAGTTGGTCCTGCTATCGATGGCCTGTATACAATATATGATGGTGACAGTTGTTTAATGGCATCCCAACCAGCGGCTGAGCCTGTTGAAGCCATTAATATGCAAATAGGTATTGATAGATCTCATACTCTATCTATTTGAATCTTGTGGTTATCAATTTGATTGTTTCTTTTATCTACCAATGATGAATTGTTTCTAAAAGTTGTTTTAGGATAGACTTAGATTTGTTCTATACATTGGTAAAGTTCCAACTTCACCCAAGTCAGTTTTTAAGTCCTTAAACCTCTATAAATAAAATTATTTTTTTAGACACACAAGGAGACAATCAGCATGGGGAAAAAAATACCACATTGCAACATACTAACATCACACAACAGGATGAGGAATATTTTACAAATGATAGGGCAAACTTAAAAAAGAAGCCCCACTCTTTATTGGTTCAGAACATTAAAAGTGAGTTTTATACACTTTTTTTGCAAACATAACAAGAATACAGAGAATAGTAAATAGGAAAGTGTGTGCAAATATTGAATTTATTTCTTCAATATTTAAATCTTTTCTTGCAAACAAATTTTGTCATTATTATATACTTTTCTATTTTATTTAATAATTGAGATAATGTGTTTAGTTTAAATATTTTATAAATGATTAACAAACTGAAAAGTAATACAATGATCATAACAGTAAATAATGAATCTTTTTATTTCAGATAAAAAAAAGAATCACTCAGAAATGTCGCAGAAACAATCTGTTTCAACAAAATTTATAAGTTTGGCAAGTGAAAAGCTAGAGTTGGTGGCTTTGCAAAAAGAATTACTCCAAGTTCAAGTAAAAGAGGAAACAGAAAAGTCAGAGCATGGTCGTTTACTCCGTGCTATGGAAATGGAAGATGCAAAAAAAAGATATGAACATAATGAATTAGTTAGAAAATTAGAATTAGAAAATATTAAGTCGCGTTTTTCTAACTGAGTATGTATTAGAGAATGTTGTTATTTAGAATACACCGGGTTTAATAAATACTTCTTTCAAATACATAGTTTTTTATTAAATCTGAATATGTACATGAAACTTATGTAAAATATTTCAAAACAATAGATTTATAATCTACCAAAATATTCTTCTACCAAAACTTGGCGAGCCTGGTGTCCTAATGTACTTCTGACAGAGCTGCCGCTCATTGATAGTTCAAGTCCATCATCAATATCAAATATGGGTGAGTATTCTGGATCAGTGGGTGGTTCTGGGTCATTTTGAAGTCGTGCAATATTATGAAGCACACAAGTAGCAATTATAATCCCAGGTATCCTGCTTAAATGTACTTGGATACCTCTTGACATAATAGGGAACCTTCTTTTCCATATTCCAAAAGTACGTTCAATAGTATTTCTGGTCCGTATTTGTGACTCATTATATAAAGACTGATTTGCAGAACTCACTGTTGCAAATGGAGTCATCATAAATGTGGTTTGAGCATATCCACTGTCACCAAGTAAACAGTAATTTCGATAAGTACCCTGTAGAAAATGTCGCCGTTGATTACAATTGTCCCAGATGTGGGAATCATGGGCAGATCCATGCCACCGTGCAACGACATCATTGAACATTAAATCAGCAGAACATATTGCTTGCATATTAATAGAAAAATATCCCTTTCTATTTCTGTATATCTCTGCAGTTTCTCCTCCTGAAACAAACATACCCAAGTAAAGAAACCTACTGACAGCACTTTATTAATCAACTAGCAGATCTAAACCACTCTGTCCCCCCATACTTATACAAAACTTAATCAAAATCCATCCAGCGCTTCTGAAGCTTACACAGAACACTCAGGCAGACATATTATTTTATTTACTTACAGAATACAAGTAGCTTGTATGAATAAAAGAGATGGATTTACATACCTGGTGACTTCATTCGCACATGAGTGCAATCTATTGCCCCAATAATTCGTGGAAATCGGGCAATGTCATAAAATTTTAATGCGGCCTGCCTTTGTTCATCTTCAGTGACGGGCATAGATATAAATTGTGGATATAACCGTGCTATAGCATCAGTGACCTTATGTATTATTCTGCATGCAGTTGACTCATGCACTCCAATTACATCTCCACTAGTTATTAATTGACTTCCAGTGGCGTAAAACCGTAATGTGCACAATAACTGATTCATAGGCGCGACAGCTTGGCTGTAAAAATAAAATCAAATTAATGCAAATAATACAATGTTTTACTAAACAATGAAATCCACAAGTCAAATCGTAATAAATATAGGTAGGTACTTACTTCTTATTTTCATTTGCGTACTGCAATCTACTTTTAATTTTATTTAATAAAAAGAAGACGCTTTCTTTCTCTAGTCGAAATCTTCTATGAAAGGCTTTGTCTCTTTGTATGTTATAATAATCAGACCGTTCTGCAAATGTTCTATTAAAAAAGTCCGAACTAATGTATTCGATAATTTCTTCGTCATCATCAGAAAACATTTCATCTATCATATTTTGTAATCTTGTTCTATTCCAACCGCTACGAGTAGTCTCTGTTTGTGTTTACAAACGAACATAACCTCAAAGAAATAATTTTGACATTACTAACCCGGAATTAGTGACGTAACCCTCCAACATTGCTGGGTTAAAAATTTAAAAATTTAACTTTGAGTTACCTACTAACTCTGAGTGGCGCAAGACAAAATTATAATTTAACTCTAGCGTGAACGCTAACTCTGAGTTAATTAATATAACCCAGCCTGGCGCAAGTGGGCCTAACTCCTTTTAAATAATCCTTAGTAGAGCAATGTTCATACCGCATCAAAATTGTTTTATAATAATTCAGTGGGCAGGATGTATGCGGGGGATTGCGGGAAGGGAGCCCGAAATTTGACGTACGATCGACTGGCCGAACGCGATTCAATTTTTTGCAAAAGAAGACGGCAGCCTTAAGTACTAGTAGCTGGCAGGTAGGTACATAATGTGTGATTTTTTAATGGATAAATATTTTCTATTATCTCACGAAAAAAAGGCTATTTGGATTAATAAATACAGTGAATATATACTAAAGGAAAGTTACTGAAACGAGTGAAATAGGTAAGTTATAGGCAGTTCTGAATGAATCATGATACGGTAGGTACTTACGCTTGTGTTAAAATCCTTCCTATTCAATATACAAAGTATTTTACTTGTTTACTGATATAAGAAAAGTATATTTAGAATCACAAAACTAAATAGATACAGAAAGTAGGCAAATGTAATTAAAATGCTGGAGACGGGCGTCGCGGCGTCGGATCGAACAGCCCTAGCGCATGTTTACGTACCGCGCGGCTGTAGGTATTTATTTCTATCATGCGGCCGAGATCCACTACTGTAGATATTTATACTGTGGTCATTGGCTTTATAACCGGGTCAACGTAACAGGCCTCGTATGAGTCAATTACATTGCCAATGCTGGCATGCAAACTTATTTATTTATTTATTTATTTAACCATTTATGTACACACAATACAAAATAATAAGGAAATACTTAAAATTAATAGTAGGTACAAAGGCACTGCTTATTTCAAAAGAAATTTCTACCAGCAGACCTGCGACAGGAAGAGTGAAAAAAAAGAAAATGTAGACAGTAGTGTGTGAGAACAAGAAAATAATAAAGAGATAAAAATGAATGTCTCAACTTAAAAAAAATAAAAAAAAAAATATTAGTACATAATTATATAAATTATAAATAATAGTACTTATATAAATACAAAAACCTAAAATGTATATAAGTAAATGATGATAAAGAAATAAAATACCTATTCAATTTTGAGAGGAAAGATAATGCTCTTTGACTCTATGTTTGAAAGTAGAAATTGAATTGGACTCTCTAATACTAGGCGGAAGCGAATTCCATAATCTTACAGCATGGACAGAGAAGGAATAAGAATAATAGCCAGTTAAACTTGATAAACTTGTTGTAAACTTGATAGCCATCACTTACTATAATAACATAATCAGTTCATTAACCAAAACAACTATTAAAAATCAATTCAGTCCATCAAATTAATATTAAATTTGGTACACCGTTTTAAAATTTTATTACCGCATAATTATAACAGGCTTGCATAAATAAAACGGTACTCGTTTTCCAACTAATTGTTTATTAATGTGGCACAATTTTGTCAGATCATTAATCATGGGCAGCACCTGGTTACAATGAAGCTTCTGACACATCGTATGTTACTAGATTAATCGTTCGGTCATCTGGTGACCGGAGATGTGGCCTAGTGTAAGTGGATGATGATGAGACGTTGTTGTGATAAGGATTTGATAATTATTTGATAGCAATATAACGTAATATTAAAAAAATCAGCCCTAATAGTGATATAATCGAAACTTATCACATAATTTGATACTTAATTGTGTCTTTTAGGCTTTTATACTAAATGTACATCACTGATCAATTACATTATATGTGTCGTAGGATAATTTGATACTTCGAATCTTCGCGGAAATCCTAGGCGTTTTGCGAAAACGCGAATAATTAGACATAGGCGAAAAATTATCAAATCTTACTGGACAAAGTCAGGATTTTTGCGAAAATACTCGTTATTATAGTAAGATTTGATGTGCTCAACACTGATTGGCTACAATTTTGCTGGCTGACTTCTAATTGGTTCCTAGTTTGCCGATGATTAACGTTAAAATTAAGACGTCAACCGATCAGAGACGATCTCTTATTGAACGCGCTGACCGACCAATCAGCGTTCTTATTTCATAACAGCCAGCGTTTCGTTTCGCAATATTGCTATAATAACGAGTATTTTCGCAAAAATCCTGACTTTGTCCAGTAAGATTTGATAATTTTTCGCCTATGTCTAATTATCCGCGTTTTCGCAAAACCCCTAGGATTTCCGCGAAGATTCGAAGTATCAAATTATCCTACGACATATGCATCAATGTTTCTCGCCCAAACATTATCCTGTATGGCTTCACGGCTGTCGAGAAATAAATGTGGCCTCAAGTGTTTTACTACCACTCTGGGATAAAAGGATTCGCCGTAAATAGAAACATATACTTTAACATAATATTTATATGTAGGTAGATACGTTTTATAGGAAATAAAGGAAGTTTTGTGAAAGATATGATTACTTCGCTTAATTTAATCCTTATTAGCAACACTATCGAATGGTGTAATTATACAAGTTGTAATGTTTTTTTCCAAAATCAGCGGGTTTGTTTCTGGTTAATCCAATGATACAGTTAAAACTGCTGACTACTTAATTTTTTTTTTTTCAGTTTTTGTCAATATCGGCCTCGGGACTCCTTTCAACGTTCTTCGATATTCCTCATAGATTCGGATATACCTAGCCATCCACGTCCAGTTGAATAATTCGCCCTGCGTGTAAAGGGTTAAAATGTTGATAGAATTCACAATATCGAAACCTAAACCAATTCTAACACAATTCACAATTTTGTTCTGAAAAATTCAGCTAGCCAGAACAAAAATATCGAGTGTCGCCATATTGCTACTAAAAAAAACCGGCCAAGTGCGTGTCGGGCCACGCACAATGTAGGGTTCCGTAGTTGCCCATCAAAATACTTATGCAAAGTAACTAAACTGATTCGCTGAATTTAATTTTAAAAAGAAGAATTTTCAAAATCGGTCCAGGAGTCTTTGAGAAATCGGGGAGAATACATTAAAAAAAAGAATACGACGAATTTAGAACCTCCTCCTTTTTTTGAAGTTAGTTAAAAATAGTTGACGATTAAAACCTACCTATCCCCAAAAAACATACCTATAAAATAAAAGCTGTAAAAATAAAGTTGACAAACTTACATTTGCAGTTGAAGAGCATGTTCTCCGATACATTTTGTTTAAGAAAACTATTATCCAAGTACATTTTATAAGTTGGTCGACTATTACTCGTAAAGTTGTAAAGCCTACTTAGTCATGATAATTTTCTTTTAAACTTCGTTATATATACTACTATTGTGAATTTTTTCACATCCCCAAACATAACCGTTTAGCTGGTAGAGGGGGGGGACACTCGAGTCGAGCAAAATTTTGCACTTTAAAGCTTAATATTTCACAAACGAATTTTTTTATCAAAAAATTGTTAATGGAAACTATCAATATTTTTTAAAGACCTATTTAATGATACCCCACAATAAGGGGTACGCGAGAAAAAAAAAATCATCACTTTACGTGTAAGTACAGGAGGTACCCTAAAAAAAAATATTTTACGAGATTTTATTTTACCACTTTTTCGGCACAACAAATCCATATATTTACACCAAATTACAGCTCTCTAGTACTGTGCGTCTCTGAGCTAAACTGCGGACAGACGGACGGACGGACGGACGGACGGACGGACGGACGGACGGACGGACGGACGGACATGGCGAAACTATAAGGGTTCCTTGTTGACTACGGAACCCTAATAAAAATTTACACTAAACTAGCTAGTATGTGCAGTAGGTCGACAGTGTGTCACTGAGTTCGTGAGCAGACAAAGGATTGAACTTTCTATTAATAAATAAATCACTTCAAACTATTTTTCCACGAACTATTTCGTTTTTTTTTTAATTAACAACGTACTTGGACGGTTGGCTTAGTTTTTGCGTGACGTAATTTGATTCCCGCACATACGGGCCTGGGCGTTTGTGTATATGTGTGTGTCCACACTGGAAGCCTAGCGGGCGCGGTGGCGGGCGCGGTTTGTATCGGTTGTTGCCTAGCAACGCCTAGGCTTGCAAAATCGCTTGTAGCCATCGCCCACTTCAGTATGGCCACGAGCGGCGATTTCATACATTCAATATCGCGCCCGCCGCCGCCATCGTTAGGCTTGCAGTCTGTTTGAGTACTTATGAGCTTTTATGTTTGCAAACGCACCTAATACAGGAGATTTCTAGTGAGGGGCAGGGATAAATAAAACCGCCCATCTGTGATTCCCAAACCCAATCAGCCTTACTACAAAAATGACAATGGGCAAAAGCGGTCCAAGATCCTCCACTTATGACACTTATTGGAAATGAAAGAACACAGTTGTGACATCATTCTGGCGAAAGATTATCGAAATCTGTCCTGGGGTTCTGTTTTTATTTCCGTTTAAGTAAGTACCTAATCTAACCTAACCCAACTTTTTTCAATCAGCTGTAAATGATGCCCGATGCATTTTGAACTATCTGGGAAGGCGGTTGGCTTATGTTTGACTTACACCGACTAAAAATACCAATGAGACCTTAAATAGCTAACCTAACCAAACTTTTTTTTTCAGCTAAAAATGATGCCCGACGCAAAGTGAACCATCTGGGAAGATGGTTGGCTTATGTGTGACTTGGACCCTCTAAAAATACCAACGAAACCTTAATTAGCTAACCTAACCTAACTTTTTTTGTTCAGCTAAAAATGATGCCCGACGTATACTGAACCATCTGGGAAGGCGGTTGGCTTATGTGTGACTTCGACCCACTAAAAATACCAATTAAACCTTAAATAGCTAACCTAACCTAACTTTTTTTTCAGCTAAAAATGATGCCCGACGCACAGTTAACCATCTGGGAAGACGGTTGGCTTATGTGTGACTTGAACCCACTAAAAATACCAACGAAACCTTAAATAGCTAACCTAACCTACCTTTTTTTTCATCTGTAAATGATGTCCGACGCACACTAAACTATCTGGGAACGCGGTTGGCTTATGTTTCACTTACACCCACTAAAAATACCAACGAGACCTTAATTAGCTATTTAAATAGCTAACCTAACCTAACTTTTTTTGTTCAGCTTCAGCAGTTAAGGCCTTAAGGTATTTTTAGTCAGTGTAAGTCAAACATAAACCAACCGCCTTTCCAGATGGTTCAGTATGCGTCGGGCATCATTTACAGCTGAATGAAAAAAGTTAGGTTAGCTATTTAAGGTCTTGTTGGTATTTTTAATGGGTCAAAGTCACACATAAGCCAACCGCCTTCCCAGATGGTTCAGTATACGTCGGGCATCATTTTTAGCTGAACAAAAAAAGTTAGGTTAAGTTAGCTATTTAAGGTTTCGTTGGTATTTTTAGTGGGTCCAAGTCACACATAAGTTAACCGTCTTCCCAGATGGTTTAGTGTGCGTCGGGCATCATTTTTAGTCGACCAAAAAAGTTAGGTTAGGTTAGCTATTTAAAGTCTCGTTGGTATTTTTAGTGGGTCGAAGTCACACATAAGCGAACCGCCTTCCCAGATGGTTCAATATGAGTCGGGCATCATTTGCAGCTCAACAAAACAAGTTAGGTTAGGTTAGCTATTTAAAGTCTCATTGGTATTTTTAGTCGGTGTAAGTCAAACATACGCCAACCGCCTTCCCAGGTGGTTCAGTATGCGTCAGGCATCATTTACAGCTGAATTAGAAAAGTTAGGTTAGGTTAGCTATTTAAGGTTTTGTTGGTATTTTAGTGGGTCGAAGTCACACATAAGCCAACCGCCTTCCCAGATGGTTCAATATGAGTCGGGAATCATTTGCAGCTTAACAAGACAAGTAAGGTTAGGTTAGCTATTTAAGTTCTCATTGGTATTTTTAGTCGGTGTAAGTCAAACATAAGCCAACCTCCTTCCCAGATGGTTCAGTATGCGTCGGGCATGATTAACAGATGAAAAAAAAAGTTAGGTTAGGTTAGCTATTTAAGGTTTCGTTGGTATTTTTAGTGGGTCCAAGTCACACATAAGCGAACCGTCTTCCCAGATGGTTCACTGTGCGTCGGGCATCATTTTTAGCTGAAAAAAAGTTAGGTTAGGTTAGCTATTTAAGGTCTCATTGGAATTTTTAGTCGTTGTAAGTCAAACATACGGCAACCGACTTCCCAGATGGTTCAGTATGCGTCAGGCATCATTTACAGCTGAATTAGAAAATTTAGGTTGTGTTAGCTATTTAAGGTTTCGTTGGTATTTTTAGTGGGTCGAAGTCACACATAAGCCAACCACCTTCCCAGATGGTTCAGTATACGTCAGGCATCATTTTTAGCTGAACAAAAAAAGTTAGGTTAGGTTAGCTATTGAAGGTTTCGTTGGTATTTTTAGTGGCTCGAAGTCACACATAAGCCGACCACCTTCCCACATGGTTCAGTATACGTCGTGCATCATTTTTAGCTGAACAAAAAAAGTTAGGTTAAGTTAGCTATTTAAGGTTTCGTTGGTATTTTTAGTGGGTACAAGTCACACATAAGTCGACCTCCTTCCCAGATGGTTCAGTGTGCGTCGGGCATCATTTTTAGTCGACCAAAAAAGTTAGGTTAGGTTAGCTATTTAAAGTCTCGTTGATATTTTTAGTGGGTCGAAGTCACACATAAGCGAACCGTCTTCCCAGATGGTTCACTGTGCGTCGGGCATCATTTTTAGCTGAAAAAAAGTTAGGTTAGGTTAGCTATTTAAGGTCTCATTGGAATTTTTAGTCGTTGTAAGTCAAACATACGGCAACCGACTTCCCAGATGGTTCAGTATGCGTCAGGCATCATTTACAGCTGAATTAGAAAATTTAGGTTGTGTTAGCTATTTAAGGTTTCGTTGGTATTTTTAGTGGGTCGAAGTCACACATAAGCCAACCACCCTCCCAGATGGTTCAGTATACGTCAGGCATCATTTTTAGCTGAACAAAAAAAGTTAGGTTAGGTTAGCTATTTAAGGTTTCGTTGGTATTTTTAGTGGCTCGAAGTCACACATAAGCCGACCGCCTTCCCACATGGTTCAGTATACGTCGTGCATCATTTTTAGCTGAACAAAAAAAGTTAGGTTAAGTTAGCTATTTAAGGTTTCGTTGGTATTTTTAGTGGGTACAAGTCACACATAAGTCGACCGTCTTTCCAGATGGTTCAGTGTGCGTCGGGCATCATTTTTAGTCGACCAAAAAAGTTAGGTTAGGTTAGGTGACTGCAAAACGGACCTTATTTCAACGTTACAATCTGAATTTTTTTAGACAAGTTTTCAACAGACGTTTAAAAGTTTTTCTGGTACCACGGAATAAGTTTACGTACATTTCACCAATTATGATAACAGTCCCATGTATTAAGGGCGACCCTCTTACGGCCTGTACACAATAGTGTAATTCCTGATAGAAAAACCTAATATCACTTCTTTATTCAAATCTAGAACCTTTTACTCAGTATTCAAACTTACGACCAATTTACTAGACACTTATTTACCGAAATTGACCGAAAAATTGTGCAATGCTTTTAACGTATTAGTAGGATCAATATCTAATCAAGGTAAAAATCCACACTTTTCAATACCTCATTTTAGACTCACCAGCATGCAGCAAAATCATCTTCCAAAAGCTTCAAGTAATTAATAAAAACCTCGTGAGACACTAACAAAATGAATTACCGTTCTACGTGAGAACTATAACATAATTGGAGGAAGATACTCCAAAAGTACCTTTTTTCAAAGAGCGTGTTCATTAATTACGAGGGCGTATTTTTGTCCCTGTCCATTAGTGATACGTCAGCCCACCTTTAACCTGAGATTAATGACGTGGCTAGCTAAATTCCAAAGCTATTTTAAACATTTTAACCATCACAGACTGAACATTTTAGCAGTTTTTGATCAGATCAAAGTTTAATTTAGAAATCCAGTTAGGCTTTTGGCTGGGGTCGGTCGTATGAGCTTAATAACTTTGTTTGAAACATTGCTATAATAAAACTACATAGTTCATTGTTTTATCTCAAAAATGTTTTGATTGTTCAATGTGGTAGTCGCTAATGGGTACCCAGTGAACTTTGAACGTTGATGAGCTAGTTACAGATTAACATATTTGGGATGCCTAATGATAGCAACAGTGGAGTCTATTTAAGTTTTTTGAATAAACAGATTCGCTTGAATGGCGGGTTTATTACAAATGTTTTTTGAGAGCTTCTTAAATATAGGATTGATATAATTCTTACATTATTGGATTTCTCATTGGTATGAAAGTAATTACTTCTAAGAAAACTTGACGCCTCCCACGGCAAAGAAAGCATTGTGACGAAACTGTTATGACGTGTAACGAAGAAATACAATTCTAACCGGCTTGCGGTTGGAACCGCGGGTGTAGCATGCGGTAAGAGAATAGATAATGTCTCTTTCCCCCTTCTCCTCATAATGATGAAACCTATAATAGGTTGAATATGCAATACTGGCAAAAATAGCTTCACTAAAACTAACACTCCAAAACAAAACCGTTCTATTCTAAATTCAAAACAATAAAAGTCTCAATACTTCCAATGATATCAATTCTAAACCACACAATCTGAGAGCATCCGATATTGAAACAATACTGCTGGGAGTGAAAGAGATGAAGCACCCACTTCAGAACACATCTCGTTAGCCATCCAATTAGTGTTCGGATCGACAGTTGAATATTTTATACTTCACAGTTACATTACCGTTATGACTTTTTTTCTTGTCCATACTTTGAGTCCGATGAAATAAAAATCCGTTATTTTTTGTAATGTTAAGTATGATTTGTGTGTCCCTTTGTCTTCGGAATCAATTATTGAGTTAATTTATGGGAGTGCATTGTACGAGTTTGAATATGAAGTGAAACTTTTAAGTGCATTATTGACTTATTTGCAATGAGACAACACAGTGTGCCTAAAAATATCAACTGTGTAGAATGTACTCGCTTCCGAAGAGTTTAATATTAGTTCTTAAGTGGAGCGCTATTTCAGGGACGCCGCAATCGCGGCGGTAGGACTCTCTTTGAGGAGTGTCTGGAGAGGTGCTACGTGTTTACTTTCCGCCTGACGCAGGTCCTCATCGGTCACGGAAGTTTCGGGAGGTTCTTGGAACGGAAGAAACACCCGAATGTCACCACTGCGAGGATCGCCTGGAGGGCACTGTCGAGCACACGGTGCAGGACTGCTCCGCTTGGGCAGAGCACCGTCGTGTCCTCACGGAGGCGATAGGAAGCGACATCTCGCGCCTTGTTTAATCTTACAAGAAGTCGGTAAAAATGAAAGATCTGGAACGTCTCGAATCGGTTTTGCCGTCCCGGGGTTCTCAGAATTCGGCATGAGACGTTTCGGATCTTCGTTTTTGACAACCCCGTCGTCGCTAGCATAAGCAACAGGATCCGCGTACGAAGTAGCGGGCAGAAGCTAGTAAATAAATAAATAAAAACCCCAATCGCATGTAGTTCATACAATATTGCAAATAGTCGAATGTGGCTTTAAAATAAGCCGTTTGTAAAGAGAACTCCTGCTTACATGCTCGATGATAGTATCTACACAGGACAATTAATATTGATTACCTTTCAGCCATTAGTGGCAAATAAACTTCGAATAGTTCAAACGTCGCAAGTTAATATAGCATGTAAGTTTCAATGGGAAAATCAATTTATTGTTTTACTGCTGAACCTTTGGCAGATTAAAAACGATATAATCCACCATAAACACACAAATAATTTTAAACTTTAAAACCTACCAAATGCTACGAAAATTAAAATTGTACAACCCTGACCGCAAGTATCGACCGGCGACAACAAAATGGTCCTTAACATTTTATAGAATCGTAACTCCGCTACGAATGGACTTACATAAATAAAACTATGAAAAATGAATGGCTCAATTCCTTTATCCCTATTTTTTCCTCCATCGGACTCCAAATAACGTGCTTGTTTGCCATCCAGGGTCATAAATTCGGCGTCTCTCTGGCCCCACGACCCATTTGCAATTGAAAGCGTTCTTTATAACAGGATATGTCCGGTCTCACTTTTACGATCGAGTGTACATGCAAGCCTGCTCGTACTAACGTAATACACTCGCCACTTTCCTATCGAGTACATTCGCTGATATTTTTCTTTGTTAGTTGGTTGTCGGCTTTTTTTATAGCCTGTTGAAGATTTTTCAAATAGCGTTATAGGTAAAGTTGACTGTTACATTATCAATAAGGTAATAAAAAATGTAAAAAATAACTCTCTTTCATTAGAAAAAGTCGTCAGAATGTATAATTGTTAACAAAGAGGTGAGTGTTTTCTAAATGGGTGTTTCTTGTCCAATTTCAACTTGTTTCTGATACCTACGTATTGAAAAAGGGTAAGCTGTTAGACTAGACTGGTAAGGTGCATGAATTCCTTAATGCAGAACGTTTTCCATAATACAACTGTTGTAATAATGAGTAATAATTGCAATAATATGGTATAAGCAAACTGCAAGGTTTCATTGCCATTAAACCTCATTCTCAGATTATATCTCCACCTTTTTATGGTAGAATCTTAAACAGGCGAAATTGAATCTCCAACGATTGGGCATTCTAATCACACTAAACCAGATGAAAATCTCTCGCTTATCTCTCTAAAACCGCTATAAACAATCGTATTTCGCGTGAACATTATGGTATAATTATCTGAAAATCCAATAGCTTGAAATGCCATAAATAAAAGCGGGCAAAACCGGATTGGATTAAGTCACACCGCATGGATCTACGCAAGAGGGAAGGATGGAATACAAATCAATTCGATTGCATACATCTACTAATTGTTTGCTAATCCGTCATGGAAGCTGATTGGTCAAAGGGTTCGGTTAGAGGATCTGATTTACAACTTTCAATCATTATAATCAATAGTATGCTTATTCAGTCTGTCTGTCGATTTAGAACTATGTTGAAGTACAGAAACGAAAACTAGTGATTTCATTTTAAGGTCGTGGCGTTATGCTTGTCATGTTTTGGGTCTAATCACATCTACTTGGTACTGTTGGTTCTGGTAGGTCCTAGTTTCATGCAATAATACTATGATTGTGTGACTGATAACGACACTATAAAAAAGCGAGCGCGAAATTTTTCATGTTTTTGGAATAGAACACGGTAATTCTTCATAGAAGATCGAACGCAGTCAGCTCTAAAAGTAAAACGTTTCCGGACTTCAAGTTTTAATCTAAAAGTGAGATCATGTTACTAATTATAAACCAAGATGCAGATCTACGTTCAGACATAATATATTGGTTGAAAAATCAAACCAAATGTCAATTTGTAAAGAAACTCTTTCTCTTTACGTACTAAAATAAAAGCAGGAAAAACAAAAGAATGTCGTCGCATATACTTTGTATATAGATCATGACGTCTAGACTTCTATGATATCTATAACAATCACTTTCAGGGGCTTTAAAATACAATGTTTGTGTCGAGTCTAAATTCAATCGCTCACTAACAATGTAAACTAAGATATGCCCAAACTTGTTGTAATGAAAAGTTCTAGCAGACAAAAGGCTCAAAAGTCTCTAAATTATTTTGTGAAAGATTAATTATTTATTAGCCTTTAGTTTCTAAACATTTCAAAAGACGATTGTTATAGTTTTATGAATAATGTTGTAAATTAATTAATATTATACAATGTTTATACAGAAAAGTTTGCAATTAGTGACGGATCGCACAATCTTCTGACCACGGTTGACATTTAAAGGTAAGCGTCAACAGGTCCGCATCGCACGTATCGGACGTATCGTACGTAACGGATTTTAGTTTGCCTTTTATTAAAACTCATACCACTGCGTCCACTGATCCACATCGTACGGACGGCCCATCGGCAATGCCTACATGCCATGCGTACCGATGACGTCTGTAATGCCGATCAGTGGACGCGATGAAGGTGGCATCGGCAATCCGATTGCTGATACTCGCGTCAGCAATCCGATCTCTGCCGATATAGAAATCCGTTTGATGCGATGCGTCCGATACTTACGATGGCCGCCCTATGGACGCTTACCATAAATAAAGGTATGCGCAATTCATAAGCTATTCAAGCAAAACCTTTGTGCTATAATACACATAATCTACATGTAGGTACCGATACGTTCCGAAGTTTGTCGGGTTCATAAATAGAGCTCCTCTGAGTTGTCTTTGCAAATAGTTAGACGTTTGGACCTAGCTGGCTATTATAAACCGGCGAAAGCCCGTGAATAATCGATCTTTACTATGCCCGTAGCCTTTGTACAGCTGCCTCTCTCTACAGTAGGCATTAATTCTGGACACAACGAATTTTGCCCGTAACGTATTCGGGTTACACGCTTACTGCGTATCACAAGTACGACGTGTGAATGCTACGCTGCTTTCTACGCTTGTTGCGTATTACGCATACGCCAAATAAACGCTACGCTGACAAATTTAGCTCAACGTACTCGTCAATACAACGCGGACGTCAAACCAGCCAACAGCATACACTACATGAGTTTCATGTTAATTTCGTTACAATATTCATAAAAATTAACCGCTGTTGTGATTGAAAATACTGATTTTCGTTTTAATTTTAATTATCAAATATTTTGTGATAATATCGTGCTTATGGTCCATAATTAGTGTAGGTAACACATTTATAATTAGCGAAATAATTTTGTACAATCCACATCGAGCTCAAAAATATAAAACAGATTTATCAGCCATTTGATTAATAATTTTTGATTGGAAGTAAATTTTGATTAGTAAGTACTGCTTAAGGGGAATATTAAAAGATTATTATAATACATTTTTGAGTAAGGTTTTCAAATCTGAAATTGCACTCTCTAAGTAAAAGAAAAACTCTTTTGGACCCTCTTTAGAATACCTAATATAGAATTATACCCAAAGTTCCCTAACTTTATTTAATTTATTCGGTATCAAAGGACTCAATATTTTTTGTTTTTTTTTATCATTTGAACGGTACAACATTTCGGAGCCTCGTGTTTGGGAGAGCATGAAAAATAGGAAAACGAATAGTTTATCCGCTTAAAGATGTCTGCATAACATCGTTTTAAGCCTTTTATCGTTGTTCTACAGTATACTGTTCGAGTGAAAAACGAGTCATGCTGCGGGTGCTGATGTCAGATGGTATTTTAAGTTGTTTCTGTTTACTTTTTCCTTGTTTATAGTTTGAGAAACTAGAAAATAAATTGTTTGAATAAATACTGTATGTATTTATTCAAAAAATGACTCATAGTATTTGGTAGAACTCTCTTACTAAGCCTCTTTTTCCGAAGATTTAAAACTAAGCGTGTAAAAACGTTTATATCGTTTATTGCCCGTGGTCCACCTGCTTGGTTCACCTGGGTGTGCCACGGGAAAATATTTTTGCCCGTGGTTCACCTGGGTGTATCACGGAAAAATTATAACAATTTTGATCTGCTCTCTCTGATGATGTACTTACTAATATATCAGACCTTAAAACCATAAACTACAGAGTCAAACAAACTCTGTGTGACCGTCTCCACACGCGAAAGAATCGCAACGAGCGATTATTCCGCCACCAGCGTATTGCGGCGTCCGCGTCGCGTCGTGACTCGTAACGAAATCGCCGCGTGTCCGGGGCGTCAATAGTTTTGTTACATTAATGACTTTGTAAAACTGAAAAGCGTGCCGAAGCGTTTTTGTTTTTAATGTATTGAATTGTTTGAAGCCTGTCACATAGACTATCGGACCGCTTTTGCTTTTTTATATGACAGGATTCGGATCGCATTCGCTTCGCCCTGTCTGTTTGACAATAGCTTTAGGGCTGATTTTTCAACAGCCGGATAACCTCTAACTGATGAATTAAAATAACGGTTTGACATAAATCTTTTATAGATAAGCTGTCATACCGCCATTTTTATTCCTCAGTTAGAGGTTATCTGGCTATTGAAAAATCAGCCCTAATAGAAATTAGTTAAGTGCCACTGAGCTACTCGTCGCTACGAGGCGTTCTAAGAAAGTGTATAGAAATACGAGTCACGATGATAATAATCAGTCCTTTAGAGGTATTCTGATTACTTTATCATCAGAGATAATTATGCCAGTTCTGGAAACCCCATAGCCTTTGACATGGAATTTGAGTCGGTGAATACCACAATTTCCATAATTTATACTCGAGTTCCTGTTAGAAACAAAAATATTAAATTTCAATGTTGAGTGAAGTTTTTGTAGAATAATAGGTACTAGTAACTTGAGAAAAGTAATACCTGATTATCAGACTGCTTCAGAATAAAGGCGCAGCGATGAAAAATTCCCGGAAAGTACATAAAAGTATTTTGGTGAACTAAACCTCAAAGGTAAGATTCTCTTGTTTTCGGAAGCTGAGAAATTTTCTTCGTAATCAGAAATTTTAGACACTATTGTATCAATTGGCTAAGTTTAAGTACAATGGACGGAACGTTATGAAATATTTCGTAAGTTAGTTGTTAGGGGTTCGGGCACGCCGAAATCGCGGCGGTAAGACCCCTCTTTGAGGAGTGGCTGGGGAGGCGCCACAGCGTCCTCACCTTCCGCCTGACGTAGGTCCCCGGACACGGGTGTTTGGGAGGTTCCTGTGTCAGATTTAGCGAGAAGAAAAGCCTGGGTGTCACCACTGTGAAGATCGCCCGGAGGACACGGTGGAACATGTTACGCTTGTCAGAGCAGCGCCGTGTCCTCATCGAGGTGATAGGCATCGACCTCTCCCGCCCGTCATTGGTCGAGGCCATGCTGCGGAGCAATGGAAAGAGAATGTTGCCCTGTAACGTAAAAGGCAAAAGAAGAAACAGGTTGAAAAAACATTTATACAGTATATTTCGCTTCTCCATTAGATTATTTTCCAACCCAAAAGAATATTTTTGTAAGCAAACATTTGGTCCCTTTACAATTATTGTTGTTTTTCCTGTAAATTGGGCCGTGAAACTCAGAACAAGTGATTAAGCTGGGAAGTGTAAACGATAAAAACCAAAAAAAAAACATTTTTAGTACCATTTTGCTTACAATTTAGCAATTTGAGTGAGACAAGACAAACCTTGTTTTAAAAATAAAAGCAAAAGTTTCATGAATACAAAATAGTTTTGGTTCGGCGACGAACGGTTTATTAGGGTTTATCTTCAGTTGAAGTGACAAATAACACGGGTGAGTACAAGGTAGATAAAGTATTGTATGATTGAGGTTTGCTGTTTACATTTTAGTAAACAAAACTTTGAGAATTTTATTTAAAGTGAAGAACGAAAAAAAATATTTTTTCAAAATGATGAAGATTTATTTAAGCGGTTTTTTATTATGTTCAGCTGCTATAAGTTTATTAATTACCCCAGTTGGGACTTAAAACCGAATTCCATCGAAATACTACAGTGTTAACCATTCAATGGGGCTTGGTTTCCGACCCCACATGTGGTACAATTTTAGTGACAGAATTGAACAAGCTACCTCCACTTTAATGGTAGCCATACACCATACTGCCTATTTGTCAATTCGGCATAAAACTGCCAATTTGCTCAAATACAATTGAACGTGTATGGGGGTGGAATGCCAATTTGATGGCATGACATGCCAATTTTGATAGGTCATCAAATCGTTTTTGACACAACGTCAAATCGGCAGCAGTGATGCCATCTTAGCAACTTCATAGATAGTTAGCCAATTTTATAAAGGTGCTAGAAAAAAAGCTAAAAAGTGTAACTTGTGGCTAAACTTTTTAGCTACTTTTCTACAGGGACGGTTAGGCCACGTTCACACGGCGATTATTTTCCCGTATACCGTACACGAGATTTTATCGAATAGAGTTGACCAGTTTTAGGACAACTTTGCACGGTACACGGTAAAATATTATATTTCTCAAACACGGGATTTTCCCGTATGAACGCCGTTTAAACTATTTTTAAGTTTTCATTTGTGAACTGTTATTACTGCTCTATTCGATAAAATCTTGTATACAGTATACGGGAAAATAATCGCCATGTGAACGTGGCCATACCAGGAAAACTGAGGCTTTTCGCACACACTTTGATCGCATGTACACTCGTAAAAAAAGAGTTATTCATTTTATTTTAAACCAAAATACGATTGAAAACTTGAGAGGTGTCAAGGGACCACGAAAGCAAGTTAAAAAAAGGTTCATGCTATTTTCGACCTTATTGACCTTTATGCAAACACCTGATTTTAATGAAGGAGCAATGTTAACGAATGAGAATGTGAGAAAAACAAACTAAATTTTAAATGTCGATAAGGTCGAAAATCGCTTGCACCACTTTTTTTAACTTGCAATCCTTAAGCAAATGTTTTCCGACCTTCAAGCGATTTTCGACCTTATTGACAACGATGCAAACACCGGATTTTAATGAAGAAGCAATGTTAACGAATGAGAATGTGAGAAAAACAAACTAAATTTTTAATGTCGATAAGGTCGAAAATCGCTTGCACCACTTTTTTTAACTTGCTATCCTTAAGCAAGTATTTTCCGACCTTCAAGCGATTTTCGACCTTATTGACAACGATGCAAACACCGGATTTTAATGAAGAAGCAATGTTAACGAATGAGAATGTGAGAAAAACAAACTAAATTTTTAATGTCGATAAGGTCGAAAATCGCTTGCACCACTTTTTTTAACTTGCAATCCTTAAGCAAATGTTTTCCGACCTTCAAGCGATTTTCGACCTTATTGACAACGATGCAAACACCGGATTTTAATGAAGAAGCAATGTTAACGAATAAGAATGTGAGAAAAACAAACTAAATTTTTAATGTCGATAAGGTCGAAAATCGCTTGCACCACTTTTTTTTAATCTAATTCGATAGTCTCATGATGAAATGAAAAGGTGCTAGAAATTGTGGCTGTCGTCACCGAATAATAGCCAGATCTAGTTGCTGAGTTGGCATCACTGGTGCAGATTTGAAGTTGTGACAAATCTATCGTATCGATAGGCAGGATGGTGTATGGTGTATATGGACGAACTGCCGATTTGAAACAATTGCAAGCGTCAAATAAAAAACAATTGCAAATATCGATAGGCAGGATGGTGTATGCCTACTATAAGTTTGTACAGACCAAAACTGGACACATTTGAATGAACAGCCACTTAATTACTGCACGATGTAAAATTAAGTAAAGACAAAAAGACATAAGTAAAGTTATTATTAAGAATATTTAAGATTTTATTATATTTTAATTTATTGCAACTATTCAAAATCCTCTTAAAAAACCAGTACATAAACCTATTTTCATCACCATTTATTTTAAAAAATTCTGATAAAACCAACACAGTGCTTAAAAACCCCATGATTTCTCTTTTCTACTAAATTCCTTGCCATTAAATCCAGTTATTACCTTAAAACACAGTTAAATATTGAATAAGAGACTAAAGAACAGTGCAGTCGAGATAAGAGGTATAATTAATTAATATCATTAACTCTACGGCAGGTTAACACGGAAAGTTCGCAGTAACAACGGGCAATGAATCTTAATAAGGAACGTACGATGTCGCTTACCCGGTCCTTCAAGCTATTAGTTACAAGTAATGGGGAATAACTCGGAAACAAAGACATGCACTGCCTTTGTTATAAAATTATCTGTGACAATTTTATACGACGTTTTTCCAACAAATAGCCAGCTTTCTGAGTAACTTGTTATGTTTTTCATTGTTAAACAGGGTTAACGCTTGGTGGTAGCTGTTTTACTGTTGACGAAGAGGTCACTAGAGCTACCAAATATGTCATTAAAGCAAAAGAAATGTAGGTATAAACGTAATAGTATTTCTGTCATATCAAAGTTTTCATGTATATTCAACTTATCAAAACGGTTTTAGTTAATTATCATCATCAGCCTCTATTCGTTCACTCCTGGTCTTATGTATCTCCTAAGCACGCCACTGAGCTTAGTTCTGAGCTTAGTTCTGAGCTTTCTGTTCTGAGCTTTCTTCATCCAGTCTCTCTGGGCTGCCTTTGGCGGGTTTTCGCTGCAAATGGTCCGCGTGCGCCCCACACTGTGTTTCCCTTGACTCGGTCTCCACTCAAGGACACGTCTACCTCAACGGTTGTCTGTCCTACCGGAGATGTAGCCAGAACATTACGACTAATTCCTTGACAAATTATGTCCACAATTTTGGATCTCTGACTGATTGTCTCATTCCGAAATCAAAATCAAAAGTCATTTATTCAAATTAGGCTGATTAATCAGCACTTTTTGAAGGTCAAATTTTACATAAGACAGTCCCCCAAAGCGCCCACACTTCGACACTTTGCGACACGTTTTGGCTGGGAAGAAGAAGTGGCGGAACAAACTCCTCAGCAACACATCTGTCTGTACGGTTAGAAGAACCAAGATTTATACAATTTAACCGAATCAGAGTTACTCCGATGTTCAGTATCTAGTTCTTAGGTGAAATGCCAAAGATTTGAGAACGTTCATTCGTCGAATCGCTAGTCTAAGCGCTAACTCGCTGCGCTTTACTCTATCTCGCGAACCGCTTTCAGTGGAACCTGTTCCTATAACAGGGTTTATCGCTTTGAGTTGCACATTAACAAACAAAACCATGTAAATTTTGTTGCATGTAGTGTTTGATAAAAGTTGTGGAGCTTCTTGCCCTAGTTTGTGTTTTAAATTATAATGTATACCATCTGCTGACAGTTCCAAATGGTGAACACTGGACACGTTCTTGTGCGTTAAGAGTAGTTACATCGAAACATGCAAGGTACATGAAGTGAAAATGGTATAATATTATGTTAGTAGCATAATAATATTGCCCGTTTATGACGCCATGAAAGTGGCGAGGTTTTGTGCCGATTATATTTTAAAGTATATGGCAACTTTTTATGCAAAAAAAGAAAGAGTATTGTAGCAGCATGCCCTCGTAAAGAGTGTCGTTGTTGATATTGAACTTATATTTTAAGTTAAGTTTTTTGAAGATTCCTGCACCAATGGTGTCCGGGTAGTATTTTGACTTATTTCAAAACGGAGTTACCTATTTCCTAGTCTCTAAAAGTCGAAAAAAGTTATGTGTAAAATAGTTAATGTTTTGAAATAAGTTAAAATATTGTGGGATACCAGATATTAAATGAAATGTGTTCACTACAATCACGTGCCGATACAAACAGACGTTATTTGGGACATTTATAAATTTTTATTGCTAGGTACTGTATTATTACATTATTCACCAGAATCACATTTAATTGCTGATCTGGCTTAAGTTGTTTACTTCATAATTTCGACAAAGCGCCATTGCTGATCTAGCCTAAGTTATTTATGCCATACTTTGGACCTAGCAACGTATTTCAAAATAACTAAAGCGCTGAGCTAGCCTAAGTTGTTAACATGATAATTAACGCAAGAGCGAAGTTGTGATCGTTTTAACAATCAATCATTTAGTAGTTCGGGTGTAAACTTCGGTGTGAACACCATAATTCCTCTGCATCTTTATCTTAATTAAACTGCAAAGTCCAGTAAAAGTGTCTTTTTAAAAAGTCTCCAACATCCCACCCCGTAACAGTACCCAAGAACCCAACACCATCTACCCGTGAACTACCCTGACCGTGTGAAAAGGCCATAAGGCCGTCAATTCCTACCCAAGACCATCCCGATCAAGTGACATTACAAAAAGAAAAAATATAAAAATAATTAAGGTTTTATTCAGCGAGTATTGTCTCGGTTATACAAAGGAAATATGTAAATAAAAGCTTGGAATTGAATTTAGCGCATCAACTCAAATTACATTCGGAGTGAGGTCAGCTCGGGTCAACTTGTTATCGAGTGAAACACAATCGCTCGAGCCTGGCCTGGATCCATACCGAGTAGCTATCTCAATACCTAAATAACTTACGTAAAAATAACTTCATTTAAGGTCAAACAAGTCAACATTTTTTCCATAGAAACTTCGTTGGGGTTTTACTCCACTATTTGATAAGGTACATCCAAAATGAAACATGGTATCGTTTTGTCTCATTATTAATTTTGTCTGTACGAAAGCAGAATTGTAAAATATGAAGCTATTAAAAAGTTACGAGCTTCTAAACATTCGTTTTTTGCTAATTTTAATACAACTTTAGGTGTAAATTAGAAGCTAAAGAAGCATCAAATTTCCAAAACGAAGTCCGTACCGACACAGCAAATTTATCGAAAAATTTAATAAATTTTATTTGAAATTAATTGGTGCAGTGGTTTTTTCATAAAACCCCAACTTCCAAAGGGTGTTTCGTATTTTTTTACGCGCGTGTCAGATTTATTTATGATACATAGCCCTTATTTAATTAAAAATAGTAATATATTTAAAATAACAATGATCTGATTTCCGAACGAAATCAGTTGATAGTCAAATTTGTATCGAAATTAATAAAGGTTGCAAATAAAAATAAAAACTAAATTTCTAAATTAAGTAATCAAGTTTTAAAAAGGTTCTACTACTTAAGATTTGCATATAATTGCTTGTTTTATTAGTTATTTAGCTAAAATGTATGACAATCTGTGATTCGTCAACAATGGCGGCAATTTTTGTTGGAAGTGGTACAATTCTAAGTTTATAAAAACAGATGTACCGTCAAATTCGGGGTCATTATTATCCGATCGTTTTACAAGGAAAAGCTGTGCTCTGAGTGTTGTTCTACTTAATTAATGTGATTGAGTGTTGTTCTATTTAATTAATATGATATAATAATTGTATTGAAAATCCAAGAAAGTGATGCTGAGAGTTTTAATTTGTGTACTAATGTTCTACAATGAAAATGTAAGTTAATCAATGTTTATTATGATCTGAATATTACTGATATTGTATGTTTTATAAATATGTATCTGTGTACTGGTAATATGTTTCCGTGGAGTTTCTTTCTCCGTTCTTCTCCACGAAGACCTAGGGTTTGCGAACGGAAGTAGCTTCGAAATAAATACTTAGTCTTGATTTGTGATTTTCTTTATAAACCCATTCCTGTACAAATTTCATAAGAGATACTTTACATATAGTAAATAAATAACATTAACCATCCTGATATCTAAAACTTGGTAATAAAGTCTATTTAATGTCAATAAAACCAGAAATACACATTCCATTAATCACACACACAATCCTCCTTTTCCTTTTTTTTTTCTGACATCAGAAGTGGGATTGTGCCCTAACCTATTTATTAATTCTAATGAACTTTTATTTTTTCATAATCAACGTTGGAGCTATCAATCTGCATATCCCTGCTGAAAGCTGTGATGTCATCGGGCGGACGAATCATCTTTAGAAGGGTGATGAAGACGTGCTGCCATCTCGAACAGCGGGACTGCGAAGCTGCTGAAAAGGAGCGAAGCCATGCCGAGGATAACGAAACGGGAACTTCTGCACTACAGTATGAATTATTGTCTTAATGTCGGTAAGGCCCTCGGAGGCTCTTGTTTTATTATGTTGTAATTTAACTAAAAGCGAGTCGAAAAGATCATAGATTTATACCATGAAACTTATTTTATAATTGTTTTTGAAAGTTTAGCTTCGTTATAATTTAACGAACCTAAAAAAAAAGGGGGAGGAATATAAATTAAAAGTGAAAAAGTATGAAAAACTGTTAAAGGTTACAAATAAAAAGGCTAACAAGTTGTTACAGCATTGAGTAAAGGGAACAATTGATAAAGATTATTTGCAAAATACAGATAGACTGTTTTCCTGGCGGTGTACATACTTTAAACTTGACGTAGATAGTAAAGTAGTTGTAGATCCTCTGTTCAATGATCAGATCCTAAACTAAAGGTTATTTTTATAAGAAAAAGAACATTAATCTACAAAGAAACAAAAAAAAAAAACTTTTTTGCAATTAGTAAGTATATTGATAAACATTAGTTTTACGTTTTTTTTCTATATTTTATAATAAAAAGGCGGTTTGATAATGAAATAATTTTAATGTTGACATTCATAAAATCATTAATTAATCATAAGATCATAGGATTGATCAATGTAACAAGATTTTGACTACTATGAAGCTAGAATATGATAGAAATTTCAAATACATTTTAAAGCCAAGTCTTAAAATTAAAACATAACCCTCCTGGCGTAGTCGGGTAATAGATATAGCTTTGCACATCGATTAAAATTGAAAAGGTCTCGACGTGACAAAACTATTCCAATAAAATTAATAATTGTCAGAATAGCCGAGCCGTAAATTTCTTTGGAAAATAAAACGCAAATCCATGATTCATGTACCAAAAAAAAAGGGTCATAGTATGTATTAGTATATAGGTACAGGGTTGAGAATATACAGAATAATATGCAAAGAAAAATGAAAAATAACTAAGTGATAAATGATATCATTGTTTGTTATAATTATGTCCACTATGTAAACAGAAATTTGAAAAAAAAAACAATCTAGGTTTAATCTAGAGATTAAGTGATGTAAGTGTTATTTTGTTATCATTAATGTATTGTATTTTACATTGGTGAATGTTTATTATAATTAGTTTAAAGATGATTATGACAATGATGATTGTATTATGTATGAATTAAGACCTTAGTTGTGGTATGACATTCACTGACTGCGGGTGATTGAGCTTCACCGACGGCGGGGTGTTTTGGTCTGCCCAATAAGGTTGACATTAATAAATGACTATAGACGTTATGGACTGACTATAGACTTTATGACTATATATTTTATGAATATTATGTATATGTACTGCTGGTCGGTCACTGCCCTGATACCTTTCTGAAATTCACGCGCAGCAGGTGATAGGACTGGTATGTCAAGGCCAGAGACTATTATATGAAAGTATTATGTATATGTATAACTGCTGGTCGGTCACTGCCCTGATACCTTTCTGAAATTCACGCGCAGCAGGTGATAGGACTGGTATGTCAAGGCCAGAGACTATTGTATGAATATTATGTATATGAACTGCTGGTCGGTCACTGCCCTGATACCTTTCTGAAATTCACGCGCAGCAGGTGATAGGACTGGTATGTCAAGGCCAGAGACTATTTTATGAAAGTATTATGTATATGTATAACTGCTGGTCGGTCACTGCCCTGATATCTTTCTGAAACTCACGCGCAGCAGGTGATAGGACTGATATGTCAAGGCCAGAGACTATTTGAAAAAAAAATATCTATATAATTATTTATTAATATCATTATGACTGTGCCCGTGGCGTATACTGTGCCAGTACTGTCCTGTTGCCAGTGCCTGTGGCCATGACTGTGACTATGACTTAGACTGTGACTGTGACTTATGACTTAGACTGAGACTGTGACTTATGACTTAGACTGAGCCTGTGGCTGTTAAGATATGTAGTATAAAAATGTGTTGATGTTAAATTATGTGTTTTAAGATTTATTAATTAATATGTTTTATCAAAAAGGTATAAACTTCGAGAACGAAGTTTTTTTCAGAATGGCCGTGTCAGATTTATTTATGATACATAGCCCTTATTTAATTAAAAATAGTAATATATTTAAAATAACAATGATCTGATTTCCGAACGAAATCAGTTGATAGTCAAATTTGTATCGAAATTAATAAAGGTTGCAAATAAAAATAAAAACTAAATTTCTAAATTAAGTAATCAAGTTTTAAAAAGGTTCTACTACTTAAGATTTGCATATAATTGCTTGTTTTATTAGTTATTTAGCTAAAATGTATGACAATCTGTGATTCGTCAACAATGGCGGCAATTTTTGTTGGAAGTGGTACAATTCTAAGTTTATAAAAACAGATGTACCGTCAAATTCGGGGTCATTATTATCCGATCGTTTTACAAGGAAAAGCTGTGCTCTGAGTGTTGTTCTACTTAATTAATGTGATTGAGTGTTGTTCTATTTAATTAATATGATATAATAATTGTATTGAAAATCCAAGAAAGTGATGCTGAGAGTTTTAATTTGTGTACTAATGTTCTACAATGAAAATGTAAGTTAATCAATGTTTATTATGATCTGAATATTACTGATATTGTATGTTTTATAAATATGTATCTGTGTACTGGTAATATGTTTCCGTGGAGTTTCTTTCTCCGTTCTTCTCCACGAAGACCTAGGGTTTGCGAACGGAAGTAGCTTCGAAATAAATACTTAGTCTTGATTTGTGATTTTCTTTATAAACCCATTCCTGTACAAATTTCATAAGAGATACTTTACATATAGTAAATAAATAACATTAACCATCCTGATATCTAAAACTTGGTAATAAAGTCTATTTAATGTCAATAAAACCAGAAATACACATTCCATTAATCACACACACAATCCTCCTTTCCTTTTTTTTTTCTGACACGCGCCTTTTACTCTGAATGATCGTGCATCTCACTGAATAAGTTTTCCCCTGTTTTCTCCACGGGGGGATGACCCTCGCGCACACATGAACAATATGGCTCGATTTCCGGTGAAATATCATGGTTTTTGACCATGCCTGCCAGTGAGTTCGAGCTCGTGACTAGCGCCGCCTTAATGTCACTTTGTTATTGGGGAAAACAGTATAAAGCTTTTCCATGTCTTTTGTGATCTAGATGTTTGTAATTTACTTGAAAAAACTGTTAAATGTGAAAATTATCAACCTAAGTTTATATGTGCGAGTGAGATAAAATAGACCCATTATTATTCTCGCACTGACCACGTGATCACGATCAGCATCGACCTATTTGTACCGAAAAACTGCTTTTAAAAAAAAAACTGCAAAATGAAGACACCACAATTTGTCCTTTTTATCGTGATAAAATCGTCAAATGAGAAATGAATCCTCCCACCCAGGGCAGAGTGGGAGGTACCGTCAGACTCGTACTGACTAAAATCCACGGTGTTCTTCAACAGCTTTTTACGTTTCGGGGTCACGGTATTTCGTAAGACCCGCGGTCCCGGCAGGACCGTAATGTGAGATTCGGTAAGATAATTTCTGCCTTTAGTAATCTGTTAAAAAATTACTTACGTATCCGTACCAACCGCTCAATGTTTTTGTTGTGTGTTAATTGTAACCCATCCATATGTCAGCCTCGGCAAGCGCAGTTGGCAATAATTTAGGGTCAATTTACACGTACACGTTGTCGCTGCGACGGCGACGTGGTGTGGTTGTGGTACGTGTGAATACACGCTTACTCGCAATCCTTCAAAAAAATTTAGCTTAAATATTTCATGTGAATTAACATTAAATACAAAATTATTAAATATGTATCAACTTTGGTTGTAGACCGCACCTCAGCTCTTAGGCGTGGGTCACATTTATAAAAGACGTAAGACGAGGACGCGTCGCGGACGTTCAAAAATGTATGAGAGTAGCGTCCGCACCCGTCTCTTCTGCGCGTTTTACGTCACGATGCTTCCATTCTATTATAATTATTCTTTCTTTCTTTTTCTATGGCCACATAGAAAAGACGTAAGACGCAGACGGGGTGGAGACATAATGTCTCTTCGGCGTCTCTTTCATGCAAAATGTACAGAAGCGTCGTGACGTAGAAAACACAGAAGAGACGGGGCGCGGACGCGACTCTCATACATTTTCGCCCGTCCGCGACGCGTCCTCGTCTTACGTCTTTTCCATGTGGCCCTCGCCTTAATGCTACAATTTCATTAGACGGGATTATACGAGTACGTCCATGCTAATAGGATGTTTTATAATAGTTCGGCCAGACACGGAATCATCCGATTGGCGGCGAACTAATAGGATTACTAATAAAACTTTCACTTTGCCACGTCATAATACGGGTTCTAGTGTTTGCCTTTGTCTTCGTTTGTGCGATAGAATCTACGCAAATGAGTCGTGAATTTTTGCAATGTACAGTCACGAGCAACATCCTCTGTAACATGAGGCTATAAGCTGGAATGCGTGTTTGTTTGTATTTTTGATTACTTCCCAGAGTTTGATCCTTATTAGCAACACTATCGAATAATGTAATAATAGGTACAGAATGTGATTTTTTTTCCAAAATCAGCGGCTTTAATTCCTGGCCAAGATTATTGATTTTCCTAAAATCCAATGATACAGTTTTAGTTTTCGTCAAAATCGGCCCTGAGACTCCTTTCGACGTTTTTCGATATTTCTCATAGTTTTGGATATAGCCATCCCCGCCCAGTTGAAAAATTAATCCTGTGTAGGGTACTTTTCTTTCCGAAAAAAAGTAGTAGTGTTTCTGAGGAAAAATAACAAAAATGACTTTTTTTTAAACATTGCCCCACACTAAGAATTTCTCCCTTGTCGTGGGTGCGTTTACAAACATAGAAACTAACAAATACACAAACACCCAGACCCGGAACAACAACTTGTAGAACATACAAAATATTTGTTCCGTGGGAGGATCAAACCTGCGACACGCTGCGCAGCAGACAATCACTCAACCACTACGCATCTTCACTAGACAAATTCAGGTAATACGACAGTCAAGCTATATCTGTACCCTTAGCACGAATTTTCACTCTTTTACTTTACAGTAATTACAGCGTTTCTTGTATGAAAAAATGGAACAGCGCCTCTGGTGTGCGAAGAAAGAACTATTTTTTTCGTTAAAAATTGTCAATTTGAAATTGTCAAAGTTCCAGTTTATTTACGTCTCAAATACTGAAAATTCGTGCTAAGGGTACTGTATCTATAATGCCACAGGGACAGGTGCGGCTTGACGTCATACGAGACTTAATATACCATTGACAACATGCAACAAAGTGAGACACAAGTGTCCCAGCTGCTGTATGGCCTAGACTTTGTATTAAACAAGCTTAAATAGGGCAGGCATTTTCCCTTGACAGTCAAATATGGCACAGATTTTGCATATAAGGCACTTTGCAAAGTACTTCTTCGTCTCAATCATTCTGTCACTGCTGAGAATCGTGGCTCTTTTTTGATCAGACAATTATTGTAAAAGAAAGTGCCTTAATATTTTATAAATATTAAACGCATTAACGCATGCGTAGCCAAATTCAAAGATTTTCTTAGGAAAGGAAAATTCGATCCGCAGGCGCGGGCAGGATTCGAACCTGCGGCCTTCAGATTCAGTACATCCGACACTCATTGCCAACCGAGCCACCGAGGATCTTAACAGCCGCGGCGAATTCTTCCTTCAATTTCTAGGTATAGGCCTAATAAGTTCATTTGATGATTATACCACGATTAACCCCAATATCGGAAAAGGCTATGCATGTTACCTTTAACATGTTTTTACAGCCAAATGATCTAATCACGCACATATTGGATACATACATGGATTTACGAACAGCAACGACGATATAATACTAGACTCCGCATGCACGATCTAAGGAACAAAAAATATTCTGCCAACTCGCTAAGGTACTATGTCAGCGAGGGGGACGGGGTACTGCGTTGTGATTGGCTAACTCAAGGTCTGTTCTGTCTCAACGTATGTTTACGGCTCACAGGATTGGTCGAAATGAGAGGAATATAAGACTTTTTTGCCTAATGTGTTGGCAGACATCGGTCGCCTGTTATTAGGAGTCTAGTATTATATCGTCGTTGACGAACAGTAACGTTTTGTAACAGTTCGATCGGAGCAGAAGCAGACACTTTAAAAATCGAAGTTGCTCATTGTATATTGTGGGGGATCTTTATTAAAAGACTATATTAGCGAATTAAACTTTATATTTTCGATACGCGCACTTTTACATCTTGTTTCCTTCTCGAATCTCTAGACAGTTCTCCTGCTTACTTTTTAATATTTAAAAACCATTGAGCGGATGGAAGCTGCCAGCGCCTACAAAACCATCTGAGGTTAGACCTCAGAGTAAAACCTCTACCTACATCAGCTACGCCCACCCTTAGAAATAAAAGGACAGACGTAGTTCTCTTATGAACAAGTCTTTTATTTCGTAAATCCGGCCGCTCAAATGCCTACCTATACCTATAACCAGGAGTCCCTATCCTA
The DNA here is from genome assembly GCA_036375495.1 of Agrotis segetum. Classification (NCBI taxonomy): domain Eukaryota; kingdom Metazoa; phylum Arthropoda; class Insecta; order Lepidoptera; family Noctuidae; genus Agrotis; species Agrotis segetum. The sequence goes on from JAQSVV010000150.1 coordinate 894,098, forward strand.
TGTGCAGGTATTTACATGCGGTACGCCTTTTGAAAGGAGACTGAAGTCATGATGACTGTGTTCGCGACGAAGCGTCACCAACAAACCTAAGTGTTTACAGTGTTCATAGTGCTCATAATAACTTAGTAAAATTATAGACAATTACGTGAAATATAGTGTTTATAGTGTTTTAAATAGAACTTAACTGTTAAAAAATCCGATGTAAAACCGTAAGTACAGTGCATTTTGTAGCCTCAATTGAGTGGGTTTATAGTTAAAGTATAGCTTCGTTTTTTGTATATCCAGGTAGCCTAGACTGAGACCTAGGCCTGGACCTAACTTTTAAACCCATAATCCGTTCGAAAACCCACTCATTTGACGTTGCAAGATGTCCTGTACACAATTTGTTTCTTTAATAAAGATTATTTTTTTGTGTCTATCATTACTCAGGCCCTAGACTCCTGAAATACATAGATATATCGTTATAAATGTTAGATCTCGTTAGGCTGTTACCCAGGCTACCTAACGAGACCTAAATCTGTGGAATAACCACCAAAACTCCTGAGATAGTGATCTATGAAAATGTAATTTAATTAAAAAATTTAATAGTTTTTAGTTTTAACTCGTCATAACTTTTCAGTCCCTTCAGTTACAGTCAAGGTCACTATGTCAGGAGATAGGTAATTTCATAAGGATTATAGTGATACCAAACAACACGTAATCCGTTCTTAGAAAAATAAGAAATTCCATTGTTAAATAGTTTTAAGATAATAAAAATAAACAATAAATCAAGGAAGCGATTTGCGGCTCTCGTTAAGGTAAAGTTCAGGGGTACAATAGTAATTCGTAATTTCGGTCAAATCGTAGTCAACGGTGCGGCACAATATCTTCTCTCTCTCTCTCTCCTGAAAACTCAAGCAACTCGCTTCCTGAAGACTTATGAAGACTTATCAGTTGTTTCATTTACTCCGTTCCTACAAAATCGTTCTACACGTCCCTGCTGCTCAAGACTTCAGGCCATAGCACAAACAGCAAGCAACCATCGGTACAGGACGTCAACGCCGCTTCGGACAGCTCATCGAATCATCGCGTCCGGGCGATCACGTCCGTCCCGTACATCTGCTGGTCCTGTCGACCCGGATGTTTGTGAAGATTCCTGAAACCTGAAGAACTATCGTCGCAACGAAATCAACATGCCGATGACAAGATCCCAGGGGAAGGCGCCTGAAGCATTCACCGTCGAAATGGGGGAACCTAGTACTACAGCCATCCGTCACGAAGCACCGCCGCGTTCACCGTCCACCACCACCACCACCGAAGGCGACCGGCAGCGGCTGCCCCCCCCACACCCGCGGGGGGGTGAAGAGTTTTCTGCGCCTACCCACGGTGTAGAATTTTCTGCACCTCCTACCCACAGTGAAGAATTCTCTACGCGTTCAGCGCCTACCCACATTCAAGAATATTCTACGGATTCTACGCCTACCCACATTGAAGATTTCGAGCGACCAACCGCGCCCAGGCCCAGGAAGGGAACCAGATATGAAGAAGAATCAGATAGAACAGTGAAGCCATCGAATAGCCGTGCCGTACCGATGACTACCCGGGGTGACGCCCGTACCGAACATAACCGACCGCCGCCGTCGACTACGAATAGGACGACGCGATCAACAAGAAAAATTTCAAAAGCACGTGAAGACTTATTGAAGATTAAGTTGGAACTTGCACAATTAGCACTTCAAAGGGCCGAAGAAGATTCGGACGACGATTATTTAGAAGATAGAAATTCAAACAACGAGTACGTGCGTTCCTGGCTCGAAGAGGCACCCGAACCTGAGCCACCGAGGGAGGACAACGTCGCCGAAGGGGACATAGTGAAGAATAGGCGCCGTCAACCAGCGCCCCCGACTGCGAACATCGACAATATAGTGGACCTCCAAACGCAACTACCGTCATCGAATTTAAACAACCGCATCGAGTCAACACCGAAACCAAAAGAAGAAGACACCAAGGGGAACATGGAGCTCCGTCCGTTTATAACGGAACTCACGTCCGCTATAGCGTCGCTCGCCGACAAGAAGACAGAACATTGGACATCGAACAACCCCTCGGCATCGAAGGTCATCATGACACTACCGAACTTCAGCGGGGCACACACCGAATGGCTGTCATTCCGAGCCATTTACGAAACAACTCGAAGATATTTCAACGACGTCGAAAATACAGCGAGACTCAGAAGAAGCCTGCATGGACGAGCGCTTGAAACAGTCAGCTCGGAGCTCATCGGCCACGCCAGACCTGATGACATCATGAAGGAGTTGGAACTACAGTTCGGCCGACCAGACTCAATAGCTCAAGCCGAAACAGAACGACTGCGAGGACTACCACGCTGTGGCGAATCACCAAGGGACATCTGCACGTTCGCAAGCCGGGTCAGAAGCGGTGTCGTCACGCTGCGCGCACTGAAGAAAGAACATTACCTCATCAACGCAGAACTGGTGCGCGCACTCACCGAGAAGATGCCGAACTCCCTGCGTGTACAGTGGTACAGAATCTACACCGAGAAGTACCAATCGCTACCAGACCTGTCACTCTTCAGCGACTTCGTCACCGAGCAAGCCCGGTTCTGCAGCGCCTTCGCTCCACCTGAGAACATCGCCGCCACCGACGCTCCATCAACCAGGCGCGTCACGCAAAGAACTCATACAGCTGTTGAGAAACCGGTAAACAAATGCCGGATCTGTGAAAAGGAGGGTCACTACTCGTCTGACTGCAAGAAGTTCAAAGAAGCCTCAAGCGACAAGAGATGGGAGCTAGCGAAGAAACATAGTCTGTGTTTTCGCTGCATGAAGATTCGCCGTGCCAGCCACACATGTCAAAAGAAGAAGTGCAACGTCAACGGGTGTACAGCCACGCACCATCAGCTTCTTCACTATGACAAGAAGCCTGCTGCAGAGGAAGTCGACAAGCCCGCCGTCTCAACACAGAAGTCAGAGTCAAAAGAAACAGTGGCCAGTTCCCGAGCAACTTCGAGTCAAGCCTACCTGAAGATAGTACCGGTCCGGGTCATCGGACCGGCGGGAGAGGCCTCCACCTACGCTCTCCTCGACGATGGGTCAACTGTGTCACTCATCGACGAAGACATCGCAAAGCAAGTCGGGGCGGAGGGCCGCATCGATCCGCTGAAGATAGGTGCGATCGGCAACACAACGATCGACACCCCTTGTTCGAGACGTATCACCGTCACACTCGCAAGCCAGCTGCAGAATAGGGTGCCATTCAGAGCGCGCACCATACCCGAGCTTCATCTCACACCGCAGACAATCACCGAAGAAGACATCGCACACTGCGAGCACCTAGATGACCTCAAACAACAGTTAACCTACAACACCGGCGCACCAAAAATCCTCATCGGCCAGGACAACTGGCACCTGCTGCTGGCCACCGAAATTCGAAGGGGACCCAAGCACCAGCCCATCGCATCACTCACTCCCATGGGCTGGACTCTCCACGGCGCGCACACCAGAACACTGGGTCAGAGAGTGCACTACGTAAACAAACTCTCGACGACAGACGACATCGAGCAACAGCTGCGTGAATTCTTCGCAATAGAATCGCTGATCATCAATCCGCGACGTCCAGACTCTGATCCTGAGAAGAAGGCAGAAGAGATACTGAATCGTCACACGAAACAATTAGAAGATGGCCACATAGAAACCGCTCTGCTGTGGAAAAATGAAAACATAGAAATGCCAGACAGCTACGGAACCGCAATGAAGAGACTTATCTCAATAGAAAAGAAACTCGACAGCAATCCCACACTACGAGAAAAATATACAGAACAGATGGAGTCGCTTCTCAAGAAGGGATACGCTGAAAAGGCACCCAAGTCCAGCACACCGGGAAGAACCTGGTACCTACCTCACTTCGACGTCTACAACCCGATGAAGCCCGAGAAGTTTCGAATAGTACACGACGCTGCCGCCAAGTCAAGAGGAATGTCACTCAACGACTACCTCCTCACGGGGCCAGACCTGCTGCAGTCGCTGCCCGGCGTCATGATGAGATTCCGCCGTCACCGCATAGCTATCTCCGGTGACATAGCGGAGATGTTCATGCAAGTGAAAGTACGAAGAGAAGACATAGACGCACTCCGTTACCTGTGGCGAGGCAACAGACGAGAGGGAGCCCCGGACGAATATCGCATGACGTCCATCATATTCGGCGCAGCCAGCTCACCGTGCACCGCTATATTCGCAAAGAACTGGAACGCGAAGAAACACTACACAGAACACCCAGAGGCAGTCGAAGCAATCATAGAAAATCACTATATGGACGATTATTTAGACTCCTACAGAACAATCGAAGAAGCAACGCGCATAGCAACAACAGTAAAAAACATACATGAACAGGCGCGCTTCAACATCAAGAAATGGGTGTCAAACAGCTCAGAAGTTATAGAAAACATAGAACCGTCGCAAAACCGCACTGAAATCGTCAACATCGGCAACGCAGAGAACATAGAGAAGATACTCGGCCTGATATGGAAACCGAGTACGGACGAGCTGGGTTTCAACCTTACCCTCGCTCGCCTACCGAGTGGCGTCCTAGAAAAGGCAGCGCCCACCAAAAGAGAGGCGCTAAAAATCGTCATGTCACTGTACGACCCGCTTGGCCTCGCTTCGCCTGTCACAATTCGAGCCAAGCAAATTCTTCAAGAGGCATGGAGACGAAGTATCGACTGGGATCAACAAATCGACGAAGACCTGGCGGCCCAATGGAGAAGCTGGACACTACACCTCGAGCAGCTCAAGAACATCAACATACCCAGGTGTTACCCGGGTTATAGTGACGCCGCAGAGCTCCAGGTCCACGTATTCACCGACGCTAGTGAGATGGCCTACGCAGCTGCGGTGTACTGGCGAGCTACAGCACCGAGCGGCGAGACATTCGTCAATCTCGTCGCGGCGAAGGCGAAGGTGGCACCACTCAAGCTACATTCAATACCGCGCCTCGAGCTACAGGCCGCGGTCATGGGAACTCGCCTGGCCACCGCCGTGATCCACGAACACCGACTCAAGCCCGCCTCAACCACGTACTGGTCGGACAGTAAGACCGTACTCACCTGGATCAAGAAAGGGCACGAGCGTACAAACCATTCGTCGCTCACCGCATAGCTGCCATCGAAGAAAACAGTAAAGTCGAAGACTGGCGGTGGATACCTACGAAGTTAAACGTCGCGGACGCAGCTACCCGTGACGTGCCGCACCACTTCAACTCGAAACATGAGTGGTATTGCGGCCCCAAGTTCCTGCATCAAGACCCAGCGTCGTGGCCGTCGGAGAAACCGCCAATCACAGAACAAACAGGGGAAGAAAGAACGCTCACCGCCGTCGAAGAAAACACACTCAAACAAAAGTTATCAGAAGCAATTCCCGATCCAGTACGATTTTCAAAGTGGGAGCGATTATTACGCGCAACAGCGTACGTTCTACGCTTCATATCCCTCTGCCGCAGACCCTCAGAAAAAACGTTCTACAAGAGAACAAGAAAAAACACAGAGAAAGATCCAGATTGGAGAAAAAAGAAAAATTCGTTAACGCCTGTCAAAAGATTGCCTGCAACAAGTCGTCAACTCTCCGCTACAAAACATACGATGGAAAGTATATTCACTCGCGAGGCTGAAAACATACTCGTACGTGTAATACAAGAAGAGGCGTTTTCCAAGGAAATAGCGGACCTACGAAGAAACAAACCGATAAGTCAAGATAGCCGGTTGCGACCTCTGCAAATAGAAATCGTGGACGGCATCATACGACTGAGAAGCCGTATCGTGGCCTCTCGAGACATAGAAGAAACCGTAAAACGGCCGCCGATAATAGACGGAGATCATCGCATCACACAGTTATACATCGACTGGACCCATCGTAACCTGCAGCACAGTGGGACGGAGCTCACAATCAACGAGATACGTCAACACTACTGGGTCATCAGAATGCGTCCGAGCGTCAAGACGGTAATCGCACACTGTTTGCCGTGTCGCATCCGTAAGGCGCGACCAAACGTGCCTCCCACCGGCGACCATCCGAAAACACGCCTAGCTCATCACCAGAGGCCGTTCACATTCACCGGTCTCGACTACTTCGGCCCCCTGTCCGTCACCGTCGGTCGTCAACATCAGAAACGGTACGTGGCGCTGTTCACGTGCCTCACAACCAGGGCCGTGCACCTCGAAATCGCCGCCAGCCTCAGCGCAGACTCCGCTATACTAGCGCTGCGCCGCTTCGCTGCTCGCCGAGGCTGCCCCAGCGAGATCTACTCTGACAACGGGACCAACATGCACGGAGCCGACAAGGAGCTACGAGACGCCTTTGCAGAGGAGGCCAGTCGCCGAGGCATCGTGTGGCGCTTCATCACGCCCTCCGCGCCATTCATGGGGGGCGCTTGGGAGCGCCTCGTTCGCTGCGTGAAGTCCGCACTGTACACCGTACTCACAGAAAAACACCCACAAGAAGAGGTGTTGTCCACACTATTGTGTGAGGCAGAGTACACGGTAAACAGCCGGCCTCTAACACACGTATCAGTCGACAGCGAAGACGACGAGTCGATAACGCCGAACCACTTTCTACTCGGTGGTTCAGCTAGACTACCATCACCCGGCGTGTTCACCGAGCACGACATCGACAATAAGAAGCTCTGGCGACGCTCACAGATACTCGCCGACATGTTCTGGCGTCGCTGGGTACGAGAATACCTGCCTGAACTTCAAAACCGGCGGGAGGCCCACGGACGAGGACCTGAGCTGCAGATCGACGACCCGGTCCTCATCGCAGACGGCCAGCTGCCTCGCAATACATGGCCGCGAGGCCGCATAGTCGCCGTGTTCCCCGGGGCCGACGGAGAAGTCCGGACAGCTGAGGTGCGCACAGCCGGCGGCACCCTGAAGCGTCCGGTGAAGAAGCTCGTTCCGCTACCAAAGTGACCCAGAAGTCAAAGTCTGGGCGGCGGGCATCGCAGCGGAGGACAGCACGACAACAGTCGTCGCTCACCGGGGTGATGCAGCGCCGCGCCGACATCGCACCGAGCCATCGCAGCGCTGCACGGCGGGAGAAATGTTCGCGACGAAGCGTCACCAACAAACCTAAGTGTTTACAGTGTTCATAGTGCTCATAATAACTTAGTAAAATTATAGACAATTACGTGAAATATAGTGTTTATAGTGTTTTAAATAGAACTTAACTGTTAAAAAATCCGATGTAAAACCGTAAGTACAGTGCATTTTGTAGCCTCAATTGAGTGGGTTTATAGTTAAAGTATAGCTTCGTTTTTTGTATATCCAGGTAGCCTAGACTGAGACCTAGGCCTGGACCTAACTTTTAAACCCATAATCCGTTCGAAAACCCACTCATTTGACGTTGCAAGATGTCCTGTACACAATTTGTTTCTTTAATAAAGATTATTTTTTTGTGTCTATCATTACTCAGGCCCTAGACTCCTGAAATACATAGATATATCGTTATAAATGTTAGATCTCGTTAGGCTGTTACCCAGGCTACCTAACGAGACCTAAATCTGTGGAATAACCACCAAAACTCCTGAGATGTGATCTATGAAAATGTAATTTAATTAAAAAATTTAATAGTTTTTAGTTTTAACTCGTCATAACTTTTCAGTCCCTTCAGTTACAGTCAAGGTCACTATGTCAGGAGATAGGTAATTTCATAAGGATTATAGTGATACCAAACAACACGTAATCCGTTCTTAGAAAAATAAGAAATTCCATTGTTAAATAGTTTTAAGATAATAAAAATAAACAATAAATCAAGGAAGCGATTTGCGGCTCTCGTTAAGGTAAAGTTCAGGGGTACAATAGTAATTCGTAATTTCGGTCAAATCGTAGTCAACGGTGCGGCACAATATCTTCTCTCTCTCTCTCTCCTGAAAACTCAAGCAACTCGCTTCCTGAAGACTTATGAAGACTTATCAGTTGTTTCATTTACTCCGTTCCTACAAAATCGTTCTACACGTCCCTGCTGCTCAAGACTTCAGGCCATAGCACAAACAGCAAGCAACCATCGGTACAGGACGTCAACGACGCTCCGGACAGCTCATCGAATCATCGCGTCCGGGCGATCACGTCCGTCCCGTACAGACTGGTAAACAATTTCCTAAGTTATAAAAGTTTAAAGTTACATCATATTTAAAATTACACTGACGTCATCACGCAATAGCCTTATCGCATCAAAAACTGCACCAAAAATCTACGAACATACCGGCTAAACAAAGATATGAAAATTCATATCACCCAGATGGGGTTGAATAAGAAACAACTCTTTAAAACTTATTCTTTATCTTCATCGGACGCAATTGAGTCGGAGGAAGGGAAAAAACAAAGATCAAAGGTCATAACCTAACTCATGCTCAAACTCCAGTTTAAATCTACAATAAACATTTCAATCATCTATGCATTATTAAATTATCAAAGTTCATTAAGACATAACTGTGGGTCAAGAATAGCTAATGTGTCAAATCAACACCCTTTACAAAGGCTATGCCTCTTCAGTAAAGTTGTGCACTCTAAAGTTAAACCAGTAGTGTCGAATCAACACTCTTTACAAAGGCTATGCCTTATCAGTAAAGTTGGTTGTCACTTTTGAGTCACTCCCCCCCTCTTAAGCAGAACCACAGTTATCAAAATATCAAATTATAAATCCCCGTAAATCTTTTTCTTCCTCATAAAAAAAAGTCTGGAGTATGTTCATGCTAAATCTTAAAAAAAATACACATCAATATTATTTCCCTTCGACGTCCGTTGTGGACATCATCATTTCCGTTTCCTCCGCTCAGCAGAAATACATGAAAAATAAAAAGAATTTTAGTATATTATAATTAAATGCACAACAGGAAAGTTTGCACTGTTTTTTTTTATTATTTATTTTAAAGTTATTCTTTCATTTGCTTATTTTTGATGAATTATTCAAAATAAAAATATAACTCAGAATTATTCCCGAATAAATAAATGAACAAGCAAAACCGGGACAACCCACTAGTATCTAGACAAAATGACATTTGTCATCACAATAAAAAGTTTCGTTCACCATCGTTCAATAAAAAGTTTTTATGCATTTATGAGGAATTAAAAAAAATAAAATCTACCACAAAACTAATCTACCATACAATAACTATAATATACATAGAGGTGTGAACAAATATAATAAGAAAAAAATTTAAAATATTATACAATCAGGGACTTATTATTACCATACTTTAACAACAATGCGCTTATGTACATGTGGCCTTATAAAAATTTGACATGTCCTGCTAAATTGACATGACAAATTATGAAAACTAATGACACTGACAACTATATAATCCGTATGATAAATAAAATCCAAAAATACATTAAATTAAAAATATCCATGGATTTCTTTCTAGTAAACTTTGGTGTCGTAAATCGTAACATAGAAGAGTCCTTTTTATTTAATTTGAATTTAAAAGACTTTCTCCAGCAATTCCGACGATGTTTTATTCTTCCAATTTTTATACTAGATGGCATTATCTTCATGAGTGCATGTTTTCTTTGATTTCTAGCACGTCGTGAAAATATTATTTTATTATATCTTTTATTAATGTTAATGCGTTTTAACAATGAAACACTTTTATTTGTTTTTAATTGTTCCATGTTGTTGTTGCCGGCTGAACCTTTGAGCAAATCGTCAGGAATGACGTTCACCAACTCCTCAACTAAAGGATTGAAGTCACTATCTGGCAATAAAAATATTTGATCATCCACTTCTTTTATTTCATTTAGTTTGTGATCAGAACATTCTTTAGGTAATAAAAATACTTGATTATGATCAACCACGTTCTGTTGATCATCATTTTGTTCAATAAATAATGAGTTGAGTGATGCAGAAGAATCAGTAACTACAAAATAAGAGGAATCGACTAGACCGGGGTCCTGTGAATCTTCACACATGTCGGTTGGCTCCTGTACATCAATGACGCTGCTTTCTAGACAGCTTGGCTCTTCCACATCACTATTCATGCTGCTTTCTGGGCAGCTTGGCTCATCATTAACAACATCAGCATCATGATCCATGATGTCATCTACTACATTGCCTGCTTGGCAACTTTGGTCATCATACTGCTCAACGGTTTGGCTTGAGCTGTAATTTACAACGGTATTATTTTCTATATTTACAATATTTTGTGGTTCATCCACCACTAATTCTTGCTGTGCGGGCTCCTGCACAAGTAACACATTTTCTACCATAATTGTCGCCTCAGCAACTTCCTCAACATTTTTACATATGATTTTATTTCGTGCTTCCCGCTGAGCACGTGCGATTTCATGTATCTCTGGGTGGCATCTACACCCGATTTCTGCCCTAAGTTCTTCGCATGCCGTCGTGAATAACATATCATCATGGAAAATTAAATTATAAAAAGCTAATGCAGGAGTCTGCAGAAATGCTCTCAAAATCAATGCATATTTGCTCTCTTCCCATTTATTTTTAATGGCAATGCGCCCAAAATCTTCAAAAAACTGCTCAAGGCATTCGCCTCTCTTGAACCCAGCGAAATGGTGAATATTTAGATCCAATCTATTCATCTTTACAAAATTAATAATAAAACCACTTAGCTTTTAATTCCAGGCGACTCTTTTTCGCTTGCACTCTCCATAACAAAATATTAATTATTAATATAAATCGGGCTTGCTAGCTGCGAGAGGTAAAATTTCGTACTTTGGAGTATTTTAGCTCTCCGAACGCTAATACTAATTATTTATATACCATTACAAATGTGGGGGATCTTTATTAAAAGACTATATTAGCGAATTAAACTTTATATTTTCGATACGCGCACTTTTACATCTTGTTTCCTTCTCGAATCTCTAGACAGTTCTCCTGCTTACTTTTTAATATTTAAAAACCATTGAGCGGATGGAAGCTGCCAGCGCCTACAAAACCATCTGAGGTTAGACCTCAGAGTAAAACCTCTACAATATTATCGCTCAATTGCTCTTAAAAAAAATCATACCTAGTCCTAAATTGTGTTGAACAGTATTTTGACCGTCTCGCTTCTATGTCATTTGAATAGAAACAAGAATGTTCACAAAGGAATTCTTTTCGTAATAAAAAGTGTTTCACAAATAATTACTGAGAATTGAATTTTAACTACAAAGCATTGAGAGATAGGTATGCTGATACAGCTTTATTTATAAATCGTCTGAGATTTTCTAGTTTTACTTTTATAAAAAGATAAGTTTCCAAAAAATATCAGCCATTTTTCAATACTTTTGAAAGTCAAAATCAAACAGCTCCTTTAATCATTTAAAATTCTGAAAATAAAGTACAGAAAATTTGTTGTTTCATAACATCAAAAAGCAATATCCGAGCGCAGTGCTTCCAATTACCGGAGTTTGTGGTGGTGGCTCGGTGCTACAGTAGCCGAGATGGAATTGCCCGAACCTACCGCTTGCCCACAAACTACACGCTGCAACTTCTGCAACAACAGAGAAAATAAAAGGAAGAAATTGCATAATCTTTGATAGCAGCATACCTTATTGTGAAAAGAAATAAAGATCACAATTGATTTTGACTGAATTATCGCTTGGTATCATAACAACGGAAACCTAACTATCGCGACAATAAAGACCACAGTGGCTTTGAAAATAGGTAATAAAATATGTAAAAAACAAATAGACTATAATTAAAATTGAAAAAAAAAGAGCCAGCCATGAGTCAATTTGGGATGTGGGCGTTCCTTATTTAAAAGAAAAAGTGACACTCGTATGTGACTTTATGTGATTCGACTAGCGTCAATCCGCAAGTCGGATCGCATGAAGTCGTGGACAGGGCAGTAGGCGCACCTACGATTGGCGAACTAACATATCGGTAATGCTAATTTACATTATGTGCACACATTAACAGTTAGATGTACCTAAATGATGATTTTGACTAGGCCTATGTATGGCTTGTTGATTTTATAACCTAGTTTTAGGCTGGTATAAATTGGTTTACTAATTAATTTTGGGAAATAGGAAGTGTTATATAATATAATTAACTAGCGGCCCGGTACGTGCTTTGCTACGAAGTGTCAATTTGACATCAAAATCCCCATTAACAAAATGATCCGCGATTTATTGAATTCATTTGTTACAAAAAAGTGATTAATGAAGAACCGCTCGACCGATTTTGAGCAAACTTCACATAAACCTACTAAATAGTCCAAACAAAGGCTAAACATTTGGTTTGGATAGATGAAATCATCAAAGTCAGCTCACCCAGTCGTAAGTTATGAGGTAAAAAATATAGTCTTATTATTGAGAAGCCCCTCTTTAGTTGAATCCGGTTAAAAACTGTCATCATCTGCCTAGCCTTTTCCCAACTATATTGGGGTCGGCTTCCAGTCGAACCAGATTCAGCTGGATATCAGTATTTTACATGGAGTGACGGCCTATCGGACCTCCACAACCCGGAAACTGGGTACCCCGTGGTATACCCCATGTTAAGACCGGTTGTCAGACTTTAGAGGTTCTGACTAACAGTAACGACTGTCAAAGATCTACAAATGACAGCCGGAACCAACGGCTTTACGTGCTTTCAGACCAATCTCGGCAAGCGCGGCTTAACCCGGAAAATCGGCCTGTGCGGCTGTGATTATTTAGCCACGAGCTCGAAAAACTATCGATTTTTTAAATAAAATGAGAAATTAATGTGCTCAAATATTTGCCAATATAACCTGTATGTTTCCATCGCAAATACTCGAACCGTATTTACGAGTATTTCCATAGTCTCATTGAATACTCGTCAAATTTCAGGTTGCGTAACGTGCACACACTTCCGACTCACTGATTCATTTATGGCAGAGAATATTTAGGAGCCACTCTTGAAAATTAGAGAGAATAAAACATTAGAGTTTGTTTGTATACGAAGCAAAACGTAGGTACTCAACGTGCGTGAAACGGGATTTACATTTTTTCAAAACATTGCTATTAGAATCATATCATTTATATATATTTTTTTTCACTTTTCCCTAAGATTGGATTTAATTCGTATCATCATCATCATAATCCCATAATTTTCCCACTGCTGGGACACAGGCCTCTTCTCTGTGAAAGGGAGTGGGCCATATATCCACCACGCGGGCCCAGTGCGTGTTGGTAGATGTCACATGTCTTCGAATTTTTGGTTCTAAACAATGCCGGTTTCCTCACGATGTTTTTCTTCACCGTTTTAAGAGCAGTGGTGATGAAATATGTTACACAAAGTAGTGCGCCTGGCGGGGTTCGAACCCACGACTTATATCTCGTTAGTCAGAACCGATACCATTGGGTCACCACTGCTCTTCTTTTCTTAATTCGTGTAGTCAAACTTTTTCCCCTCATGTATGTGCTTACCTAAATATTTGCCTTCTGCTAAACCCAAGATCAGGTTGTAATATTAAAAGAAAATGCCTCTTTAATATGAAACAAATTACGAGTATCTTAGAGTTTTGAAAAACAATTTAGATAAAATTGTACACACAATGAAAGTCAACGTCTAAATGTCAGACAGCTTTGTTTGAGTTCATACTCCTACAAGTCAAACAAAGCTGTGCGATATTTCTTCTGTTTGTTTTCCTTCAGGTACTATTAAAATAAAGATCCAAAACAATTGTTATCTTAACAACAAGCTATAAATATCTAATGACTCAATCATTAAGACCTTCAGAGAAATTTCTGAAGATTTTATCAAAGAAAATTCGAGGAATAGTAAGTTTCATACAGTCACATATTTACAACTAACTCCGCCATGCTTGCAATCGTCGAAGTCAGTACAAAAAGTGTAGCAAGTGAACTTTGCTGCGAAAACTTGCGAAGTTGTAAAGGCTGTAAAAACTCGTTACGCCAAATCGGCCACTAAAACTCGCGAAGCGAAAATTCTATCCAACTTCAATTTACTTTTATTGTTCTTACTCTTCCTATTCTACGAAGCAAAAAGTTTTTTTTTTCTTACGTTTTAGAGACCCTCTAAACACATTTTTTTATTCCGATTCAAACGAACACAGCGTCAAAATTTCACGTTTGAAATTTTCCTTGTTACGGTGTATCAAAGGAAATGGCAGAATCTCATTCCCACTGTAATGTAAATAATCTTTATTTGAATTTTCGCTTTCTCCCTTCCCTTGCTAGTACTGCTGGCGGTATCTTCAGACATGGTAAAACCATTTACTTAAATATTGAAATTTTAAGTTTTTTCTCCTGAAATATTTTCCATTTTATTCCATCAATATAGTCGTCAATCATCTTTCGAATTTCTACTTCAAGTAATTTATTTTCAAAAAGCATTAACATCAAACGTTTTACATGGAATTTACAAAAATGTGTATATTTGTATAAATATGTCTTATATATTTTTTTAATTTAAATGTGTTTTTATTTACAGAAATCTATAAGACATAGAGGTAAAGGAATGAATACTTCAAATATTGATAAAACTAAAACTTAGAAAAACACGAAATAAAAATATACAGCATTAGAAAAACAGTATGCTATATTTATTTTGTTTTAATACCATCTCTCTAAGAAATATTCTCCTTCACGGTTCGTTTCCCATACGCGTGATAGAAATTCTCTTTCGGAATTGCATTTGGGTGATGTATTATTATCCATTTTGCGTACAAATCTGCGCTTCAAGGTAATCAATCAGGCTTTTACGAGACATAAATAAACCGGGATGTGTGCTGTTTAGTTGACAAATGTGCAAACGGTAACAGCAACTAAGTAAATCTAAAATCAAGCACAGTTTTTTACTTTGATTGAGAACTTGCGTGTTTAATTATTATTTTATGTAAGCAGGTCGTTAAAAGTCAACTGACACTTATGACCTTTACTTTTAAAATTGTACAAATCTAGTTAATTATTATATTAATTGGAGTTTTAATAATTCAGTTAAGCAGTCCTAAGATTATTAAGGGGCATTTATCTAAAGCCTCTCTTTATTTATATAATTATTAAATTACTAGATGTTGCCAGTGGCTTCACCCGCTACAACTCGAAAATTATCCCACGGGAACATAAAATCGGGATAAAAGCTATCCTATGTGTTAATCCAGGTTATAAACTATCTGTGTACCAAATTTTAGCCAAATCCGTTCAGTGGTTTTTGCGTGAAAGAGTAACAAACATCCATACATCCATACTTACAAACTTTCGCCTTTATAATAGTAGTAGGATTAGACAGCGATATTTCTTTGCCTAAGAGTTTCTCAATCAACTTCTTAGTAGTTAATCTAAAAATCTTCCATCGCGATTGACGCAGCGGTTGAGCGATTGGATGCAAGGTGCTCTGTGTATCATCACAAACAAATTGTTGTACAGCTGACGAGAAACGTTTAAATACATCCACAATTAATGTGATAGGTACCTACGGAACGATATTACTAAAAAATCACTTTATCTATAGTTGGTGCCAATTAAGATGGCAATAGCGGTCATTGACCTTTATCTAATAAGTCCTCGTATAATTACATAAGATCAAAATTAGCATTTTTCTGTGAAATGATAGTGTTTACTTGTGAGTCTTAAATATAAAAATAATATAAAATCTTAGGTATAGGTGCAATATTTTTACCATTTTGATATCTTATAAATACTTAGATACTTATATCCTTACAATATACTTACTAATCTATTCGGTATTTTATAGAAATGCTAATTGTGAGCTTATGTCATTATACGAGGACTTATTAGGTAGGGGTCAATGTCCGCTATTGCCATCTTAACTGGCACCAACTATAATCCGAAAACAATTGAGAATTTATCTGAAGATCTACACAAAACAACACGACACAGAAAAAATACTACACAGTAATTCACAACGTTATTTAGACCCATGACAAATTACCGTCTTATACACCAAAAATAACCACACAACTAATTTAATACAACATTTTTTTTTATTAAAATTTATATATGACGTGACTCTAGTACATTAATCACGCCCCATTGATCGTCGATCGATCGAATAAGCTTAAGCATGCATTTAATAAGTGGCTAATCGTCCTATCGCGTGTTTTCCTTAATAACTCCTAGGTCGGCTTTACATTATATTGCGTACATTGTAACAAAACGTTGAATTATAACCTCGTGTATTCGTTTAATCTAGGTGTAACATTTGAATAGGTTAATTACATTTGTCAAGGACTAATGAAACGAATGCCTTTTATATAAAACTAGTTTGTGTTCGCGACTTTGCTGGTGTGGAGCTTAGTACCTAATTGTTGGCATAAAAAGTACTGAAAGCATTAATAGTTTACTTAGTTATTTTTCGGAGAGCGATAAAAAATGGATCTTTGTCGCTCTCCCAAAAATAACTAAGTAAACTGAACTAAGAAAATTTTTCAACTGGGCGTGGATGGCTATATCCAAAACTATGAAGAATATCGAAAAACTTCCCAGAATTTGATCCTTATTAGCAACACTATCGAATGGTGCAATAACACATGATGTGGTTTTTATTTCAAAATCATCGTAAACCCGATGATTTTGAAATAAAACCGGCCAAGTGCGTGTCGGGCCACGCACAGTGTAGGGTTCCGTAGTTGCCCATCAAAATACGCAAGCAAAACCACGGCGAATCAGTTTAGTTAGTACGCATAAGTACTAACTAAACTGATTCGCTGAATGTAATTTTAAAAAGAAGAATTTTCAAAATCGGTCCAGGAGTCTTTGAGAAATCAGGGAAAATACATTTTTTTTTTTTTTTTTTTTTTTTTAGCGTGGTAAAATCATCAAATGAGTCCTCCAACCCCGGGCAGGGCGGGAGGGACTGTCAGACTTCTACTGACTAAAATCCACGGTGTCCTTCATAGCCTGTTACGTTCCGGGGTTACGGTTAGGGAATAATCCCGCGACCCCGGCAGGCTTTGGCCCTCTCTGAGAGGGGGGCCCCGTCATTATGCTGACGCTCTTTGAGGCGCGCGTGGGACACAACGCGCCGTCGACCCGGGCATGGTCCTTGGTCGGGCAGCGAGTTGCCCTTTACTCGCTGCCCGCATGCCCGCGCCTACGGTGGCCGGAGATCGTCGCGCGACGTCCGTCGCCGTGGGCGTCCTACACCGCGGTTGGGGCGGAGGGAGAACTCTGTCCTCTCTCGCTCGCGGCGCGCCTCCTCCTTCGCGAGCATTACTGCTTCGCAGAAGGAGGCGACCGCTTCCCACTCCGTCTCGCCCCGCAGCATGGCCGAAACCAATGCCGGGCGCGAGAGGTCTCCGCCTATCGCAGCCGTGAGGACACGTCGGTGCGCCGCCCAAGCTGGGCAGTCCTGCACCGTATGCTCCACCGTGTCCTCCGGGCGATCTTCGCAGTGATGACACCCAGACGTATCCTCCTTCCGCATTAGACACAGGTACCTCCCGAAGCACCCGTGCCCCGTGAGGACCTGCGTCAGGCGGAAGGTAAGGACGCCATGACTTCTCTCCAACCACTCCTCAAAGAGGGGTCTTACCGCCGCAATTGCGGCGTGCCCGGCCGTCGGTCGCGACAGTCGTTCCTTCCATACTGCCCTGAGATCGCGCCGGAGGTCTTCGCGCCGCGCCTCGACTTCGCGAGGCAGCGGGCTCACGCCCCGGCGCTGCGCCTCCACGCGCCACTCATAGACGCGCTGGAGGGCAGTCGCCTCCAGATCCCAAGGCAGCAATCCGGCAAGCAGGTTGGCCGATTCGCCGGCAATCGTGCGGTATCCCCGGATCATTCGGATAGCCATGACCCTCTGGCATGCGACCAGCTTCTGTGGTCGCGTCCGGATGCTCAGGGCCCACACAGGGGCCCCGTAGAGGGCCATGGACCGCACGACACCAGCGTACAGCCTACGGCAGGAAGCGTTTGGCCCGCTGAGATTGGGCAGCAGTCGCCTGAGGGCGGCCGCTGCACGGTTCAGCCTTGGGGCCAAACTCAGGAAATGCTCCCTGAAGTTCCACCGGCTGTCGAGGACGAGTCCCAGGTACTTCATCGTCCCCTGTACGCCGATTGGAACTCCTTCCACCGTAATGCTGTAGCTCGACGGTGGCGCGTTACGGCGGCCATGAAAACACATGGCCTCCGTCTTGTGCAGCGCCACCTCGAGTCCCAACCGCCGGATCCTCCCGACAACTGTCGCGACCGCTTCCGTCGCCACGTCGGCCGCCGCCTGGTGCGACTCTCCCTATGCAAGGACGAGCGTGTCGTCAGCGTAACAAATTACGCTGACGCCGTCAGGGAGGTCGCTGCGCAGCACCCAGTCGTATCCGATGTTCCACAAGGGCGGTCCAAGGACCGAACCCTGTGGAACACCGCACGACATCTCTCGCCGGTTCCACTCTCCCCGGTGACCGGGGTAGATGACGGCTCTGTCCGTCAGGTAGTCCTCGACTATTCGGCGGAGGTAGGTCGGCACCCGGTGATACCGGAGTGCCTCCCTGATGCAACTCCAGGGCAGGGTGTTGAAGGCATTGGTGATGTCCAAAGACACCGCCAAGACGACCCTGCCCCGGGCTACTGCATCCCCCGTCGTGAGGGCTCTCAAGCGCATAATTGCGTCCACCGTCGAGCGCCCCCTGCGGAAGCCGAACTGGCTCTCCGACAGGTTCGGACCCACTCGATTCAGGTGCCCGGCGAGGCGGTCTGCAATGACTCTCTCAAAGAGCTTGCCCACCTCGTCGAGCAGCACGATGGGCCGGAATGCGGACGGAGAGTCCGCAGGGCGCCCGGACTTCTGGATCAGGACCAGCTTCCCCGTCTTCCAACGAAGCGGGAACCGGCCCCTCTCCAGGCACGCGCTTAAGAGCCCCCCAGTCGAGGCCCGAGAGTCCCGAAGGCCAGGACCCAGGCTTTTCCTGGCAGGCCGTCGGGTCCTGGGGCGGTATTTTTGGCTTTGAGCCGTTGTACCGCCACTCTCAGGTCTACCTCGGTCACCTCTGGAGCATCGTAGACGTCGCCGTCGCTGTGATCCGCGTCTGCGTCAGCTTCCTCCTCAGATTCCGTCGGAGACGGAGCCATGGGCGGGGGAGCGTACTCCTCCCCTCTCGAAGGGAACAGGGCGCTCACCACGTCCTCCACGAACTGAGGCCGGAGACTCTGCGTCAACGGGGGAGCCCAGGGGCGGAGCTTTTCTCGCACCCACTTGTAGGGGCGGCCCCATGGGTCCCCGTCCAGAGTCCCCAGCATCTCCTCGCGGGCCAATTCCTTGGCCCGCCAGATCGCGTCGCGGAGGGCGGTCTTCGCTGCCCTGTAGCCCTCGTGCAGCTCCGCCTCTACAGTCGCCGCATCCGGAGGTCGGGTGCGGCGCCTGCGGAATCTGGAGTACCGGCGGCGCGCAGCAACGCACGCTTCGCGCAGCGCTGCCAACTCGCTTGACCACCAGTACAGCTGACGCCGGGCGCGTCCTTGCCGGACCCGGGGCATGGCCACGTCACAGATCTACGACATGGCCTCCCGGAACCACTCAGCCTCGTCGTCTACGTCGGCAGGCCTGTCCGGTGGTGACACCCAGGCCTGCACGATCGAGGCTTCCAGGAATAGCTCCCGGTCCAGCTGCTTCAGCGCCCATCGCGGACCACTTAGGTTCCGTCCACTTGGGACCGGCGCGTCTGAGGTCTGGGTGGAGACGTCGAACCGGATATACCGGTGGTCGGAATAGGTCTCCACCTCCTCCACAACACGCCAGTCGGTGACGCGCGGTGACAGGGCGGCGCTGGCAAACGTTACGTCTACCACCGACTCGCCCGTCCACCGCACGCACGTGGGGACGGAACCCCGGTTCTCGATCACCAGGCCATGCGCACGGGCCCAGCGCTCGAGCCTCCTGCCCCGATAGCAGTCCGTGCTCCGGGAACCCCAAGCCGGACTTTTGGCGTTGAAGTCCCCCAGGACGAGCGCGGGGAGGGAACCGAGGGCGACGACGACGTCTCCCAGCTCCTCTAGGGAGTCTTGGAACTCGGCGATAGATCGGTTCGGGGAGAAGTAAACGCCTACCACGGCGATCTCCCCGAACCGGGCTGCGACAAACCCGTGCCCTCTCTCGACACGATCGAGGGGCGGGGTACCGGCGGCGGCCGACGAAATTAGGGTCACCGAGCCGTCCAGGTCCGCTACCCAGTCATTCCTGGGCAGGACAAAATACGGCTCGGCGACCACGGCGACGTTGATCAACCACTGCGCCATGCTCTGGAGCAAGAGATCCTGAGCAGCGGCGCAGTGGTTGATGTTCGCCTGGAGGAAGCGCAATGGAGACATTAATCTGAATCCATTGAGGCCTCCTCCAGGGCCCTCCTCGAGGGCGTGGCCACGGCGGCGGCGGCGGCGACGGCGGCGGAGGCGGCGGTGGCGGCGGCGGCGGCGGCGGCGGCAGCAGGAGCTGCGGCGGCGGCGGCAGTAGCGGGGACAGCGGTGGCAGAGGGCCTACCTCTGCTCTTGGTCTTGGCGGGCGGGGCGCAGGACTTGCCCCCTGCCCGGTGTTCGGCCGGCTTACCAGCCGCCGCACATAAGAAGCAGTGCGGCGGGGCATTACAAGAGCCGGCCTTGTGACCGGGCCGACCGCAGCGGAAGCAGTCGCCGCTGCGGTCCACCTCTGAAGTGCACTTGCATGCCGTGTGGTTACCCACTTGGCAGCGGAAGCACCTCAGAGGTCTGGGTTCCAGCAGTTTCACCTGCGCGGACACCCAGCCGACCAAGAGCCTTCGGCCCTCCCCTATCTTTTTAGCCGCGGACACGGGGCAGCTCACTGTCACCGACAGCAGCCCCGCAAAGTCCGGGCGAAGGGTGCCAGCCTTGATTTGGTCGACAGGGCATTCCCCAACCCTGCCGACGGCGGCCACCACGTCCCCCTCCGTGATCGAGTCGTCCAGGCCCATTATGCGCAGATCTGCGCGCTTTACGGGCCTGGACACCCGAGCCTCCTCCGCGTTTAAGGACGCTCTAAGCCGTTCGGCCAGAGCGTCAGCGGTCGGACCACTGGAGGCGCCGGGAATCGACAGCAGCCTGGCCCCCGTCGCGGTGACTTGCACCCGGAGACCCCCGTCGATTCCCAGCTCCCGGAGGTTCACTGCCTCCTTCGCCTTCGCGAACACGTCGCGGTACGTCACGCCCCTTTTGACCGCGTCCGGCTGCAGAGTGATTACTACAGCCGCAGTCTTGGGGGCGCGGAGTTTCGCCGCGACGGTTCGCTTGCGCTGCCGTCTTCGCTGTCGCCGCCTTTGTTTTTTCGCGGCCCTGCTCTCTCCCGCCACCTGCCATTCGGCATCGGCTGGGGGAGGACGCGAGGGCTGCGTAGGCGGGACAGGTCGGGACGGCTGGCTCACCGCCGCCGCCACCGGAACGCCCTTCTTTTTCTTAGAGGCGGCCGAGCTCTGCTGGGCCGCCTTCGCCTCCGCCGGTGCCGCCGCCACCGGAGCCGCTCTTCCCGTGGCCTTTTTGGGCGGTGCCGGCTTCGCATTCGCCGCGGCCCGCTTCTCCTGGGCTGGCCTGGGCGGCGCGGAAGCCGCAACGGCCGCGTAGGAGGAAGCGAGCGGGGGGCGCAAGACGCGGTTTTCCAGCGCTGTAAAGCGCTGGTTGAAGGCCGCTAGCTCCTGCCGCACCAGGTTTAGGACAGCGTTGCTGTCTTCTACTGGTGCGGACTTCGCCGGCGGCTCCTTCTGCCGCGTCTGCGCCTGCGTCTGCGTTCGCGCCTGCGCCTGCGGGACCTCCTCTCTGCGGCCCCCCTTCCGCAATCCGGCCAGCTCCGCTTTCAGCTGGATGTTCTCCTTACGGAGAGCATCCATCGCCGCCGTGAGCTTGGCGACCTCCGCCCGCATTTGGGACATTTCGTCCGGCGTTGTCGATGCGGGCGGTGGCCGGCCGAGGCTGTCCGTCGCCGCCGCCACGATTTTCGCCGTGACCGCAGTTATGGCCCTGTCCTTCGTCGCCTTTTTCCCCGGCTTATTGCGGGTCAGGGTACGAAGGGCGTCCTCCACGGTCTCTTCGAGGGAGGGCTCAGTCGTGAGCCCTCTACCTCCAGCTCCTCCAGTCCTGCCTCGGCCTTTACCCCGCACACTAGTGGGGATCTTGGGGCCCGAGGCAGGACCCTCCTCAGACGAGGATAGTACTTCCCGGGGGCGCTTGAGGAACTCGTTCCTCCTGCTGGCGCTCCCCTCACTCCTCCTCGCTGCGCTCCCAGAGCCTACGCTCTGGAAGCTCGGGGCGTCTGATCCCGAGTCGGAGTCCGACTCGAGCACCATCGCCCCCCCCTTTCGCGGAGCGGCACACTGTGCCCGCTCGGTGGTTGGTGCCGGTGAGGAGCACGTACTGGACAAGTCCAGTGACTCCTCCCCACGGGCACGTGAGCCTCCCTGGCTCGATGCGGCGACTGCCGGGCCGAAATCAGGATAGAAGTGGCTTTTGTCCCCCCCAGAGTACGGTGGGACTGACCGGACGGATCCGGTGCGGGATTCTCCAGCTGCGGAGCAGCTGGTACCCGCCTGGGGTAATTCATTTTTAAACGACTTCTTCATGATTTATTTTACTTTTTTTGAGAGGTGAGTTCCTCTATCCTAACCCCGAATTTCCCTCCCCGGCTCACTTCACGGTTACGTCTATAGACTAGACGCGTACCGGAAGTGAGCATTTCCCCCCCTGACCCAGTCTCAGACGACTAGGCCCGCGCCGCCTGAAAGCTCGAGCTAACTGCTCGATCCTCCAGGCGGCGCGCCTTTCCCCGGTGTATCCCTCTTAGTTTAAAAGCCCCACCACGACGACAACGTGGAGATACGACGGTGGGGAGGGAAAATACATAAGAAAAAAGATTACGACGAATTTAGAACTTCCTCCTTTTTTTGAAGTTAGTTAAATAGTTGACGATAAAAACCTACCTATCCCCAAAAAACATACCATAAAAACATACTTAATAAAGCTGTAAAAATAAAGTTGACAAACTTACATTTGCAGTTGATTTATTGTTTCTCCGATACATTTTGTTTAAGAAAAAATTTAATCAAGTACATTTTATAAGTTGGTCGACTATTACTCGTAAAGTTGTAAAGCCTACTTAGTCATGATAATTTTCTTTTAAACTTCGTTATATATACTACTATTGTGAATTTTTTCACATCCCCAAACATAACCGTTTAGCTGGCAGAGGGGGGGGGACACTCGAATCGAGCAAAATTTAGCACTTTAAAGCTTAATATTTCACAAACGAATTTTTTCATCAAAAAATTGTTAATGGAAACTATCATTATTTTTTAAAGGCCTATTTAATGATACTCCACACTAAGGGGTACGCGAGAAAAAAAAAATCCTCACTTCACGTGTAAGTACAGGAGGTACCCTAAAAAAAAATATTTTACATTATTTTATTTTACCACTTTTTCGGCACAACAAATCCGTATATTCACACAAAATTACAGCTCTCTAGTACTGTGCGTCTCTGAGCTAAACTGCGGACAGACGGACGGACGGACGGACGGACGGACGGACGGACGGACATGGCGAAACTATAAGGGTTCCTTGTTGACTACGGAACCCTAAAAACCTTTCCTGGCCCGAATGATTGTTTTTTTTTTTTTAATCCTGTCATGCGATTTTTATTTTCGGCCTCGATACTCCTTTCAACGTTTTTCGATATTCCTCATAGTTTCAGATATAGCCATTGACGCCCAGTTGAAAAAATCAGCCTGTATACATACATATAAATTCATACAAAACATAATAGTATATTTACAGAAAACTTGTGTCGCAATGTTTGTTGTTGCATAAATAAATGTTGTATAATAATAAACGTTGTTTTTAGGGTTCCGTAGTCAACAAGGAACCCTTATAGTTTCGCCATGTCCGTCCGTCCGTCCGTCCGTCTGTCCGCAGTTTAGCTCAGAGACGCACAGTACTAGAGAGCTGTAATTTGGTGATTGGATGATGGTGATGGGATTTGTTGTGCCGAAAAAGTGGTAAAATAAAATCTCGAAAAATATTTTTTTTTAGGGTACCTCCTGAACATGTAAAGTGGGGATGTTATTTTTTTTTCTCACGTACCCCTTAGAGTGGGGTATCATTAAATAGGTCTTTAAAAAATATTGATAGTTTCCATTAACAATTTTTTGATTAAAAAATTAGTATGTGAAATATTAAGCTTTAAAGTGTTAAATTTTGCTCGACTCGAGTGTCCCCCCCCCTCTACCAGCTAAACGGTTATGTTTGGAGGTGTGAAAAAATTCACAATAGTAGTATATATAACGAAGTTTAAAAGAAAATTGTCATGACTAAGTAGGCTTTACAACTTTACGAGTAATAGTCGACCAACTTATAAAATGTACTTGGGTTACATATTTTCTTAAACAAAATGTATCGGATTCAACTGCAAATGTAAGTTTGTCAACTTTATTTTTACAGCTTTAATAGGTATGTTTTTACGGTATGTTTTTTGGAGATAGGTAGGTTTTTATCGTCAACTATTTTTAACTAACTTCAAAAAAAGGAGGATTTTCGTATTTTCCCCGATTCCTCAAAGACTCCTGGACCGATTTTGAAAATGCTTCTTTTTAAAATTAAATTCAGCGAATCAGTTTAGTTAGATCGCATAAGTATTTTGATGGGCAACTACGGAACCCTACACTGTGCGTGGCCCGACACGCACTTGGCCGGTTTTTTTTTATTTTTGTAAATAATTTGCTTTACACAATCTTATTAATATTTCGCATATGCGCAGACCCAGTGGCGAATTAACGTATAACAACGATTATGGTTTTAGTAATGTTAATTTTATGAGTCATAGTCACTCGAAATAAATGCATTTTATTTTTTTATTTTTATAAGCACTACAACTTGGGGCCCCTGTTCTCCAGGGGCCTCCATCCTCTGCTGGCGTTTCATTTTTTACCTATACTTTATCGAGATTCATCTACATTTCCGAAATCACAAGGTGAAAGCGGTCCGGGAGTGACCCTTCATACACCCCCACAGGGCCCTGCGGCTGCCCCCTGTGCGTTTAACAAGGCAATGAAAAAAATGTTTTAAGTTTTAAATTATACCTACTACACTTTCCGTTTTGATGAAACTTTTATTTTATACTTTCTACCTTCCCAATTTAAGCAATAGAGGGCTTACACAGTCTGTGCTTAGGGCCTCGGAAACTCTTAATCCGCCACTGGCAGACCATAAAATCTAACAAACAGAAACAATAATAGTCCTAGATACCCAATCAATAACAAACAAAAAAGTAAGGTTCTTAAAAGCATCTGTCACAGCATTTTCTTATTCACACACCACGGTCTCACTTGACTTTGCATAATAATGCAAACTATATTCACGATGCTACAGATTTATGGTACAGCAGGGTGTTAGGGGACGAATAAATATCTAACAAAGCTTCCAGCTTATATTTACTTTGTAGTTTCAGTGAAAAAAGTGCAGACGTCTCTGTTAAAGCCTCGCCTTAGGCCGTTTGTCAATTGTTTTGCTTTATCAGCTTTTCTTCGGTAATAGAATAAACAGCGTTTTTACTGTTGAGATTTAAAACACTTTGTTGTTTCAAGAACCAAAGTGTTCAGGTTAAGTAGTCATTATTTTATTGAATATACAACATGTAACATATGTAATTAACGCACATCCTGAAATTAGTTTGTTCAGAATCGTTTACTGAATCGATTTCTATCATTTTTAATATAGGTAATTTTTTATCAAAAATAATTAATACTTCGGAAATTATAGTCACATTACCCATGTACAGTTAAAACAAACTAAGATAGACCGTAAATCAAGGCAACAAGACATAAAAGTGCAATTTTATTTGTATTAATACAAATTCCGTCATTAAATACAAAGAAAAATAAACCTTACTGAAAAATAACTAATTTAGTTGATAACAATGCATAATTACATTGTTAAATTAAAAATTCAATATATGTATTATGATCATAACATAATATTCTGATTGGGGTGTCTGAGGGTGTGCGTTACATGTTGTTTATAATACATTTTTTTTAATGGAAACACCTGGGACTTTGTGATAGTACTTATTCGTTATGAACATTTTTTGCTGCGGGAGTAGGTCTGAAATCGCAATTAAATACATTAGGTGTCACACAGGACCTAACCTATATGTATTATTTGAATTCGTGTAAATCGTAGAAATGTAGGCAACACTTTTTTTAACCCCATAGGAGATTCCTGGTAAAGAAAGTTTAAGTTCCTAATATATGGATCGTGTATAGCTGTCTTGCATTCTTTGCTAACAGCCTAAAGTTACAAGAGATATGTTACGTATAACGATAAAAATAGATGACATCATTGCTTTACCCACACGGAATACTCTCGAGCTATAGATGCATTTCATTGTAACCGCACTACCTAGATTCCAGCACGAAGCGGTTTCATTTTAAATTGTTTATTGTAACCCCTCGCTGAATGTCAGCCTAATGTTACTGGGGCAGGTCGAAGGCCAAGAACGAGAACTCTAAGTAACACACACGAAACTAACACAAACAACGGGTTAAACTTCCCAGCACTCAATTAAACATTAATCAGATAACATGACCAACACGACACGACTTATCTACCAACAGAATCTAATTTCCCACTTCGTTTTCAATAGCGGAATTATGTTTATTGCTTGTTTGTTTCAACCCAAATCACAAAAGGGAAATTCATAAAGCATAGAATTGCGGTTTCACTAATAAATGAGCTTTTATAAAAACAAACAAAATGCTGAAGTCGGGACACGAACAAATTGAGGGCGAAGCAATTTGTATCTCTTGTCATACTTTTTAATTTCATCCCGAGGAAAACAAATTAGTTTCGCCCGAACACTTTGCATATTTACAAATCTTGAACGATGAGAGCGGGTTTTCTTTCCTTTGTTGTATTTTTTAATCATTTTTAAAGCTTTATTAAAAATAAGACAATGAAGGAAATCGGCTTAAGACCTCGCTAAAATTTAAGACATTTTTTTACATTTCACTTTATTTAATTTTTGCCACTTACTTATCCTTTGTACGATATTCTAAAAATAGAGAGCCAGTTATACGCTTTTATTACGTTTTTCTTAAATACTTGAGAAATGTATAAAAAATGTTTTAAATTGTGTTTAACCTAAGATATTAAATCTCTATTTCGAGATAATATGCAAAGAATACAGAAACACACAGCCCTGTACAAATATAGATAGCGAATGAATCTTGCATTGTCCTTAAAATGAGAAGCGAAAACGCGGGCGTACTCGCTCCCGATAGCGTACACATAAATTGTCTGTGACAGGAAAGCTTTAGGCTCATTTAGCTCGCCGGGGATAAATGGCAATAAGTGGAATAAACTTTCATCTAGAAATAGAAAATGCTGGGAAGTAAGATAAGATAAATTGAACGCGACATTTTAATACTTTGGAAGTTAGATTGAATACAGTATGCTGTTGACAGGGAAGAAAATAATGGAAAAGCTGTAACTAATAGTTTGACAAAGAGTCGAAACATTGCTGGAATAATTCACTCTAACAACAGTTTATATGAGCCGAGGAAGTGGCCGACATTCTGGCCTGTTTAACAGCTTAGCACATTACATAGGTGTGTGAAGCAAGAGTTACGCGTTCTGAACTGACGTCAGTTTCCTGTCAACACGCCACCCTGTCGTACTTACACATCCGACATTAACAAAAACAATGTGAACTGAAGACCAGTGAAGCTCCGTTTACACGTCAAATAAAATGAAGCTAGTGGCTTGAACTGGGAGTGAAATGCCTTAAGTTTGAAATTAGTTTAATATTTGAGTTGCTAATACCCTTTTTTTTTTTTTTTTTTTTTTAGCGTGGTAAAATCATCAAATGAGTCCTCCAACCCCGGGCAGGGTGGGAGGGACTGTCAGACTTCTACTGACTAAAATCCACGGTGTCCTTCATAGCCTGTTACGTTCCGGGGTTACGGTTAGGGAATAATCCCGCGACCCCGGCAGGCTTTGGCCCTCTGAGAGGGGGGCCCCGTCATTATGCTGACGCTCTTTGAGGCGCGCGTGGGACACAACGCGCCGTCGACCCGGGCATGGTCCTTGGTCGGGCAGCGAGTTGCCCTTTACTCGCTGCCCGCATGCCCGCGCCTACGGTGGCCGGAGATCATCTTGCGACGTCCGTCGCCGTGGGCGCCTACCACTGCGGCTGGGGCGGAGGGAGGACGCTGTCCTCTCTCGCTCGCGGCCTGCCTCCTCCTTTACGAGCATTACTGCCTCGCAGAAGGAGCTGACCGCTTCCCACTCCGTCTCGCCCCGCAGCATGGCCGCAACCAATGCCGGGCGCGAGAGGTCTCCGCCTATCGCAGCCGTGAGGACACGTCGGTGCTCCGCCCAAGCTGGGCAGTCTTGCACCGTATGCTCCACCGTGTCCTCCGGGCGATCTTCGCAGTGGTGGCACCCAGGCGTCTCCTCCTTTCGCATCAGACACAGGTACCTCCCGAAACTTCCGTGTCCGGTGAGGACCTGCGTCAAGCGGTAGGTCAGGACGCCATGACTTCTCTCCAGCCCCTCCTCAAGTTGCTAATACCCTTAGCACGAATTTTCACTTTTTTACTGTACAGTATTCACAGCGTTTCTTGTATGAAAAAATGACCTTGTCTTAGTCATTCCTGACCTAGACTAAGGTCAAGAGCAAACCCATCACACATAAAAAAAAATGGAACAGCGCCTCTGGTGTGCGAAGATGGAACTATTTTTTCCCTGAAAAGTGTCAATTTGAAATTGTCAAAGTTCCAGTTTACGTCTCAAATACTGAAAATTCTTGCTAAGGGTACTGTTTGGACGGAACAAATGAATGATCTAGCTTTTTCTGTATGTTATTTCAATGTTTTGTAAGTGCACCCACAGTACAAGAGACCTTGCTAAGATGGAGCACAAATGGAAGCGTTTCTAAAAAAGACAGTATCACGTTTCACTCAATCTGTCTATCGTTTCTTAAATCATAGAGATTTAAGAAACGATAGACACATTTTAAACTTAAAACGATAGATACACAAACGTCTACATTTTAAACAAATGTAACCGCCTTCAAAAACAACCACAAAAAAGTGTAAAATAATCTACTAAATAACTTTTTTTTCGGAAGTCGGTGCCTTTGTTTTTTTTCTTTTCATTGTCTTTTTAGCCACCGACTTCCGAAAAAAATGTTATTTAGTAGATTATTTTACACTTTTTTGTGGTTGTTTTTGAAGGCGGTTACATTTTTTTTGAAAAAGTTTTTATTTTACTCTTTTTAGTTTAAATATTCAACCCGAATTCTTGTCAAGAACATTATTCTCTTACATGTGCACTATAATTTTGTAATCCTTCGCACCAGTACTTACATCACTCATGTACACATTAAGCTAATAAAATTCCATATCTCAAAAATTACTAAACCGATTTTGATGAAACTTGCAGTATTCTCTAAGTTAAATGATACCTAGTACAACAAAAAAAGAATTACTTAAATCGAACTTGTAGTTCCGGAGATATGCGAACACAAAGTAAATCAATCGATGCCTACTCCTTACTGTTAAGGAGTTGTACCTTCCATCATCAGGTCATCCACCTGAGATGATGATTATCAGATGCAAATACTTGAACAGCTTTAGAAAATATATGAAAATGGTACTATGTGCCTATAAAATTTGAAGGTTGCCCTCGATTTCCCTAGGATCCCATCATCAGATCCTGACCTGGTGATCATGGGACCAATTGGAAAGTATACCCTTTCAAACAAAAGAAAAAAATTCCAAATCGGTCCAGGCGTCTTCGAGAAATCGGGGAACATACATAAAAAAAAAAAAAAAAAGATTCCGACGAATTGAGAACCTCCTCCTTTTTTTGAAGTCGGTTAAAAATTAAAACTTTCTTCAGGATATCTTACCTAATTTTCTTTTGACTAGAATATAACATTATTTTAATAACAAGTCCACGCCCACGTGCGTGTAGCCGTGCATAAATAAATACGAGTAGAATAAATCCAGACTCTTCTAAAACGGGAAGCGTGTAAACGAGGCTCGGTTAGGGTTTGGTAAAGAACAAGTAAAGCCACTGTGTTAGCTAGAGTAGCGTTTCGATGCGGTTTTGTGAAGGCAAACGTTTGTGGTTACTTCTGACTAGTTTTGACACTTAGTCGGGAATTCCCTTTGAACATTGCTAGGATATCATGTGGTGGAATTTAAATACAATCCAAATAATTAAAGTCAAAATCATGTAACATATTTGAAGAAGATATTAAAATTTTGATTATTTGTGAACTTAATTAGGTTTTAAACTAGTGGTAAGAAAAGTAGCCCAGCCTGTTTAAATAAATTAGAACTTCCTAAAAATGAAAATAACAAAATTTTACTCAACAATTACTTCACATTTTTCCTAAAAGTCGAGAGCACTAAACGTACAATACCGACAGATATGACCAGCACTCAGGCTCGGGGCTCTAAAAATTAACAGTGCATTACACTTTGAATGGCGGGTCATTCATCTCAGCGTAATGGGTGAATGACGTCTTCTAATGGAGCGGGACAAAGAGGGGCTCCTGTTACTAATTATTAATGCATTAATGTCAGCCACTGGCAAAGTGCAGGGAATCACGTCGATAATTTTGTGCGATTACGGCGTTTAAAAAGTATTTTAGTCTATAAAAATGTTTTTATAGACTAAAATACTTTTACACTACACTTTTATATTATACGCTTTTATTATACGTTAGCTGCCAGTAAGTATCAAAATATTGTCATGATTTGAATTGTGTAATTATTTGTGAGGTAAATGGCTCGTTGTAATTACGAGCGAATTTAAATTTAAAACTTGTTCTGTTAAATATCGAGTGCAAATTCCAATAAGTAGATACAGTGAGTAGGTATCCGATATATTTTTCCCAATACCATATTATGCAGTAATTTTGTACAAGCATTTGATTAAAGTAACTGACCATGTAACATGGTGGTGGCAGCGTCAGGGCCGCCTGTCTTGCGACCATAATCATGTCGGGTCTACCATTCCAGTATCAAATAGTTTTTACTGTATCCCGGCCTTACCTTTGCTGCTGAGCTAGATTGAATAAGACCAAGAACTCTTAGCAATTAAAACCACCAGAAAAAAGTGTAAAATAACTTATCTTTCGGAAGTCGGGTTCTTTTTTTAATTCATTTTACCAAATGCCAAATACGTTATCCGTAGTACTGATAATAACATCATCAAAGTGCACAACGAAAAATGCTCACAAAATCAAAATGCACCAAACTGGAAGACATTATGTGATCAAATGAAAAATATATAGGGGAACAGTGTATAAGACGGGGACGCGAGGTATATTGGGGACATACACTATTTAGGCATACTTACACAACACTAACGCAGTGCAAGCGCCATCAGGACATCATTTGCAAGAGGCCATTAACAAATGGAGTCGTTTTGGCGCTTCATCGTTGCTTGTGTCATTTCCCATCATACCCCGCTTTCCCGTTTTATACACTGTTCCCTTATTATACACTCAAAAAAATCAAGAACGATTAAAATCAGTTCACCCTGTTAGTTAAGAGGTAACAAAAATTTCCTTTGTTTTAAATCGATTAGAAAGACAGGTTTCCGAGATGGCATTGCCCGTCAGGAAATCGAAAAAAATTACCATCACAAAAACGTTCCCAGTTTTTGGGGTCAACCGCAGTGTATCTGTTCACAGATGCGCTACAAGAGTAACCTTAAGTGAATTATCTGAATCCTGACATTAGCTTTGCTAAATTCGTACTAATTGTTATGTCTTCCAATTTTCGTATATCGTTGTAAGCTATAATACGAGTAAAGCACCGCCATTGAAAGATCGCATTTCAGTTACCAATTAATTATTCAGATGGTTTGAACTATATTTGGAGCAGCCGTTTGATTGATTTCATAGAGCTTAAAGTAATCTAATGAATTCATTGAAATGTGTCATAGTTAAACGGGCTTGAGGCGGTTTTTCATAATGGTTTTATAAAGGCCATTTAGATAAAAAATCGTTATTTAAGTCCAAAATAACGCGAACTATATGAAACAGTAGGCGACAGCCAGAATTTTATAATTTTAAAAGATTTGAGTTCCAACACTCGTAAAACATAAGTCATAATCGTAAATGCAATGTACTACAACACTTTGCACTTACAAAGTGCCAATAAAACCCTCCTTATTCCTTCGCACAGAATGCGACATTCTCAAAGCGATACTTAGAATATACAGCCACGTCTTGTTATACAACAGTAGTAATTGCATTTTCTCTGTAATACCTACCAGAAAATAGTTTGCGATTCTCGTTATACTTTTTCAAAAGGATCTTCCCAAGACTGTTGTATTCTAGAACGTTCTATTCTTAAAGGGATACCGTTTTACGTAGATTAAGAGGTAGATTGTGCAAGATATTGCATTTTGTTTTATATTTCACTTCGGGTCTTTGGAAATCGGAGAACTTAAAGCTTGGAAACTGCTTCAAAGCAGCCTGTGTAATAAAGATACTTTGTTTGCAGTAAGGTTTGTTTTTGCTTGATTTACAAACAGTCTAGAACAATGAAAGATACGTGTATAAGTTTTCTAAGTGATTTCCCAATGAAGGTGCTACGCTAGGTCTACGTTAGTGCTACGCTTTTGCTACGAAAATGCTACGAGTAACATACAAAACGTATTTACACTTTAGTAAAGCATACTGTTTGTGTATTTATTCCAGCTTTTATAATAACTCAAACGTAAAATATTACTAGAGGAATTATTATTTTCATTCAAATTTAGTTCTTGGAAAACATTAATCACCATCCTAACATGAAGCAATTCATACTATTTATTCACATCCTCTCTGCTTTTATAATATAACATTTCATGTTTATTTAAATGGAAGCAATGAATCTCACTTGCATAATAAATAAAACAGAAGCGTGAAATTCAATTACAAATAATGTTTACTAAACCCAGCTTTACTTAGACTGCGCCAACGGATTTGTGTGGTGAAAATTTCGTACTAAAATTATGGAGAATATCAGGAATCGCAAAATATAAATTCGTATTTCGGTTATATTGAGCAAATCGGTGGGTGTATATTTTTATTCCTTTTTGGTGCATCAGCGAGCATCGAGGTACGTGTTTGAAATACCGACGATTAGTGTTTTGATCTTTGTAAAATATTTTTGTTTTTTATACTCAACTTATACAGCGCTTATATAACTATGGAAATAATTATTATGTTTGACTCAATCCCTCTGCTACAGCGACATTAGGTTTCTAAACACAATTTTTAATGCCTATGCGAATATTAATTCCAGTATTTACGAGTGCGAATGTGAATATTCAGTTTTAAATAAATTATGTTTGAAATTTTAGAAAATACAAAAAAAAACAGTAGTCACACGGCTAAGATACTATAATATTTTATGTTAAGATGTTATCTTACGATATATTTTGTATCTTAATATGTCATCGTACGATATATTTTATATCTTAAGATACCAATATCGCTCTCTATCTTAAGATACGAAAATATGAAATTTATAATATCTTCGTCGTGTGTGACGGTCCATTGAATTGTATGGCAAGCGATATTCTATCATTATATTAAGATAAAATACTATAGTATCTTAGCCGTGAGTGATGCGCTTTATTGAAGGACACCGTAGATTTAAGTCAGTACGAATCTGATAGTCCCTTGCACTCTGCCCTGGATGGGAAGACTTATTTGATGATTTTACCATTATAAAAAGCAAAACGCCTTGGTTGACTGGTAGAGAATGCCACAGGCATTAAAGTCTGCTTATGAACTTAGATGTTGTATGAGCTTTTAATAAATGACTTTACATAACAACCCTTCACCAAATACAAGCGTGCTGTTCTCCTATGTTGGTTTTAGTACTTTTGTAAGAAATGCAATACATGAAGTTTCCTAGTCTAAGAGATGCCTTAACAAATACAACCTCGTCTTAAGCTGAACTTGCGTAACTCCGCTCGAAGTTGAACTGAAACAATATTTTAAAGAGTTAGTTTTACATTTATAATGTTTCCCCTTTGTATAGAGAAACTCTATTTAAAACAAGACTGCGTTTCGAAGTTAGTCACTTGTACGTTTATATTTAACTTTCCATCGAGATAATGTACGCGTTTGTCTTTCGTTTTCTTATGTGAATACACTTAAGAGTCAGCTCAGACCTAGACGTGACGCTGCGCGCACATTTCAATAGAGTTATTCAAAATGTAACTCAATTTTCTACACGAAAAGATACAACGCAGCGACGCCGCGCGCCGCAGCGCGGCGCCGCGCTGTGTCTTAATAGCGATTCAAAATCTGACTTTGTTTACTACAAGAAAAGATACAAATTTGAAGTATCGTTGCGTCACGTCGCTTCGCGTCGCGTCTCGGTGTGAACTGACCGTAAAGCATTACTAAATTAGATTTTATTTAATTCAACAGTGTTTGTCTGACCACAAGATCTAAGCCACATTCCTCGCTCAGTCAATAATAACTGATATATAGATCTGATGATATATATAGATAATTGTGATTTCAAAATTAATACAAAATTTCATATTATATTCATAGCTAGCGTAAACATCAGATACGTAGAAAACAATATAAAAATAAATTATGTAACTCAGTATGCGGCAGAGTAAAGTATGCCAAAAAATAAAAAAAAAGCTTTTGAAGAAAAGACGTTACGATCGCATTTTAGCATAAAATTGGAAACGTTTCCTTTCTAACGATCCGTCTCATTAACTTCGTCTTATTTAGCCAATTATTTTCCAACAAATCACGTTCAAAGTTACCCCACAATCGATCATCATTACCCTGCCCTCAACACATTTATTCACTGTATATATTTTTTCGACATGATTTATCCGATACAACTTTGACAGCAGCTGTCAAAATCATGACGTATTGTAAGAAGCATCTTGTTACACATGAAAATGGTTGCCTTGTTATATCTGTATTATAGAAAGGAGTTATGAACATTTTTTTATTGGATTATATTTTTAATTGATTATTAAGTAGTGGTCTTTAACATGAATTATGTTTATATGGAACACTAGCACTACGCCCGCGACTTCGTACGCATGATTTTCGAACTCTGCCTTTTATAGCGGGATACTTAAAAAAAAAAACAGCGTTCCCCTATTTAAATACGTATAATTTTTAAATATTTTCAAAATGTAAAAAAAACATTAAAAAATCAGTTGGGATGCGATTGTGCCAGGTTATCGATAGTATCTGATTTCAAAATTAATACAAAATTTCATATTATATTATTGAATTATAAAACAAATTGGTTGCACACAATTAAACTGAGTTAATATGCGATTATGTCAGATTAACCAACGAAAGTATGAATTAATTATTACTTAATTTATTAAGGGAAAACCAAAATCTTGAAATTTAGAGGTAAAATAATCAAGCGAACCTTGCGGTAATTAACTAATTGGCCAATGCTAATTAACGCGCCTCGGTAAGAATAGAAAGATTGTGTAAGATAGTGGTTTTTAAATGCCTAAATCCTCACACATACCCTGAGTAGGGGTTGTATTGCTAAGCCTTACATAAAAATAACAATTTGAACATTAAAAGAAATAAATAAAACAGTAAAATGGAAATGCTCAGCTGGATCCTGTCAGGATGACGAGACGCGCTGCCGGCCTGCTGCGGAGCACCGTGTTGATAACCTCGGTCAACACAGAAACAGGTCTTCAAAAAAATCTGGCTCTGGATCACATTTGCCGGCTTAAGAGCCTGGCAAATTCAGGAACCGGAAAAGGCTGTACGCGACCACACCGGGTCGCGGCGGAGCGTTGCTCCAGACTGCTATCTTATAAACTTGTGGGTGATGCCGTACTCAGCGTTTCCTGCACAACGTAGATAAGAAAATCAGGCGGCATGAGACCAAAAAATACGGACTGAACAGAAGACAAATTTGCAGAAAAATCTATTAAAAAAACTTACCGAACCATGAGAAAATTTTCAGATTACGCCATTCCGGCGAATAGAACAGCAATATATTTATTTTGCAACACTGATATACACACTTCACTGATTTAAAGCCCAGATTTACAATGAAAAAATAAAAAATTCAGCGATTAAACGTATCGGGCAACAATCCACATCCAACTGACACCAAGAAAAAAATCTTCACTTTTTTTTCGAGAACAGAAACAAATTCAAATTTAAAAAGATTCAGAACTTAAAAAAATTGAGTCAAGGCTTCCAAAAACAGGTTGCATAACAATTTCTATTAAAAAAGGTGCTACTCAAAAATGTAGCGTTTTTTTAAAAACGCTGCACTTTGTGAATTTCTAGTCCCGGCCACCCTCTATATGGGATACTGTTGAAAAAATCAAACACACAAACAAACCCTCTTGGTGTCGAATTTCGCGAAATCGCGCCATGGTGTGCATCTAAGTCCTATAAAGGAACCCGGTGCAAAATTTGAGGCTCTCTCGGTCTAGCAAATGGCAGTTCTAAGCGACAGAAAGAGAAAGGGCGACGCAAAAAGCCGATTCCGCGTCGATAGATGTGGGAGCACCCTTAGATGTTACTTACGTCCAAAAAAGAACACCTATGCAAAAATTTGAATCTCAATACTATCAACCCCAAAAACAGGGGTTAGGGGTCGAACTTCTAAAAATTTCCACATTGG
The DNA here is from genome assembly GCA_036375495.1 of Agrotis segetum. Lineage (NCBI taxonomy): Eukaryota > Metazoa > Arthropoda > Insecta > Lepidoptera > Noctuidae > Agrotis > Agrotis segetum. The sequence goes on from JAQSVV010000150.1 coordinate 930,683, forward strand.
TGAGCATTTACATCTTAAAAAGTACCACTGTGCAAGATTTGAAATGCCTAGCACTTGTATTAAAAAAATTTCATACAAACTATCAACCCCAAAAACAAACCCTTAGGGGTTGAATTTCGCAAAATCCCGTCATGGTGACCATCTACGTCCTAAAAAGAAACCTCATGCAAGTGCGACTGCGGAGCCCCAGCACAAACGATGGGGCACCTCCTCACTTGTGCCTTGAGCAATTCTACCTGCACCCTAAGGGACCTGTCCCAGGCCACCACCAACGCCGTAAATGTGGCAGAGTTTTGGTCGAAGCTCATTTAGACCACAAAAGAATAAGGAATCATCGACACGACGAAGAAGAAGAAGACCTTGAAATTCCTAGCATAACTAACATATTCCTGTAATAACGAAGTTTCATACAAACTATCAACCCCAAAAACAACCCCTTAGGGGCCGGATTTCGCAAAATCCGTTCTTAGTGCTCACCTACGTGGTATAGGAGGGCTTATGCCAAATTTCAAGTTTCTAGGTTCAGCGGTTTGGGCTGTGCATTGTCAGATCAGTCAGTCAGTTTTGAATTTTATATATATAGATTTGAAATATTAAAAATATCCGTTACCACATTTGATTTCAGAAACTTTTTTTTTTAGCGTGGTAAAATCATCAAATGAGTCCTTCCACCCGGGCAGGGCGGGAGGGACTGTCAGACTTCTACTGACTAAAATCCACGGTGTCCTTCAATAGCCCTTTCTGTTCCGGGGTCACGGTAAGGAAATAATCCCGCGACCCCGGCAGGCTTTGGCCCTCTGAGCCGAGCCTCTGAGGGGCCCCGTCGTTATGCTGACGCTCTTTGAGGCGCTCGTGGGACACAACGCGCCGTCGACCCGGGCATGGTCCATGGTCGGGCAGCGAATTGCCCTTTACTCGTTGTCCGCATGCCCGCGCCTACGGTGGCCGGAGAGACGTCCGTCGCCGTGACGTCCTCTCTCGCTCGCGGCCCTCCTCCTCCTTCGCGAGCATTACTGCTTCGCAGAAGGAGGCGACCGCTTCCCACTCCGTCTCACCCCGCAGCATGGCCGCGACCAATGCTGGGCACGAGAGGTCTCCGCCTATCGCAGCCGTGAGGACACGTCGGTGCTCTGCCCAAGCTGGGCAGTCTTGCACCGTATGCTCCACCGTGTCCTCCGGGCGATCTTCGCAGTGGTGACACCCAGGCGTTTCCTCCTTTCGCATCAGACACAGGTACCTCCCGAAACTTCCGTGTCCGTTGATGACCTTTGTCAAGCGATAGGTCAGGACGCCTTGACTTCTCTCCAGCCACTCCTCAAAGAGGGGTCTTACCGCCGCAATTGCGGCGTGCCCGAACAATTCTGCCTTAGAAGTATCATAAATTGCTGGTCTGTTTTGTATTTCTTGAATTAACACCGTTACATCGACCTCTGGCGCCATGATAATAGATCGCGTGCGTTACGTCCACCCCTAGCAAATACAGATAGTCGACTGAAAGAGTGCGCCCGCGCCGCCGCGCCGCCGCCGCCGCCGCCGTCTGCGTTAGCGCGCGTTGAAGCAAACTTTCAATTCTTTTCACATTCATTTTGTGCCGAGCGGGCGGCGCGCGGCGGCGCGGTGCGGTGCGGTCTGCCCGAATTACACGGTTTTTTTTTTGTGCGCCGGACTTTTTGTGCATCGTGTGCGTTCCTGCATATTATAATTGCATAGGTTCAATTTTCACAGACTAAAAAGTGCGTCATGGATAGTCTGTCGTCTGCACTGCACCTTACCATATCAATATTATTTATATACTTAACTACGTAGATAAAAGTAACATTATCTAACTAATACTTTCATCACGATGTCTTTACGAAACTAAGCCGGATTATCGGACTAAGTGGCCACTAAGTAGTCACACGTCGCAGAAAACACTTATAGTACATTAATACGGCTTAATGTGTACTGTTTTTTTATATAAAATACAACTTATATGTACATATATGGCTAAGGATATTAGGAGGTTTCTTCCTCTTATATAAAGGTAATATTCAGTAGGTACCTACTTTCGTGTTTACCTGCCCGATTCCTTATTAATGTTTTCGATAATATTATTACCTACTGATACTCGCTAATGCCAGTGGTTTCGCCTGCATACCGCCCCTGCGCACTTTGTGTTAGTGGAGAGGGCTAAGTACGTAATTTCGACCTTATAGGTATGTACCCTGGCTATAAACAACACGGTCTGCTTAACGATACCAATGATGGACGTTAAAGTACCTCCAACATGAGCAATTTTGTTCAAGAGCTATAAAAAATATATTTAATGGCTCTGCCCACATTTTAGTGCTCATTAAGTTCTCAATGTACTTTATTTACTTTGTGACATTTTTCAACTGAAATCTATTTCTGATTTCGATTTGGCGAATACATTCGTTATGTTCACATCAATGGTTTAAAATTGTTTATTGGCTCGGTACTGTACCTTTTTTTTTAGGTGGTAAAATCATCAAATGAGTCCTCCCGCCCTGGGTGGGGCGGAAGGGACTGTCAGACTCTTACTGACTAAAATCCACCCGTGTTCCTTCCTATGCCCTTTACGTTGCGGGGCCACGGTATCCTGGATTAAGAAAAAATCCGCGACCCGTACGGGCAAAGGGAAAGTTTAGAAAGGTTAGTTTAAAAAGGAAGAGTTTTTGCCCGCATCCCAGGGTGCACCGGCCCGAAAAACTGGCCTTCCTCCCGGACGTATCCGAGAGGGAACTCCAGTCCACGGGCGCACGTGGAGGTTTCCTGTCAAAGCACCCCTCGTTACTGTACCTACTAACAAATGAAAATTTATAATGAATATAATGAGATGACAAGACTAAGCTAAAGCAAATACTAAATTGGTTGACTTTCGGTAATTTAAATGTGAACGAAGGATTACAAACCTCCGCAGTGGTAGGCGCCCGCGGCGTCGGACGTCAGCAGACGATCTCCGGCCACCGTAGGCGCGGGCATGCGGGCAGCGAGTAAAGGGCAACTCGCTGCCCGACCAAGGACCATGCCCGGGTCGACGGCGCGTTGTGTCCCACGCGCGCCTCAAAGAGCGTCAGCATAATGACGGGGCCCCCCTCTCAGATGGCCAAAGCCTGCCGGGGTCGCGGGATTATTGCCTTACCGTAACCCCGGAACGAAACAGGCTATGAAGGACACCGTAGATTTTAGTCAGTAAAAGTCTGACAGTCCCTCCCAGCCCTGCCCGGGGCCGGAGGACTCATTTGATGATTTTAACACACTAAAAAAAAAAAAAAAAGGATTACAAACCTAATGTTAGTTTAAACTCATTGTTATTTTTAGATAGGTAGAAGACTCAAAAACAAGGAACCAACGTCAAAAACAAGGAACGGTTTTTTCGGAAGCCGATAACTTCGTTTCTTATAATCATTGACTTTTGCCACCAACTTAGCCAATAGTCCAAAGTTATTTAACACTTTTTGTGTTGATTTTATATTTAACATGTTGTCCCAAAGACTGATATATTTCAACATTAATATCATTCTAAGACGATTCGATTAATTTGATTGCCAACGCTAATAGTGCAGAAACTGGCAAATAGTTACTTCAGTGGCTCATTAGCTGCTTATCGATCCGAACGCTTCAATTAGTCAGAGAGGAACGCTCTGCAGAAGACACATACAGAGAAAACTGAAACTATTGTGTAACTGTTTTACTCTACCCAGAGTATCAACTTAATCATTTTTTTTTTCTGTTTTTTAAAAACTTTGCTCCACGCTAGGTTTTCCTGTAGCGTGGGTGCATTTACAATTTTGACAAAAACATCCATAAATCCATCCTCGTAAAGGATAGTTTATGAGGATGGATGAATGGATGGAGGGAGGATGGATGTTTGGTACCTACTCTTTCACACAAAAACTACAGAACGGATTTGACAAAATTTGAGATAAGTTTTATGTACCTATAGTTTTAATCTTAAGAGGATCGTCTACCGAGCGCTCGTCCATACTAACAGAGAAAAAGTTTTCCTACCCCTAAATGTTATTCTATATCAATGATGTTTTAGAATGCTTCTGACAAGGGAAAAAAACTAGGTTTATAGGTTTTCTTTTTTCAAAAGTAACTCTTTGGCGCCTGTAACTTCCAAACTATTTTAAATTTTGAAAAAAAGAAAACCTATAAACCTAGTATTTTACTTTGTAGGAAGCATTCTGTAAAATCATCGAATTAGGTAACATTTAGGGGTTGGAAAACGTTTTCTCTTTTAGTATTGACGACAGCTCGGTAGACGATCCTCTTAAAGGATAGCATTTTTACATCCCAGTATTGCATTCTAGTGGGATAAGTTTCGAGTTACGAACAAGCGAAGCCGCAGCCACTGTAAACAACTAATATATAATAAGATACGGATGCATCATCCCAATTTCATGACAAATGTATCCGATCCATAGATGATTTGCGACCGTCCTAATGTCTGGCAGAATGCGATAGTACGTACATACATACCACATGGTACATCGTAACTTTAACAATCTGGAACACAAGGGCGGTCATTAAGACATATTAGCTCGGGCTAATAATTATACGTTGGCTTACATTTTGGTGGGTTCATTACTTTTGTGACTGATAATAAGTTATGCGTCATATTTGTGGTGATAAAGGTGTTGTAATGTTCGATCCCCGCAAAACAAATATTTCTATTATCTGCAAGAAGTTGTTTCAGGTTTGGATGTTTGTGTGTTTCTTCATAGCGGAGTTATTCCACTTACTTATTTATCGTACTAAATTAGGGCCCACAAATTCAGTGCATAAGGTAGGTCTTTAGAAGGCAGTGGCAGACGCACGGACAGACAGTAATATAAATGTTCCTTTTTTGTATTCAGACGGGACTTATAAATACAAGATAGCCAAGTATTTTGTTCTATCTATTTATTTATTTATTTATTTTATTTATTTAACTATTTATGTACACACAATAAATTAAAAAGGAAATTACATAATAATTAAAACTAAAGTACAAAGGTACTGCTTATTTCTTTAGAAATTTCTTGAGCAGACCCTCTAAAGGAGAAATTAAAAAGAAATGTAGACAATAGTGTGTAAAAAATAAAAAGCGAAATGTCTATACGAATATCTTAACCTAAGTTAAGTTAAGTTAGTACTAGATCTGTTATTTCTAACATAAGCCCTAGTTCTTAGGAATTACAGTCGGCAGTGAAACAGCATCTTCTACTTGCTATAAGGATAACATAAATATCAACAGAACCTATTATCCAATCATCACAATATTATCTGACTGGTTCAAAATATAAATTGGCAAAACAATGCTACAAAATACACAATCTAATTCAAATCTCACTAAACTTAAACCATCAATATTTATGGAGAACAATGATTATAAATTACTGGCAAAACTCCCAAAGTTGAAACCACAAAAGTCCTACAGGGTTAAAGGCATAACAATAAAAATCATTTCTAATCTTGACGTCAATTTTTAGCAATTCATCTTGAGTGGAGCGACGTTGAAGTGGCCGGATTTCAAAAGTCATTTTTCAACCGTTATGACGTAATCGCTAAACTCTTAGCTTTTTATTTGGAGAGTAGGAAAATTTTCATATTCAACGTTTTATAAGCTTATCCGAGAGAGGTGGAGACCGTTGTTCCTCGACTTTTTGATTACCTGAGTATAGAAAGTTATTATATTAAGTACTTACTTGAAGTAGATTAGAATAGAAACAACCAAAGTAAAAAGTCTTTTGGATCTTTATTATTATTAGGAAACGAATGAAATCCCGGCAGGAATAGGTAGAGGAGTACATGTTAACAGACATAATATCAGAATTAATTTGTTTGTGTACAAAATAAGAGTTTAATTTGTTGTTATTAAAAAAAAGATTCCGACGAATTATGAACCACCTCCTTTTTTTTGAATTCGGTTAAAAAGGACACAATTAAAAAAAAAAAAAGGTTGCACTCCAGGAGTGCCGGTAGAAGTGAAAACTTTTTTGTTACTATGTTTTATTTTTAATTTGAATGACGTCTTACTCATTTTCGATCAGGGTCACGTGACCCTGACGCGAGTTTTGGTCACGTGACCCTGACGCGAGTTTTAAATTTTTTACCCATTACAGAAAAAGTGTACAACGCCGCTAAAGAAGTTTTCACTTCAAAAAGTCGTTCTTTTGATAGCAACAGATGAAACTAACTGATGAACTAATTAGATTACTAGTTCATCAGGTAAGTTATAAAAAAAAACAAAATTAGGTTTTGACGTGACGAGACACTCTCCCGAATTTTCATTCGTTTTTATCGAGATGGTTAATTGGAATTCCACAATAGCACCTGAGTAGGTGATTATGTGGAAAAAAAATGCCAGATGAAAAACTGCATACTGACATATACATATATATATACAACTGAATAACTGAGGTGCCATTTCAAAACTGACAGACTTTTTAGATTGAGATTGGATGTGTCAAAATACCAATTTCAGCCTCTCTCTCATAGTCTATTCATGAATATATTAAATGCTCTTGAATATATTCTAGGTGACAGAGATTAAAGTGTGTATTTGATTTGAGCTTTTTGTATTCTATAAAACAAATTAACTTTATTTCGTGTTTAACTTAATAAAGTTAGGTAGGTAGATAACCAAATTAAGTTTATCGTTAACATTCCATTGCTCCAGGACAACAAAATGTATTTCTCAAAGTATCTAAGGCTTTACTTTCATCTTAATTGTAGTCGACTAATTTCGATGTTTGCAAGAATTTCTAAAAACAAAGATTTTGTGGATCTGAATACATTTCTAATGGTATCCTATTACGATAAGATTAGAACTACAAAAATGATTACATTTTACGACCCTTTGTTCAGTCATGTTTAACTTGTATTTTGTTTGGAATACTTTTATTAAACGTCGTTATTTTTTTTTACCGTTTTCTTAGTTGACTAATTACGTGCTCAAAAGGTGTTTTATCACCCTTTATTTTATTACTCGAACAATCTCTTAGCAGTCGTTCACAAACTGAGATAGACAATTAGACAATGTTTCCATAATAATCATCATCTTTTTGAATTCTCTCTTCATCTCATTCACTTTATAATACAATTACTTGGCAAGATTAACTTAACACGGTTCTAATTTACTATTATCAAATTTAGCTTTCTGAATTCTCAGCAAAATACAACGAAAAGTAATTCATAAGATTTGTTTTAAAAGGATGTTATTCGAAATGGATAAAGTTTTAAGTTGGTCGCAGGAGCATAACAGAGCTCGGCATGAGGTTAATGTTAAGATTAACTGCGCTACGTGATAATACGTAACTTTTATACCAGAAACTATATTTTATCAGCACCACAACGGATTTATTATCACAATATACGTTAATACGGCAATTGTGGAAAGTTGGCTGCTATAAATTTTCTTTCTAAGCCATAAAACTTCGCCTTTTTGCATCCCCCTACACTAGAATCTGGAGCAGTGGATGCTATTACAAATACAAATCACATGCACAATCCTCTACAACTGGGAACAACTTTGAGGATCTCTTAGAACGTATAAAACGAGATCGTGATATTTCTGTAAGAGAGAACTTCAAGGCGGATAAATATCTGTCTTTGTATTTTCTCGCGATAAAATAGAACTTGTATTTGAAGAGGGCACTTCACTACCTGCTATTTTCGTAGCCTGGCTTTTCTCTCGATAAATAAGTAAGTTTCATATCATACAAAAGTGCTGATTTCAAAAATCAGAAAACGACCTCCTTTTATCATGCTCAAATAAAAGTATCGCCACATTTCTTCCTTTCATCGTCTATTGGCCTCATTCAGTTTCTGGGAAATATTTCTTTCACTTGATTATATTTCTATAGATCTTTGAGAGTTGGCAAAAATACTCTAGAGTCATCGTTACTAATGAAAATTACAGCGATTCGTATTGAAGGTAAAGTGCAAACGTTACCAAATGAGTCGGAACGGGAGCGGCAAGGTGCCGATAATTCAGCTTGAGTTCTCTCCTCTGACTCGACGAAATTCATTCTCACGACGCAATCTGATTTAGGTCATAGATATCTACTAGTGTTATTAAATAAAATTTATGCTTTTGAAATGCCTTCTCCTTTGGTGTTCCAATTTATGTCTGTCGGCGGTGTTAAAGTGTGTAATTTGGGAAGTATTCCAATTTTATTTTATAGCGCTGATTCTCGGGTACGGAAAGACATGGTAAGACCCCAAATGGAATTCATTTAAGACTGAAATACAAGGTGATTCTGTTTAACAATATTAGTTTAACTTTAATGTTCTCTTCTTAAATTCTTTACGTTTCATTAGAGCTTTATTTTAATTTTCATGAATCAAAATACTTTGTCATCGCAGTTTCTCGTAGCCGAGACGAGACTCGTAGATTTAACGAATAGCAGACAGTTATTAGTAAGTTTAGTACAATAGTGCTTAATTTATTCTGGGATTTTAGTAGTGTAACACAATTAATTAAAGTCGGATTTCACCAATAAAACGGAACAGATGAAAACACTTCTTTTATTTTTTACGTGGTAAAATCATTAATGGGTCCTCCCACCCAGGGCGTCCTGTCCTGAGTGGTAGGACTCATTTGATTGGGAGGACTGTCAGACTCGTACTGACTAAAATCCACGGTATCCTTCAATAGTCCTTTATGCTCCAGTTTCACAGTAATGCGATAAGTCCCGCGACAAAACAAACACACTTTTTTTTTTAGGTGGTGAGATCATCAAATGAGTCCTCCCGCCCTGGGGGTGGGGCGGAAGGGACTGTCAGACTCTTACTGACTAAAATCCACCCGTGTTCCTTCCTATGCCCTTTACGTTCCGGGGCCACGGTAACCTGGGTTAAGAAAAAACCCGCGACCCCAGCAGGCATTTGGCGCGAAACACGACGCGCCACCGACCCGGGCTTGGTCTTTGGTCGGACGACGAGCTACCCATCACTCACCGTCCGCAAGCCCGCTCCGCCGCTGTGCCCTCTGCTGATCAGAGGGACACGCGTTGGAGCATCCTCACGACAGGCTATTCGCATACGGGCAAAGAGACCACTTAGGCACACAGTGCCTAAGGAAAAGTTTTTGCCCGCATCCCAGGGTGCACCGGCCCGAAAAACTGGTCTTCCCCCCGGACGTATCCGAGAGGGAACTCCAGTCCACGGGCGCACGTGGAGGTTTCCTGTCATAGCACCCCAAATAAACACACTTGAACGTTAAAACGTTTAAGGGCGTGGACCCATGCCTCGTTGCACAGATGGCGGCCATTGCATCAGGTCATTGGACAGAGACAAGTAATAATAGGTCAATGTACGAAATCCCTCCTGTTTTGTGAGTTTTCATGTGCTGATCGCGATCAATTTCACTGAAATGTTGAAATTGGCCTTTATACAAAGCTCATTAAGAACAGTATTACAGATAATTTGTTTAGCTACGTACCCGTTGGATTATATCCATTTGATATAATTATGTAGATGAGCACATCTGAACGTGTCTCAACCAACTTCATGCCTACACGAGGTAACTCCTAAATATGTTAACGATGTCATATAATATACATATATGAATGTGAATCTTGGATAAGTTGCTGCTACTTTTACTTGTATGAATGATATTTCTCATTTTGATGCGCGTCTAGCTGAAAAGGCTTGAGTTTCTCGAGTAGAAGATCACATGGGGATAGTAATGTTTTTGTGAATAGTATGTGGGAGAAATGTTTAGCAGAATTGAAGACGTTTTTTTATGTCGCGACTATCGTCAATCTCATCAGGTAACCGTAACCCCGGAACGTAAAGGGCTATTCGAAGTATCCCGTTGATCTTAGTCAGTACAAGTCTGACAGTCCCTCTAATCCCGTTCCGGGTGGGAGGACTCAACAGATGATTTTACGAAATAAAAAGACAATTTAGTATAAAGGCTGTCCGCAGAAATTACAACTACACTGTTTTAATTAGTAGCTGTTTCAGACGATTCCCAAAATAAAATTAACATTTTATACTATAAATAATGAGTAAGTTCTCAGAAGGTCTTAGTGTGTCTAGATTGAGCCCATGAAAAGAACCTAGGCAATAAATACAATGTATATTATTATAAACATATCAAAAATAATCAAGACGGAAAAGCATTCAATTTCATTTTATTCGTTGTTCTAGTATGAAGTGGTCACTTTTTCATACCCTCTCTTAGTTATATATTTCACTCGCAACCTACACTGGTTTCGCACAAGTATATATGTGTACAAAGATTTTCAAAATCGTATCAGTAGTTGCATGTAATATTTAGATTGCTTATTTCTAATTAAGATGTGCTTTTGGTATTACTAACAGTAAATAATTAAATACCTTCCGTAATCTAGGCAAACCTTATCTAAATCCATGCTGAAACAATGTGTCACAAACTAACTATAATGTGCTGAACTTTCTGCCTATACAATGTCAGTGTTGTAAACCAACTGATTAACATGTGGCCGGATACATACCGCGACATATGTCACGTTTGTATCCGACCCACGACAAAGGGTAACAAAGAGCGACCATAGAGTATCGAAAGGACAACCATGATATTAGTTTATGGTATGTTGCACCCCTGGTTGTTAATCCTTAACTAACCTTTCACGAACCGATCAATATGAATGACGATTTATTCAAAGTCGTAACCTCTTAGAAACAAAGTTTTGTTTTTGCACACGTTTCGAAGGTTTTCGTGCTAGACTTTTCATGTAGGAGTTGATATTTATTTTCGCGCTACGTTTGTTCACATGTTTTCTCTCGAATTAAATGATAAGTGCTTTCAAGAACTATTTGAGGTACCTATTTCTTCTAAGCAGCACTTAAGAAGTCAAATACATAGTAAATCTTTAAGCACTTTGTATTGGTTATGTTTATAATATTCCTTTGAGAATTAGATGTTATTTCTTTCCTTCTTTTCTTTTTTCTTTTTAAAAACGTTGCACCAACACTAGGAATTTATCAGGGATGTGTTAACGAATATAGAAACTCACATACACAAACACCCAGACCCGGAACAACCTGCAGGTCATACAAACATTTGTTCCGTGCGGAGATCGAACCCGTGACATGCAGTGCAGCAGTTGATCACTCAACTACTACGCCAATTGTGCCATACATCATCATCATCTGCCTAGCCTTTTCCCAACTATATTGGGGTCGGCTTCCAGTCAAACCGGATGCAGCCGAACATCAGTATTTTACATTAAGTGACTGCCTATCGGACCTCCACAACCCAGTCACTGGGTAATAAACGACACCCCATGGTAAGACTGGTTGTCAGACCTATGAGCTTCTGACCAACAGTAACGACTGTCAAAGATATACAAATGACAGCCGGGACCAACGGCTTTACGTGCTTTCCGAGGCACGGAGGAAACTCGCTATGACAGATGGTCTCCCATCCACAGACGAACCTCGGCAAGCGCGGCTTAACCCGGAAAATCGCCTGTGCGGCTTTAATTATTTAACCACGAGCTCCTTGTGCCGAATTGTGCCGTACATACTGTTGTATTAATAATAATCTATTACAGACATATTACAGGCTCTGTAATAGTAATCTATTACAGAGCCATGAAACAGATTTCTTGGCCTAGTTTACCATTACCAACATTCTCTAAATGCAAATCAACTCACAGAGTGGCACATATACTCGTACCAATAAATTTTACACGATGTTACAAATTCTAGTGGTCTTGGTCTGTCTCAGCCAACTTACGAACTCGAGAACATAACTCAATTCCATTATTTAAAGCAAAGAGCGTCATTCAACAGTATCGGGCTCGCAGTCCATGTGATCGGTGTGACTGCAAGCCGAGTACCTACGGCTACGTTATTCCCGGAATCCGCAAGAGAGCAATATTTTCACAGATAAGCAAGACGTGTGGAGCAATGCACTTGAGCAAATACGAGATGGATTTTAGATATTTTGCTATATATTCTCACATAAAATGCCCTATACTGAGAGTTACGAGATTTGAAAAGGCAAACTTTATGGAAAATTTTCGTGCGGAGTTTCATGTTCGATTTTTTCTCAGAAATACGATAAATAACAGCTGTTATTAACGTATGCGTGATAATGGTATTGTATTTTAGTAGCGTATGCTAATTGGTAGTCGGAAATAAGGAAGTCTGACAGACAATCTCAAGGGAAACATATCCATTGACTGGATATAGCGTTCATGTAGGCAGTTGTTGAAGCCCATATCAACATACTTAGTTAGTAAAAGTCCACATTTATGACAATTAAAACATTTTTTTTTTAAAAGGAAACGAGTTGAGAGAATGCACTCAAAAATTGCAAAACATCTTTTCTTTTCAGACGTTCAACAAAAATCTTCGATTTATCTAAAAATAAGCCATTCAAAGAAGCACTATCGGATCCACGTGGACAACGTCAAGGGATATCCAATATTTTTGTACACTAAAACCTTAACCAGAATCTAACGAATACTATTCTGAAAAACGAATTATAATTGGCTCGCTGACATATAGACGCATACATACAAACATAGATACAATGGGCATTTCTACGAAGAGGGCAATTTTTTTGTCCTTTTTAAAAAAACATGTTTAGAAGTTGCATACACATCCCAAAATTTTTAAGCGTACGTCTAAATCTATATTCTAACTGGAGAGCATAACATAAATTCCGTACTACTTCTTAATTTTCCTAAAAAAAAATCTGAAGTGAAAAAACGGGGGTAATTTCACTGATTTTGACCTGTCCCTTTTCCGAAATCGAGTGTAAAATATTTTATATTTTTTAATGGAGCTGAATTTCAAGCAAACTTTTGATATTCTTGGGTATATGGATAGCTAACCAAGTTATATTGACAATAAATAAACCTGTAATTGCTTATTTTGTTATATTTGTGGATGCGTAAAGATTTGTCCCAGTCTAATGAGTCATTTCCGTGTCATACTAAAAACACTTGATTACGATACTAAATACTCGCGAACTGGACATCACCATCCGATTCTTGTAAACTGTCAGGTGCTAACCCGAGCAGGCCATGTGAGTGAATCTGTGCAAAGCTGCTGTCATTTTAGATTTTCGAAGGTGAGAACCTGTTTCCGTGTCTTTACTCAAGTCTTTTCTCAATACCGTGTCAAAGATATCTTTTGAATGTTTTATTTTTAAACATGTTTTGAATCCCTAGACCGAAGTTTAACTCACAGACAAAAGCATGTTTTTTCATTTAATTTGTTTGAAGTCGTAAAGTAATAAGTTATTTTTAGTACGATATTTTGCTTCATATTCCGTGGCCCTCAATTTTGTGTCCTGGTGTCCACGGAATTGAGAACGATGGTTTACCCGTGTAACTAATCTCGGAGTTATATGGGGTTTAAAGTCACTTGCTTCACAATTTGTAACAGTAAAGTAGTTTACGCCATACATTATGTGTCTTTAATGTTGTATAAAAGGTCTAATTGTATCTAGAGTTGACGTTGCAATTGCAAGATCTGATTTTAGCTAATACTACCGCGACTAGCTACTCCAGCCTCGAAAAGATCCTAAAATGATAGCCTATATTTTATTCTGATGTATAAACTATATTGCTGCAAAGTTTCATTAAAATACATTCAGTAATTTTTGAGAAAAAATTGACTTGACTAAAAGTCCGGAAACTTCGATTACAATCTAAAACTTTCTGCGGTTTGATAAATGAAACTGACTTGACGTCTATACTTCATGTCTCTTGTTTGTAATTTAAAGGTTTAACGAAAATGCTTAATAGAATACATTTTACCATATTAGTTTAATAAAAATCATTTAAATGATTTGACTAAAAGTAAGTTAACTAAACATGATAACTCAAGTGAATCAACTCTCAAGGCAGACTCAATATAAACTTACATAACTAAAATACACTAAAACTTTAAAAATGTTCTTGATTGTTTTAAAAAAATTGAATTTGTCTTTCCCGGTTACGTAGAATATGTGTCATTCTAAATTCGTGTGTGGTCACATCAAAATTCCATGGCACTCAAAATTTATTTTATAAACTACTGGAGCAATTATTGGCAAATTAGCACCATTTTGTTTAAAATCGGTCCAGGAGTCTTGAGAATTATTTTGGTGATATAAAATTAGTCATAATGTGAAAAAAAAAATGCCCACGGAATTGAGCAAAAATCACCGTGTCTGTAGAAATGCCTACATACATACCTTTTTTGAAGTCGGTTAAAAATTAAATTTTATTCGGATTACGAGTCTTTATGTTTTTTTTTATTACAAAGCTAAGTATATTGTATGTAAAACATTTATATACATACAGTATTACAGATAAACAGACTACAAACACTTCACCACATTTACGAGTACATGACCAGAACAGTGCCTAATCACATGCGAAATTTGCCCAATAAATGTTTATTAACACGTTCGGTGCGGTATCGGGTCGATTATATCCGATGCTCATCTTGCCACTGGTGCGGGGTAAAAAATGTTGTTCCAACCGCTGGTGCGGGACAGATATATTTGGTTTCCCTATGAATATGAATGAGACAGTTAGTGTTTTGGAATTGCCTCTTTAAATAAATAATAAAGGAATAAAAAAAATGCATCGGGTCTAAAGGACCCGATGCCGACTGGAGCAAAATTTTTTACGTCTAGTGCGTTTATCGGATCTAAACGACCCGATACCCGATGACCCCATAGCCGCACTAGATTACATGTGAGTAGAGCTAGTGAGGTCCTTCTGGTTCGATGATTTTTTTTTATTCAAATGAGAAGAGAAAGTCTATGAAACATAAAACGATGTAGCAGTCATGAAACGATCTAGAAAACCTTACTACTAAATATGATTGTATAATTTCTTTTTATTTGTATTAAATACTTTTTTTATCTATCACAGTTTGCTTCTAAACTTAAAATGTCACTTACGGGATATCTTCTCACGGAAATATTTTAATCACGGAAGACAATCCCGTAAGTGACATTTTAAGTTTTTGTATTAAATAGTTCTCAAAAATATATTGTAAGTACATTTTATCGATATCAAAGTTTTTTTAGTTATCCACAACACTAAAAATGTATCGACACTTTAACTAACCAGTGCGGATATGGGGTCGGAAAGATCCGACAGACAATACCTTTATTTACAAGCAAACCATTCAGTGCATTTACCAGCGACTTCAGCCTTTTATTGAGTATTTATTTGTCAACATATTGGTATAAAGGAATATGCATTTATCATAATCCCTATTAAGATAAGTCCTTCTAAACAGACGAAGTCACCACAGGTCTTTTCGACCCAGCACATGACCAGGACAAGTCAGGCTTCGGATATAATCGACCCGATGCCGCACCAACTGAAAGTCATCAAATTTGACTAACGCAGTGAACGTGTTAAGAGGACCCGTGGTACAATTTATGACGTCTCCTTATATGCCCGATGTGACTAGATATTACCCACTAGGAAACTAACAAACGCAATAACCTTATTAAATAGGTAATAAGAACGAATGCGGTGACATGCCTGAGATTATTCTTTACCACGAACATACCGCACTGCGGATTACTTACTCATAATTTCCACTAAAGTCTCAAACATAAATTCAACATAAAAACCTTCAAATGGTAACTCCAGTAGATAGCTTGCGAACTTGAAACGTGGAAACCATAATTTTGTATTTTTGCCCACTAATATTATGGGGGCATAAAAATGTATTCCGTTGAATTTGCCTCGTGATTACGACATTGACTCGGCTGCCAAAGGGCGGGTATATCCGTACGCAACGGGGCGCGGGAATTCGGCTTTATGTAAAATATGCTGCATATGTAAACGAGCCGTCTAACCTTCTGTTTCGCATGTTTACAAAATAAGTTCTCGACTCTCGTGACGTCATCTGGTTTTCAGCTATGTCGCGCTTTTGATTTTGTCCGACAGATTTTGGTAAATTGTGTAGGAACTCAATGTATGTTACTGATATTTATTTCAATAAAAACTTCTGCTAGCTAGAAGTGGATGGTGATAAACGCGGATTGAATTTGACATGAAGTTAATTAGTGCTTTCATTTAGTCAAGCTAATTATTATTTACTCAACTTACAAATAGTGATAATCACTGTAACTTATTTCATTAGTAGTTAAACGTGTGTATTAATCGGGGATTTTAAATTCATTGAGATTTATAAATAGCTGGCAAAAAAATAATAGTTTAGGTACTGTTAGACGATCCCTGTCTGGTAGTGGTGGTAGAACAGGTGTATAAAGGTGTATTCACGACCAATCTTGATCAATATTGGTATTGTGTACACCTACACACACATCAATAAAAGTTTGTGATCACTAGCTGCTGATATATTTTTTATGGAAAAACAATTGAACTGTTTTAGAATAAACGTCTAACATCGCTATAATTACGAGTATAACGTGTGTCCCCAGCATTAGACGATAACACGCCTCGAACATCACCACAAAATTCAATTCTGTCTTGAAAGACGTTTTCTCCAAATCTTATGTTTGCTATTTGCACAAAATCGTTTACATTGAGCTCCTGAAAGAAGTCCAAATAGTCCTGAACGTCTAGTTCGTTGCTAAGAGGATTTCGAAGCCGGAGTCTTGCAACGTGGTGGAAGCACCCGCTTATTAGGTAACAAATTGTGTGTGAGTGAATTCAGAGTGAATGAACTGTTCTACGCTTTAGAGGTGATCTGCAATGTGATTTTATTTGTCTTGAAGTGAGATTAAAGGCAAGTTGATGTACTTTTTAACATAACGCATCTAAGTTGTAAGCTTGACTGCTAAGTGTATCGAATCCAAAGAGCAATAATCGGTCAAATCCCTTCAATTGAAGGAAAGTGATACCACTTTGCATAAACTTTCAGGAAAAATGTATGTTATGTTAGATAAATTATGCGTCTAATAACCTTTGCAAGTCAGAAGTGTTTTATTTTCATAATACTCACCCTTTGCCCTTTTCTAGAAACCGACGAATCCCGTATTGTTTCATTCCTTTCATTTCGTTCACAAAGAAATAAGAACATTTTCCAACAGTCGGTATTTTTGAGTATGAATACAAATAAACTAGAATCAAGAGACTCTGATAGTCAGAAATCATGATAATAGTATTCTTTGAAAGATTAAAAACATGCCACATTTCCATTAATTCTACGAAGAAATGATTCCATTACCAAAAATTTATAGGAAATAGCATCCTTTCCTATAAATTTTTGATAATGGAATCATTTCAAAATTTATAGGAAAGGATGCTATTTCCTATAAATTTTTGGTAAAGGAATCATTTCTTCGTAGAATTAATGGAAATGTGGCATGTTTTTAATCTTTCAAAGAATACTATTACGAGTATCATGATTTCTGGCTATCAGAGTCTCTTGATTCTAGTTTATTTGTATTTATAAAGATGTTGGATTGAAAAGTACGAATTCTTTTACTATTTTGTTGGCAGTAAAACCAAGTGCCTTTTTTTAGCCTGGTAAAATCATCAAATGAGTCCTTCCACCCAGGGCAGGGCGGGAGGGACTGTCAGACTTGTACTGACTAAAATCTACGGTGTCCTTCAATAGCCCTTTACGTTCAGGTAATGCTAAAAACAGGTAATGGAATAAATCCCGCGATCCCGTCAGGCTTTGGCCCTCTAGCGCCGTCGACCCGGGTATAGTCCATGGTCGGGCGGCGAGTTGCACATGCATAATATTATAAGAAATTGCACCCGTGCGGAGCCGGGGCGAGTAGCTAGTCTATTTATATAATCGAAACCCAAGAATTTATATCGGAACATTCTATCAACAATATAATTTTTACAAGGTATCTTTTTCAACGAAACGTATTTCACTTATTTTGTAAGCTTCCCGACTCTCGGGCACGCCGCAATTGCGGCGGTAAGACCCCTCTTTGAGGAGTGGCTGGAGAGAAGTCATGGCGTCCTGACCTACCGCTTGACGCAGGTCCTCACCGGACACGGAAGTTTCGGGAGGTACCTGTGGCTGATGCGAAAGGAGGAGACGCCTGGGTGTCACCACTGCGAAGATCGCCCGGAGGACACGGTGGAGCATACGGTGCAAGACTGCCCAGCTTGGGCGGAGCACCGACGTGTCCTCACGGCTGCGATAGGCGGAGACCTCTCGCGCCCGGCATTGGTTGCGGCCATGCTGCGGGGCGAGACGGAGTGGGAAGCGGTCAG
The DNA here is from genome assembly GCA_036375495.1 of Agrotis segetum. Lineage (NCBI taxonomy): Eukaryota > Metazoa > Arthropoda > Insecta > Lepidoptera > Noctuidae > Agrotis > Agrotis segetum. The sequence goes on from JAQSVV010000150.1 coordinate 948,835, forward strand.
CTCCTTCTGCGAGGCAGTAATGCTCGTCAAGGAGGAGGCAGGCCGCGAGCGAGAGAGGACAGCGTCCTCCCTCCGCCCCAGCCGCAGTGGTAGGCGCCCACGGCGACGGACGTCGCTTGATGATCTCCGGCCACCGTAGGCGCGGGCATGCGGGCAGCGAGTAAATGGCAACTCGCTGCCCGACCAAGGACCATGCCCGGGTCGACGGCGCGTTGTGTCCCACGCGCGCCTCAAAGAGCGTCAGCATAATGACGGGGCCCCCCTCTCAGAGGGCCAAAGCCTGCCGGGGTTGCGGGATTATTTCCTCACCGTGACCCCGGTACATAAAGGGCTACTGAAGGACACCGTGGATTTTAGTCAGTACAAGTCTGACAGTCCCTCCCGCCCTGCCCGGGGTGGGAGGACTCATTTGATGATTTTACCACGTTAAAAAAAAAAAAAAAAAAGCTTCCCGACTCTCGGTAACGATGTTGAAAATATACATGAAACATCTGTACCAAAGAAAAGAATTATCACTGAAAGTAAACTGTAACAAATAAACGCAATATGAACTCGCAACTGCACCATGGGTTCCGTTGTACGGATTTTACAGTTTACTATTTTCATTCCTATTTATTTATTTATTAAAACTTCATGCACAGAGTACATAGGCGGACTTAATGCCTTAGGCATTTTCTACCAGTCTACCTTATTGTTTCTCTCCTATTGTTTGATAGCTATAAGAAGCATTGTAAATCTACGAAGTTTTTCACATTTTCGTATTTTTGACTTGCCTTGCCTGCCTGGCTAGACTGAAGGTTTAACACCGCGGTTCTCATGCATGAGGTTGAGAGTATTGAAACCCAAGCAAGTACCAATGTGTCTTATCCAATTCTTAATTTATGTACTTTCTAATTTAATCTTGGACAACACTGACATCGGTGATGGAAAATGTCATGCGGAAACCTGAACTTATAATAATCTAATAATAAATTTATAAGTCCGACATCATGTCAGATGCCTCTGGTGTCTCATGGAGAGGCCCGAGGATGGCCACATCTTTATTCGAAAAAGAAAGAAAGAAGGTATAGAAAAAAGTGTTATTTGTGGAGGTTTCTGCAATGAAATATCGCTAAACATGAGCTAGCGGCCATCTGGGCATGCGGGAGGCGAGTAATGGGTGACTTGCCGTCCGATCATGGACCATGCATGTTTCGACGCCGGCGCATCGTGTGCCACTCGCACTTAAAAGAACTCCAATGGCCAACCAAAGCCTGCCAAAATCGCTGGACAACAGCCTTACCAGGAAACTGCAATGTGACCCTGGAACATATTAAGACCTATTGATATTGAAGGACACTATTGATTTTAGTCAGTACGAGTCTGACAGTCCCTCTCGTCCCCCCTGGGTGGGAGGACTCATTTGATGATTTTACCACGAAAAAAGCAGCCATTTGATAGTCACACTGGTCCTGTTCCGTGTTTCAAACTTGAACTATGGTTCAATGTGGGCCAAGGTATGCTTTGACGTCATTTGGTAACAGAACCCTAAAACCAGTCGCTGCAGGAATATTCGTGAAAACTTTTAAACTAGCTATTGAAGGAAAATAATGATGTTTGACATATAATGCGCTTGTACGATTTACTGGAGTTGTCGGTAAACAAATGGAAGAAGTTAAAGCAGCGCTCCACAGCAGTCTGAGGCTAAGCTACGAATTTATCCGTTATAGTAGATCGCGACCTTCGCGATCCAGGATTACACTACGATCAGCGATTAAGCCATGCATGTCAAAAAAAAGTACGTGTGGCACTCGGGGACTGCCGCGATAAAGCTATTTCATAGCATTTTTAATCAACTTTATGCTTTTTTATTCCTTTTTTTTAGGCTTTGGTCAGCCACGTCAGTCAAGTGATTCGTCGAAAAAACAAACACAAGCCGGAGCCGAAGTCTGCTGAACTGAATATCTACACATGGTCACATTTCTTCTCGATTGCTGCGTATTTTCGCTTCTCGCTTGACTTGTCCAATGCTAGCACTAGCATGTATAATTCTAGCTGCTGCCACCTGCTGAAAAGTGGTATAAACTGTGCTGACGAACACAGGCGCTTGCAACTGGTTTTTGGAGGATTAATATAAAATTTTACAGGATATCCGAGGACACGTCTAACTGTGTATAATATACTCGTATATGCAGATGGTTCGTTGACGAATAAATAAATCGACCAAGTAACACATGAAAGTCTCCCTTAATATCCTTCTTAACAGTGGACAGTCATCCTTAAAATGTCCCGTATACAGTACAAACTATTGTCACGAGGCTTACGTCCTCATTAAGCTTTTGTGTTTTACAATGTTCACGTTTTGTTTATTTCTGTTTGTGACAACTGAGACGTGACGGACTAACAAAGTTGTGTGGTTTTTATTAGCGACAAGTAGGGCGGTCTGAAATACGTGGGTTCTCAGCTTCGACAGTTTACCATCTGGAATTTTTTCGTTTAAGAATTGGGCCAGGTTTAAGGATTTTTGATGCAGACATCTACTGGCATCAATGAAAGAAAATATTGCTTTACTATTGTAGAATTTTAATTTTGGCGTGAAATTACTAACAAATATTAATTAACAAATTGATCGCGTAGGTCGCTGGAGGTAGGCTAATAGTGATCCCTATTAATACCTACCTACCTACCTATCGCACCGGTGCCGCGCGTTTGTAATTTATATAGGTGTGCAAAGGTCTACAGGCTGCGTCTGACTTGCCTGATGTGTGTTTCCACACTGGAAGCCAAACGCGACGGCGGAGGGCGCGGTGGCGGGCGCGGTGGCGGGAGCGATCTGTGTCCACACTGCCGATCAAGCGTTTGTTTTTGTACGGGGCGACTTCAGTACCCATACCATAAGTTGTCATTATGATACTCGATCATACGCATCGACCGAGTTTGGCGCTCTCATTGGTTGAGAGCATACAACATTGGAGCGGGGTCATTGAGAGAGTTAAACGCGGTCGATATCGATGATCGAATATCGTCATGGTATGGGTATAGGTGCTGCAAACCGGTAGTACAAAGTAGTTTCCATAAATCTTGTTTACAAAAAATCATTTTAAAATGTTTTATAGGTTGTTTATGATTGTATACAAGTAAATTATCAACAATTCTACATGATTCTAGTCAAGTACCTATAGTAAAAATAATTTAAATATTTACAAGTACCTTAGTATTTCGGTGCATGTCCTGATAACTAGATGGCGGTGACTATAAGACCGAAACGGTTTGCTACACCTGCCACCCACCCGTTATATCTGTTATTGCCTAGCAACGCCTAGGCTCGCAAAATTGCTTGTAACCATCGCCCTAGGCCCCTAGGTAGCTTGAGCATGTTGCGGGTAACTTTAACGGTTAGTCACTTCAGTGTGGCCACGAGCGGCGATTTCATACATTCAATATTATCGCGCCCGCCGCCGCCACCGCGTTAGGCTCGCAGTAAAAAAAGCCTAAAAATACTCCACTCAGGTAGTCATAAAGCCGTGACACAGTAGTTGTGTTGTACTGAAAAACGAAAATAATATCAGCGAACACGTCAAAGACATGAAGATATCACTTACGCGCCATTACCTCGAATGTAAGGCGATATTCATACATAAAAGAACGCCGACGGAGATGACTATAATTGTATACGCGAGTAATAAGAGACGAGTACTTCTGGAGTTCCGTAAGATGACGATGAAACACTTAATGGCGTTGACAGTTCATGTCTCAGTAACATGTCATTATCACCTTCGTATCTTTATTTCAAATTTGAACTGCATCAACGTATCTATTATGGCTGGAGCAGGCATTTGGTCTGCTCCAGCCTTTGAAGTTTTGTTGTGTCATATACAAATATCTCGATGTACTGTCTAATGGGCCTACCATACGCACAAGCTTCACCGCAGTTCAGCCTGCGCAGGTGGTTGTACATGTACACGGAACACCGTGCGTGTGGTTGGTAAGTTTATCACGCGCCAACAACACAGCGGCCTGTACATTTTTCGACTTGCTTGCAATGTTACCTGTGCCACTCTTGCATTGTTCTTTTTTTTAAAAGCAACCACTTGTAAAATGGTAGCAGAAAAATTAATTCATCACTGTGAAACATATGTAGTTGTTTCTACGAAGACGATTTCGACAAGACGTGTGTGGCCTGCGCGTACTTAACTGTGCCGTGTGGTAATGCCAACCGTGTGTAAGTTTTTCTTGTGAGAACTTTGCCTTGCAAAGCTTGTACGTGTGGACCCATTGACAGCTGTGTGCGGGCGCATTTTATTTGTATTGATAAACTATAGAAGAAAATAAACGGACCAAATTCGGTCAGGGTAAAAAAAATCGGGTGATACTAACCGCATAGCAGCCACGTGGAAACCACTCACGATCCCATGAAATAGACCCGCGAGGAAGAATAACAACAACTACATCCTTTGCTGGTACCACACATACCTATTGTCACTTCAATGTGATGTGGTTGTGATACGTGTAACAAGCCTAAATAATACAAGGCTCATCTAAAAATCTGTGATAAAATAGTACACGACAGTGATTCTTCGAAGACAGTTGAAGTAACTAAAAGGAATTTTACTGAAGAATATCTAAACTTGATTGTAACAAGCGAAAAACCGGCCAAGTGCGTGTCGGGCCACGCACAGTGTAGGGTTCCGTAGTTGCCCATCAAAATACTTATGCGAACTAACGAAACTGATTCGCTGAATTTAATTTTAAAAAGAAGAATTTTCAAAATCGGTTCAGGAGTCTTTGAGAAATCGGGGAAAATACATAAGAAAAAAGATTACAACGAATTTAGAATCTCCTCCTTTTTTTGAATTTAGTTAACAATAGTTGACGATAAAAACCTACCTATCCCCAAAAAACATACCTATAAAAGCTGTAAAAATAAAGTTGACAAACTTACATTTGCAGTTGTCTCCGATACATTTTGTTTAAGAAAATATGATATCAAGTACATTTTATAAGTTGGTCGACTTTTACTCGTAAAGTTGTAAAGCCTACTTAGTCATGATAATTTTCTTTTAAACTTCGTTATATATACTACTATTGTGAATTTTTTCACATCTCCAAACATAACCGTTTAGCTGGTAGAGGGGGGGGACACTCGAATCGAGCAAAATTTAGCACTTTAAAGCTTAATATTTCACAAACGAATTTTTTTATCAAAAAATTGTTAATGAAAACTATCATTATTTTTAAAGGCCTATTTAATGATACCCCACACTATGGGGTACGCGAGAAAAAAAAAATCCTCACTTTACGAGTAAGTACTGGAGGTACCCTAAAAAAAAATATTTTACGAGATTTTATTTTACCACTTTTTCGGCACAACAAATCCGTATATTTACACCAAATTACAGCTCTCTAGTACTGTGCGTCTCTGAGCTAAACTGCGGACAGACGGACGGACGGACGGACGGACGGACGGACGGACGGACGGACGGACGGACGGACGGACGGACGGACGGACGGACATGGCGAAACTATAAGGGTTCCTTGTTGACTACGGAACCCTAAAAATTACAAAGGAACCTTTCATTATCGCACATCACACGCTTGCCAAATTTCTTTATTACATTCATATTTTGTGCTCAAAATAACATCGATAAACGAAAATGATCGCAATAAAACATTGTTTGGTACAAAAACATGATTATTGAAAACGCTCTCTAATTCAATAACATACAGTAATTGGAAAATTAGTTTTGAATACGGTACCTACACAATGCAGTTACGTTAATTGGTAGATTCACGTGATTTTAACAATCAACACATAGGCCATATTTATGTACATTCTGTTTGGTATGATTCATTGGTGGAAATTGACAGTTTATGTTTTCCATTATTATATTCCACTGTCTATTTGTTGGTTTACAGCGTTGAGACTTCTAGACATCTTCTTTGTTTCTTTGGTTGATTTATGATTTGTTCGCTATCATACAGGAACTGTTGTTTGAATCGAAAATTATTTTTTTGGTTAGATCTAACACAAATATTTTTCAAGGAAGAATAATTATACAACATTCCCGAATTCAGCGTTCCCGAAACCCGATACACGTGTCCAATATTTTTTGTATAGAATCTATGTACAAAATTTTAAAACCGTATCATAAGAAATCACAAAGTTGTAAGCTTGTACCCATATTACCTGGTTTTCCGTTCAAAAACATGCTCATTTCGCCGTACACCCGCGCAAACCGCGTCTCCTGCGTTATACACTCGTGATAATAGATTGGCAATAGGTGCCTAACCGTACGGTGATTGTATTGTATTTAACTGGTAAAAAAAATGTAAGTAATCAAAACATAAAAAAAATAACATGGTGTAAAAAATAATATTGGAATCGAATCAGTTACTGGTTCTGAACAGACTATATTCAGGTTTCGCATATACTAAAAATAATGTTGTATAGGGTACATTTTAACATCACTCCACGTCTATTAAGAGCCGTGTGGCTTTTGAAACTTATGAACATTTAGCTGCGTAATGTTATGACATGTTATATTACATTTTTCATAGTGTGGTCATGTCATGTCATCATGTACATTGATGTATAAAATTTTACATAGAGTTGTTACATGGTCTGTACGCACCTTCAGGCTCAGTTTCTACCGGAGTGAACAGTTATGTAGAAAACGTTTTTTTTGTAACCATCGGGAAGGTAATATGAATAGTTGAATTTCATACCTACTTCGACGAAGAGTTTACATATTAAAGACATAATATGACAAATGTAGACATACGTGTATTTAGACACACATGTATTCTTTCTTAACCAAGACCCTAATTGATGATCCTTCAAAGACACAGAGTCTACGCTTCTTCATTAAATGCCCACATTTGTTCAAAAGGACTTTTGAAGTGGTATCTCAAGGCGAAAGCTAAAACATAAATATTCTCAAAGGACAAAATTCTAAAAGTAGATATGAATTTAAATTAAAGAGTTACTCTGTAGGTGTAACTACACTGAATATATTTTTAAATTATCAGAGATCTGTGGAATAAGAATGATTGAAATTAAATCCCCTGAAAATTTACAGGGAACACCTAGCACTACCGACATTCTAGTATTTGACAGAAAATAAACAAATGTCGTAATTTTGACAGATTTGTACAGACTAACAAATCAATCAAAATCATTGCTATGTAGAGTCGCATCCAAGGAATTTGTTTCACGCTAATTTATGGTTCCCCCCTCCTCACTTAAGATAAAGAGGGGCGCAGTGGTAGAAGCCCGTGGCGTCGGACGTCGGCAAACGATTTCCGGCCACCGCAGGCGCGGGCATGCGGACAGCGAGTAAAGGGCAACTAGCTGTCCGACCATGGACCATGCCCGGGTCGACAGCGCGTCGTGTTCCACGCGCGCATCAAAGAGCGTCAGCAAAATGACGGGGCCTCCTCTCAGAGGGCCAAAGCCTGCCGGGGTCGCGGGACTTATTTCCTTACCGTGAGCGCTCATGTACACGACGCCGCCGCCGCGCCGCCGCCGCGCCGCTACCGCGCCTCTAGGCTGTGTACACAGTCGCTACCGCGCCGCCGCCGCGCCGCCTCCGCGCCGCCACCGCGATGCCATTCGCTAGTGTTTTATTTATCTAACAAAGGAGATGTCTCATTGCGGCCATATAATGTTTTCTTTTATTGATAATTCAAGGATAACTTCTTCGTTTATGAATCGGTTTTGATGATTCTTTTTTTGTTGGAAAGAAGGTATTTCAAAGGCGGTTCCATGATATGGAGATTAGGGTTTGATGATGGAAGACCAGAGAAATCGAGTGGAGCTAAATAGTAAGAAATATCTGCCTTCCAACAAAAAAAGAATCATCAAAACCGGTTCATGAACAAAGAAGTAATCCGCGAATAAACATTAAAAAAAACATTATGGCCGAAATGAGAAACCTCCTTTTTCAGATAAATAAAACACTATCGAATTGGATTCGCGGTGCCAGCGCGGCGGCGGCGCGGTGGCGGCGCGGCCTAGAGGCGCGGTGGCGGAGCGGCGGCGGCGCGGCGGCGGCGTCGTGTACATGAGCCCTGACCCCGGAACATAAAGGGCTATTGAAGGACACCGTGGATTTTAGTCAGTACAAGTCTGACAGTCCCTCCCGCCCTGCCCGGGGTGAGAGGACTAATTTGATGACTATCTACCACGCTAAAAAAAAGCCTCCCTGCCTAGAGCCGTGATATTATCGCTAATAATAAACTTGAATCACATCCTTATTGCTACGACATAAAGACCATTGTGGTTTTTCAGTGACGGTAAAGGTAAAAGCAACACTGAAAGGTCTGTAGTGTAAAATATTAGTTTTAGATACGTGTCAGTTGTTCAGAAAATGGATTGTCGCGGCCCGAAGTGATTGATATGCGGCCCACACGATGACACACGATTTATCTTGTGAAATTTTTACAACAAAACCTGAGGGTAATGCAGTGACGATTACGTGCATATTTTCAGCTTTTGTGAAGTTATTTTCTGGTTAGACGGGTAAAGTGTAACTTGCCGCCCGATTATGGACCATGCCTGGTACGGCGAGTCGGCGAGTCGTCGTGATGCACACGCTCCGAGCGACGTAGTGTTCATAGAGCCGTCAGCAATCTGATGGGCCCCCCTTAGAAGGCAAAAGCTTGCCCGTGACCTTGGAACCTAACAATAACATCGCATGTTATGTATTGTAATTGAATTAAAAAATGAAAATATTTGTATTATATTGTTACATACTTATGTATCATTTTTATTGTATGCAATGCAAGTGTAACAAATCAAAAGTGTATTCAGAAAAACTTAGCTTTTTTTTTTTTTTTTTAGGTGGTAAAATCATCAAATGAGTCCTCCCGCCCTGGGTGGGGCGTAGCGTAGCTTGCATTTTTTTACACATACTCTAACAATAATTAGGTCACAAGCACTAGTGATATTGAAAACTATAGTAAACACAATACTAAGAAGAATACTATTTAAGTTTACTGTTCTTTAAAAGTCAAAATATTTTTCATAAAATTACATAATACAATACATCATAATTTGTAAAATGGGTAACCCTAAGCGTTTTTAATTTCCTGAGCATTTCTTTAGAGGTACAAAAAAAAATCAAGGAGAGCAACCTAACCGCCATTTTTCTTCTAAAAAGTACAAAAGAAAAGGCAATCTTTATAACAAGAAACTGAAATGGCACTCAGTGCATGGGTAGAAGTGAAGTGAGCAAATATACGAATAAATTTTGAAACTCAGAAACGGTAACGGCGGGATTACTCCTCTTGAAGCCGTAACAATATTATAAATCAAATATTTTGCATTAAGTCTATATTTCAACTAGTCATGACAAAATATTAAATAAAATGAAGAGTTTTAATATAAATTTTGATATTAACTGTATGAACTAAGGATTTCAATTGCTCCAAAATCCCTGCAATCCATCAAAAAGCTTTTGGTAATCGGATTGACGAAATCCATCCAATCTATTTTCATTTGACATCAAAAATTAAAATAAATCGCTCAACTATATAGATAGCATTTTTACGACCTTTCATTTTTCTCCGTCATTTCACAAGGTGAATGGGTGAAATTTTTCGCCGAACTGGAAAATCTGGTTCAAAAGTTCGTGTAGAATATTGTGGGGTCGTGATTCCGAAGGCAGGGTTTGGGTTGCAAGTGGAATAATACAACCGTAAAGTGTCCCCTTACAAACATTCCAAGAATCTCATTTAAAGTTCAGCATACTCCAAAAGTCAGAGTCAAGAGTATTATGTGCACGTTCACATACTAACTTTAGCTCTTCACATAATGCAAACAGCTTTAGTGCCTACATTAAGGCCTTACTGCCTCAGTATTGCACATTATACACTTAGTTAGGGTGCATTAGACGCTAGCTTACATCGCTTTTTGTTGAGCGGCTGTGAATGTGGGGATTAAGTGACCGATACTTTTCGTTTGTTGTGTAATTACTATAACGTGTAAAGTTCGTTCGTTCAACTGCACTTACGTTTTTCAAAGTAAAAGTAATGACAGGGTCTCTCAAAGAAAAGGAAGCATGTAGCTATTTTTAATTTTGTATGTCTACTTTTTATGGTTTTTTACTATTGATCCCAGATATTTTCAAAAAGTTTTATTGAACAAAAGTGAATGGTGTATAAAATTAACTAAACAATCCAAATTACGATTCTTCGAGTAACAATTAACTGACATTTTGAAACATTTTTTTTTTTAATTTACAGTGCTGACTCAAGAGGGGCTTACTGCATCCCCTGGAACACAAAGGGCACTGAAAGAACAGGGAAGTATTTAGTAGGTACTAGTCTAACAGTATTTTAGTATACTCAAATAGACAGGCTTTTACTTGCGGCTTTGCCAGCGCGAAGGTCAAAAATTATCCCTACAGCCTTATTTTTATAGTTCGCCGAAATTCACTCATACAACATTAATAGGCAGACGGAGTAACTTTACAAATATCTTCGTTTGGATCAGTTAAACATTTATTAAGATCATAATTTATTTTTAATCGATCTAATTATATTCCAAGGCGTAATAAGGTCACCTCCAAGCCTATAATTATACAATTGACCGAACATTATTTATTTATTAGTATTTACTAAAGCCCTTCATTTAACCTTTATGAATTTTAGAATGAGGCTTCGTCTAGGCCTAAACCAATTCTAGTCTAGACGGTTTTCTGTCCACATATCAATCTAAATTAGTTACCTGGAGCTGACAATGGTAACATTGTGTCTACCACCAAGTTATTTGTTGAAACCACACAAATGTTTGTTGTAAAAGCGAATGACAATTTTAGTTACTGTTCTGAATTTAAGATACCTTCGTAAATGTTTGTCAAACTCTTTATAACAACATAATTTATTTATTTATATAACACTTTATGCAACACAAAAAGGTACTTGCGGATTTAATGCCTGAGGTATTCTCTACCAGTAAACCAAGGGTAGAGAGAGATAACATGGCACGTGCACAAAAATATAAAAATTGCTAAAACAACAGAAAGTAAAAAAAAAAAACAAAAATGCAAAATTTACGGCCTTTATTTTTGGCGGGATAAAACTTTCAAAAGGTGTTGAAATACGACAGGGGAATTAAGCACCATCAGCACATGGTGGGCGGTAATTTAGGACCTCTAATAGGACAACTCGCCTGTTAAGGCACATCCTTAGGAAGACGGTAAAAAGACTGAAGAATTTATGATGAACCCCGTGCTTAGTAACTAAGGGTGCTTGTACACGGCGCATGTAACCCGCGCAAGTGCCTCAACATGCTCAAGCTACATGCACCGTGTACAAGCACCAAGCGGGTAGCTTGATCAAGTAGCTGGCGCATGTTACTCGCGCGGGTAAACCGCAAAACCGCACCATTACTTGCGCGGGTTACATGCGCCGTGTACAAGCACCCCGCGGGTAACTTGATCAAGTAGCTTGCGCATGTTACTCGCGTGGGTAATCCACATCTTTACTTGTGCGGGATACATGCGCCGTGTACATGCACCCTTAGTTCTTAGACTAAGATCGGCGTGAAAATGTTAACACTTTAAAACATAAAATACCATCTACAGATCCAATAGATAATAATGAGAATATAATTTATGTATCGATTATCGAACCTATATTATATCGTCATCAATTTATTTTTGTTTTATATTGAATTTATAAAATTAATAATTGAATAGATAACAGTGACAGCTGGTTTTGATGAATGGATGTGAGCATTTATTATATTGAAAATAGATAAAATATTGATACAAATTGTAACAAATGCGTTCTAAAAAACTCCAAAGTGATCTTAACTTTTTTTTTCTTAATTTAAGTGCTTTGACTTATAAAACATTATTTTAGTATATGCGAAACCTGAATATAGTCTGTTCAGTCGTGAAACATACCTTTTGTGCTTTTTTTTAGTATTTTGTTTATTTAAATTTTGTGTGCCATGCTTGTGTCAAATTAACGTTTTTTGTTTCTTTAGAGCCAATATCAGTTATGGAAAATAGTGCGAAAGTGTCATTTTCAGTCTACGATTTTTCCAACTCTATTGAGGGCTTCGAACCAGGTGCGGAGATTCGGAGCTCGTGGCTCAAATAATTACAGCCGGGCAGGCCAATCTACAGGCCGTATCCCAGTAGTTCCATTATGAAACTACTGGGATGTTTTCCCTCCCAGTAGTTCCATGGAAGTAGAGTACTTTTCCGCAATGAAACTACTGAGATTTTTTATCTCAGAAGCTCCATGGAACGCGCTTGCTGTTTATTTTAAGCAATATAACTAACCTAAAAAAGTACTAGGTTGGCATAAGTTCTAGGTGGTATGTTTTTTGAATAATTTCGAATGAAAAGCTTACCAACAAAAGTATTAGGTTAGGTACTGAATGCAAAAGTGTATGTAGGTATCTAAACTACTTAATGGAAGTAATGGGATTAAGCTCAAGCTACAGTTCCGTTTACGAAACTGTTCAAGCAAGTTACCTTGACCCTAGAACAGACAAACACAGTGACTTTAATCTGTAAAGCTATTATCAAACAGACAGGCGAAGGCGAATGCGATCCGAATCCTTTCATATAAAAAAGCGAAAGCGGTCCGATATTCAATGTGACAGGCTTCAAACAATTCCATACATCACAAACAAAAACGCCTCGGCACGCATTCGCTTCGTCCTTCAGTTTGACAAAGGCATTAGAGATTGACAGTCCTCTCCACCTCACCCAGGGCGGGACAACTCATCTGATAACTTATTACCTAAAACAAAAGCTACAATTCCGCGTGCCGTATACATGGTGTAAATATTTCCCTTATCAGTGTACTATCTAATCAATACTTGCTTACAAATGCTGGTGGCAATGAAAATAACTTGAAGGGCACCCCCCCCCCCCCCCCCCAAGTAGACTAATCCCTAATACTAAGCTCGCGTGACCAGCAGGCCACACCACGTGTTATTTAATAACCAAACTTATATTTAGGAAACAATGAATTACCTACTTTTGTTTATATAACGACTTCATGTCAAATTATTTTGTAATTATTATGTCCTTGTCCATATTAAGTGGTTTGTTAAATTATAATCTTGAAACCAGCAAATTATTAGTAAATTGTTCAATCCGTCATTTTTTTTTGTTTATAGTATACTAGGTTTTGTCCGCAACTTCTATCAGGTTTATTAAAAAAAGTTACCATCAATTCAAAATAGTCTGATAAAATAGTCTGATATTTGTTGAAACATTGTTGATGTTTCTATCGTACAAAAATAATGTTTTAAGCAACCAGACATTAGTCTTTAAAATATGTAACTCGTAACAAACAAACAATCTGGATGCTGATTGTTGCATTAACTGAAGGCCTAGCTACGAAAGTTTAGGCGACTGCAGGTCAAACTTTTTTATTACCACGCTACCTAAACAAGAAGTCTGGCAACGTGCGAAACATTTTTTTAGATAATCGTCCTGCGTCCATCTGTCCTATTTTTTAATTATTTTTTTACTTACTACCCTTTATTTATTATCGTGTAGGTACATGTATATTTGAATTATTTTAATATTTATATTTATGATTCCCAAACACCCAAGAACCGCAAATATAAGTATTTATGTATTTCACAAACATTGTTCCACGTCATAACACGTTTGGATGTTTTAAGACTGCTTTGCGTCCGTCACGTCACCGTCCAGGTCCAGTTAAAACCAGAATGACGTCGAGCACTAGTTGAGCTGCTCGACAATTGAAGATCTGGAACTGGACCTATTTGATCTTTAGCCGTGGGACACTCTGTTGACAACATTGTTATCTTTGATTTTTCACTGTTGCTTTTAATTTACGTTAAATTCCTTTATTATCAGTTTTTTTTTTTATTATTATTCATTTGTCTTGTTTGTTGTGTGTACGTCCCCTGTCTAAGAAATAAACGTTTTTTCTTTCTTTCTTTCTTTCAAATCATACATTACGTAGCGCCATTTATTATCTTTCTAGTTCAGTCATCCCACTCTGCACACCTGAAAACGTATAATTATGTAAGAAGAAAGATGACATTAGTGGTGGTGGTAAAGGTAACAAACAAACAAACTCACTTTCTAATTTATAACAATGAACTTAGGATTATAAACAGAAAGTGTTAAAAATCGTGCCCACGCCATTTCTAAGTGGTAATTGAAAATTGCCAATTATTAACGACAGGAGCCAACCTTTCCGTCAAACTTTTTTATTACCTTAATTAAGACTGAGAGCTATCTAATAATATATAAAATTACTTCGCAGACTATTAGGTACCGGTAATAAACCGAAGTTTATTGAAGTTTTTCTGAAGCCGAAAATTCACTAATTACTAGGTCTAACTAGGGTTGGAAAAAAAACTGTTTTTTTTTTATTCTATAAAACAAACAGTTCAAATTGTTTTAAACAAGTGTTTTTTTTTAGTTTAAAGCTTTATTTCTAATTAAACCTACAGGTCGAATTAATTTGAACATATTTTCAAATTTTCCGTAGTAAGTTAAATATGTACAAAAACGAACAATGGATAAACATAAGCTGCCTTACCACACAAAGATAAACATCATTCTGTTGAACGCTTGTAATAAAAAAGTGTAACTGCAAAACGACCCCTATATCAACGTGAAATGTCGTTTTGACGTTGACAGTTTTTTTAAGACATAAGTGTTTAACAGATGTTTATTTTTCGTGTGGTAAGACGGCCAATGTTTTTATTATACAATTGAAGGAGGGTTTTATTTTTTAGTTTTATTTTAATTACAATGCCACTAAAGTTCTGGAATCTAACATAACAAAAGTATAGACTCAGATGGTTTTCTGATTAGTTATTTAGACTCCCAAATATTAATTTACCAATATTCATTCAAATTCTGTTTTAACATTTCTTTTTATACTTGTTTTAATCATGCCGACCCTGTTTCTAACGCTGCTATATTATTAAAGTTTTGTTTTATAAACTAATAGACTAAACAAACATCTCAGGGCGAAAAATGTATTAATTAATGAAACTGAAATAAGCTCCTTTTTCCTTCTCAGAATAATGAAATAGCTTCATTCTGTGCCTTTGGCCGTGTCTAAAAAACCTATCCGATAACAGTTTGTAATAGTTTTTTTTTGCCTTTTAAGGTTATGTTATTATTTAATAGAATAGAATAATTTATTTTAATCAAGGAAATATCACAAAGTTATAGCAATGGCTCTAAACTAAGTAATCTTTGGGTACCAAATTCGAGGGTTTACCAATTACACTATTTTCAATTATGTAACTTTAAAACCTTTTTTTTTAGCGTGGTAAAATCATCAAATGAGTCTTCCGGCCCCGGGCAGGGCGGGAGGGACTGTCAGACTTTTACTGACTAAAATCCACGGTGTCCTTCAATAGCCTGTTATGTTCCGGGGTCACGGTAAGGAAATAATCCAGCGACCCCGGCAGGCTTTGGCCCTCTGAGAGGGGGGCCCCGTCAGTAGATATATCTATTGTTAAATAAATAATAATGGTATACTAATAATAAACGAGGAATACGTGATGAAATGGAAACGGTGCGAAACGGACACGTGATGAAATGGACGCGGTGTGAAACGGACACTTTTGATTTGATTTGATTCATTTGGTCACTGTGTAATACAGAAATGCGGCAACCTCACAATAATGTAAACTTGTTAAAAAAAAACTGTCCCGCACGTTAATCAGATTTATGTCCGTAACTTAGGGACGCTCTAGTGAGGACAGCAACGACGGGTTAACTCAACTTATCAAACCGTGTTTATTTCTTGTCCAAAAACTTTATGTTTTCACAGAGTATTTTCAATTTTATTGTGTTGACAATCGTAAAAATGTTTTTGGATGCTTTTAAAAATTGGAGACATGATTCAATATCTGTTATGCGAAAAATCAAAGCCTAGTTGAAAACGATTCCACTCTCAACCGCTAACGACCTATATAATACAGAAATGCGGTAACCTCACAATAATTCACCCAAGGAATCTATAACGTTATTTTCCACTTGTTACGTGGTCCCCGGTCTTAACCCAATAATGTACAAACACTGTCCCGCAGGGCCGTTAAGTCAGATTTATGTCCGTAACTTAGGGACGCCCTAGTGAGGACAGCAACGACGGGTTAACTCAACTGGGTTATCATAACCGTGTTTATGGCGGATAAATGACTTATTAACAATGACAACTGGGAATCTATTGTTTGGATTTCAATGGTTGTTACAGAGAAGAGATATTTTATGAATGGGAGTTTCAATTTTATTGTGTTGACAATCTTAAGAAATACGTTTTTGGATGCGTAATTTCAAAAATTAACAGAACATTGAGGATTTTCGACAAACATCGGGGATACGACTCACAATATCTTTTAGATTATCTCGAAAAAAATACAAAAAGAAAAAAATACTAGTCGTAAGATCACGAATTTATGTAAAGATAAAGATAAAGATAAAGAAATCACCTTAATTCTGAATAGTTTCATAAAAGCAGAATAAATACAAACACATTGACAAATTAAGGATTTTAAGTAGATTACGTTTTAGCAACAGTATCGAAACTCTTATCAAATAATTGAAGAAAGTAAAGTATTCAGTGAATTGAAATTTCCAAAACCCGTAGTAATTCATTCAAATATACCTTTTCCTAATTGAAATCACGACACAAACATCGCTGACAATAATATTTCCGGATATAACGATGATCTCAATCTGATTAAGAAGTTGTTTCATCTTCAAGTTATCTCTTTATTAACCTCGAGATGAAAGCAACGAAGTCCTAAATATTATTAAACATCAAATGAATTATTTAGCACTTTCAAATTATCTGGCGGAGTAGAATATCATGGACAAAAGACGGCAGAACGTGAACGAGGTAGCTTAATATAATAAAGGCATTCGGAATTTTGTGTTAAGCTTTTCTCTCGGTGCCAAATGTTTCCAAGTCGACTTTCGAGTTAAATTGCCGGGATTCGTCTTAATTCTTCAGCTATTACGACTCTCATGACGTGTACACGGCAGGTGCTTCTGAGATAATTTTGTAGTTAGTTTTGTTCATGATCTCTTGTTGTCGAGTAATTAACTTGCTAAAATCTACTCGCGAACTTACCTCATTTTTTAACCGTGAGACACTGAGAGCTCTTAATGAACTCGAGTAGGCGAGGCTTTTAACGCTTTTATCTATGACACAAGAAAGTAGGAAGAGTTACTTTGAACTTAATATATGAAACTATATTAAATAGTTAGCTGTAGTTTATGCCTAGTTTATCGCGTTGTGAACCCACTGTTTAAACCTGTTTAAAGCCATTTCATGTCACTGCTGACGGGTTAATAGGCTAAATTACGGTTATTGCCGCAGTGACTTCTATACCTGCGCGCCTACGTCCGATTTAACGAATCATAATAATTGTTTTAATATCCAAACTAGATTTTACAGAGCATAAAACTTGGACGGAGCAATAAAAGAATTTTTCATCGTAAAAACGAAGGGTAAGTACCATCATTAATACAAACTTTGTATTTCCATGATTTGTACCTCTTGCTTTGTTGTATTGTAATTTTTACGGTCGGGGATGCCTGTGCTCGCGTGGCTACACTGCGTAATCGTATTTTATATCAACAATGGCCCTTATCTGTAAAAACGTATTTGAAATTCATGGGTCTGCGTCGTTGAAAAATTGTCTACAGTATTTTTATGTTTAAAGCTCTTGCGGTGATGATAAAAAGTTGGGGTTACCTGTTCAGACGCACGGAAAGTTGACGTTTACGTAATTTATATTTGTAATTTATGGATGACCTTTAAGGATATTTACGGTGGTCAAAAAAACTTTGTAAATAATGTTTTAAGATGTAGTAGAGACATTGCTTTTCCGTACAGAAGTAACAAGGGAGGGTGAAGTGTTTAAACGTTTTCTTTCTCGCCTTTTACGATATTGGTTTGGAGTAAAATATCGGCGTCCTTAACTTATTTATCTCTGGCAGCCAGCCTAGGACGTGCGTGAAATGCAAAGTTTGCGAAATATCTTTCGAATGTAAAATGAGCTAATTTAAAGAATTTTCACAGAGCGTTTGCGATGATCAGACTTAATTTAATAAACAGGTATCTAGTTAGTGGATTCTCGGTATTGATCAAAGTTAGCTCGCCGTCTTAAATAAAATATGAAAAGTGAAAATATTTGCCTGTAAGTTACCTGATTTTACTTGAGACATTGGAATTGAATTATGATTAACTGAGTTATTCATACTTTAAATATTCCAAACTTTGTTTATTTAAGGCGTAGTAACTTATATAAATAAAGTTTGGAATATCTTAAACAAGGTACGTCATTTAAGCCATGCTATTTGTGTTTCAGTTTTTTGACATGGAATCTTACAACTATTTCTAAATATGCAAGTTTATGAAGTTCGATGGATGTTTTGTTTCTCTTTCAGGCAAGTACAAATACAGAAAAAAATCACCTTGAAATATCATCAAATGAGTCTCTGGTTAGAGCGGAAGGAACAGTTTCAAATGTCTTTTCTGTTCCGGGGCTGCGGTGCTCTTCAATTCCTTTAGAATGATCCGGCGGACAGAGTCACGGAATTTAGGCTCGTTTTCTATGTTTTAAGTAGTTTTTTTCAGAGATCTTCGGATTTCCATTACCAAGTACCTACCTAAAATGTTTGGCAACATTGTATTAAGTATATGGTCAAAGCTATACCTACCCACTCTGATTGACGGAGTTAATTGATTTACGTCCTGAATTACAGCCCTACATTGTTCCTTTAACGCAATTAACTCGCCAACCTATTCACAGACCTTATTACCTTTAATTAGTTATTTTATTAGGCGTTTTTCTACTTAAAAATGAGTACTCACTATTAGTTATAAAAGTACTAACCCACACAGATTAATATATTTTTGTAAAAACCATTCATATTTTTTCGTAGTGTGGGGGTAAACTTAGGGGAAGTCAATCTATTATAATTAGAATATTTTTAAACCTTTTAACTTAAAATATAACTTTCCTATTTCATACTGCTCATCTTATACTATCATGAGAACTTCATGTGTGTTGAAATTTCTTTAAAAATCGGTTCGGTGATATCGGTTGAAAAGTTTCCACAAAATTTGTAACATGAGAAGCTAAAAAAAATCTTTAAGAAATAATTTTCAGATAGCCTCTAAATGAGCACTACCAGTCGCCTATCTCAGAAAAGTACATAATAATAATTAGGTTTAACGCTGAAACAATGTCAATTCAGAGTACAGTGATTCAAAAGATTACTAAGCTTATTCATAGTAGTTTTGTTATAACTTCTTCTTGGTCACAACGATGATTGAAGCAGAGGGACACGTGTTGGAGCATCCACACGACAGGCTATTCGCATACGGGCAAAGAGATCACTTAGGCACACAGTGCCTAAGGAAGAGTTTTTGCACGCATCCCAGAGTGCACCGGCCCGAAAAACTGGTCTTCTCCCCGGACGTATCCGAGAGGGGAACTCCAGTCCACGGGCGCACGTGGAGGTTTCCTGTCATAGCACCCCAATCTACGTATGCTACTCAAAGAAATAAACTACCATAAAGAATCAACACACACAAATAACCATTCAAATTACCATAATTATTATAAATGTTAATTATATTTAAATTAAAGTTCAAGCCCATAAAAATCCGACGTGAAAACGGAACAATATCAAAATGGCTAGTCTCGCCGAATATATTAAGTGAAAATTTTGCCTGAAAAGCGAATTTAACTTCACGAAGTGAACTACGAATTCAAAAAAGAATTAATTAAGCTGATGTGTTTAAAACTCTGCACACGAAGTTATAAATTTTAGTGAGTGAGTCACTGCTCGACCATTTGTATTTATGTATTCGCAAGAATTTACTGGAACCACTTCAGTCCACACGTAAGCTTCGTATGCTAAATTAGCTTTCTTTGAAAAACGTGGCGGTTTTTCAGGTTCTGAACAAAGGAATGTCGTTTTACTTTGAATTTATTTGGAAGAAATGATATTTTATGTGTAAGATAAGTTTTCGTGCCTGATATTCAGCTTTTCAAAGCGATAGTAAAAGTTTACCTTCAATAATATAGTAGGTGAAGTATCTTGTATTTACATACGTATATTTAAGGAGATTTTCTTTTCATATTATGTTAAGCCTTAGTAGTAAACTTAGTAGCCGCCGCGTCTCGTAGCCGGAAGACGTCCACTGCTGAACATAGGCCTCCCCCTTAGATCGCCAAGCCGAACGACAATTCGCCACTTGCATCCATCGGTTGCCCGCGACCCTGACGATGTCGTCGGTCCACCTAGTGGGAGGCCTGCCTACTCTGCGTCTTCCGGTCCGTGGTCGCCACTTGAGAACTTTTCTTCCCCATCGGTTGTCAGTTCTAAGAGCGATGTGGCCTGCCCGTTGCAACTTCAACTTGTAAAAAGAAACTCCGAGCATAGCTCCTTCCATTGCTCGTTGAGTGACTCTTAGTCTCTCTAAAAGGCCAGCAGTCAAAGACCGACCGCGTTTCAGAGCCATATGTCATCACTGGCAACACACACTGGTTAAAAACCCTTGTCTTGAGACACTGTGGGATTCTCGATGAGAAGATCACGTAGCTTCCCAAAAGCTGCCCATCCGAGTTGGATTCTTCGGGCGACCTCTTTCTCGAAGTTGGACCTACCTAACTGAATAATCTGTCCAAGGCTCCAAGGTTATAATGGTTTACAACTTAGAGAGTATCATTCCCAACAACAACCGGTACGGGTGCCACATGGACATTTGACATGATTTTCGTCTTGCCCATGTTCATTTTAAGGCCGTCCCGTCGGGAAACGATACTGAGGTCGCTGAGCATAGCATTGAGGTGCTCCAACTAGTAGTAGTTGGAGCACCTCAATGCTATGCTACTAGTAAAGCCTTTCAAATCGGTTAGTAAGCGACGGAGTTATGCGCGAATAAACATAAAAAATACGAGTATAATAATCTTCCGAGTTGATAACCTCCTCCTTTTTGAAGTCGGCTAAAAATACAAAATGTTGTGCTAAATACTAAATACCTACAAATAATAAGGCACACAGATTTATAATGAAATACAAACATTTGCAAATTTAATTTGGTCGCACATTCCTTTTGTCGTTCAATCGCCCACATAATTCGTAATACTGCGTTATATAAATTCAGTTCTCGTGAATTGAAATACATTTTCATAAAATAGTGTCCTTTCATACAATGAGCTTATTAAATTCAGTTAAATTACCCTATATTTGAGATAAACTGTCATGTGGTAACGCGTAATGTTAAATCATTACATTGCCATGTATTTATAAACATTATAATAAAATTGTAGAAAAGTGGTGTCTGTACAATGAAAATATATAAAAAAAAGTAGCAGGGGGTGTTATTATATCGATGTCGAACCTGAAATTGTATTTATTTATTTTTTGTCTGTTTGTCCGTGTGTTTGTGCACGCTAATCTTCGGAACTACTGGACGGATTTGAATGATTTTTTTTTCGTTGTATAGGTATTAAGGGGCAGGTCTTCTAAAATTCACTCGCGTCTAATTATTTGCGTAACTTTGTTTGTGATTTTTGAACAAAATAGTGCAATAGCTTGAAATATTATTATTGCAAATAAATAACCATAATATAAGTAACAGCTAGTTATTTTAAAGTTGATTTAAGTAGATTATATTAGGTAAATCAAGCGTTCAAATCAGCTGTTTCCTGCCCAACGTCATTTCGAGTTACGTCGGTGCACTCAATCTGAGACAATGAAGAATTAATTTAAAAATCTGATCAGCGCATAATGACCGCAATATCCTCGTCTTCAAACTGCGCTGATTAGTTTTTTAGATTTGTCTTTCATTTTCTAGATTAAGATGGCAGAATATCATCAAAATTCTCGGATTTTATCTCTTAATAAATAGTTTTTTTCATAAGAACTATGCATCGTAGGTATGTAATATTTAGATTATTTTGATCTCAACAGATCAATAAAGCAAATACAAAAAAAAAATGTACCTAAAGCGCTTTTTTTCAACAATAAAAAATATCTCAAATAACCTCTCAAAAAGTGTTTATAAACGAGAATTGCAAGAGAAATTCCTTAGTGGCCGGTGGACGGCCGGAGCGATTGGACGTGAGGTCCACGAAGAATTTTTATTGGTCCCTCTCGCTCGCACCTTCTCTCGCTCTAACGGTGATGACGCACAGTTACGCATCTCAGGTTGCTCTACTTTGTTAAATTAAAATATATTTTTTAACCGACAGAAAAAAAGGAGGAGGTTCTCAATTCGACATGTATATATTTTTTAATTTTTTTTTTATTAATGACTATTCATTACTTTCTCTAAGGTGGTCCAATTTCTAAAAATCTTTTTTTTTTGTTGGACAGAGTTTATCTGAGAGTTGGTCCCATTTAAATAATATCAAAATTAAACTCGGCCTTTATGGGTAGAAAAAGAGGAATTAATTGTAAAATTTCCTACAGAATTTTCAGTTGTGAACAGATTCTGTTAAAAGATATGGAGAAGTAGGTAACTAAACAAGTTCTAGCGAGTTCCGACCTTATTGACATTTAAGTTTGTTTTTTCTCACTTACACGTTCGCTAACATTGCTCCTTCATTAAAATCCGGTGTTTGCATAAATGTCAGTAAGGTCGAAAATAGTTTGAAGCTGTTTTTTTAACTTGCTATCGTTAAGCAATTTTAAAAACATGTTCAAACTATTTTCGACCTTATTGACGTTTAAAATTTAGTTTGTTTTTTCTCACTTTCACGTTCGCTAACATTGCTCCTTCATTAAAATCCGGTGTTTGCATAAATGTCAGTAAGGTCGAAAATAGTTTGAAGCTGTTTTTTTAACTTGCTATCGTTAAGCAATTTTAAAAACATGTTCAAACTATTTTCGACCTTATTGACGTTTAAAATTTAGTTTGTTTCTTCTCACTTTAACGTTCGCTAATATTGCTCCTTCATTAAATTCCGGTTTTGTATAAATGTCAATAAGGTCGAAAATCGCTTGAAGCTGTTTTTTTAACTTGCTATCGTTAAGCAATTTTAAAAACATGTTCAAACTATTTTCGACCTTATTGACGTTTAAAATTTAGTTTGTTTCTTCTCACTTTAACGTTCGCTAATATTGTTCCTTCTTTAAATTCCGGTTTTGTATAAATGTCAATAAGGTCGAAAATCGCTTGAAGCTGTTTTTTTAACTTGCTGTCGTTAAGCAATTTAAAAAACATGTTCAAACTATTTTCGACCTTATTGACGTTTAAAATTTAGTTTGTTTCTTCTCACTTTAACGTTCGCTAACATTGCTCCTTCATTAAATTCCGGTTTTGTATAAATGTCAATAAGGTCGAAAATCGTTTGAACCTGTTTTTTAACTTGCTTAACGATAGCAAGTTAAAAAAACAGCTTCAAGCGATTTTCGACCTTATTAACATTTAAAATTCAGTTTGTTTTTTCTCACATTCACGTTCGCTAACATTGCTCCTTCATTAAAATCCAGCAAGGAACAAAAGCGTTGGTTTCTCTGTCTCCCGGTGGTAATGGACTGTGCCTATGACAAGGAGTGCAGTCCTTGGATGTTACTGTAGTACCCCGGCCAGGGCGGGAGGGACTGTCAGATTTGTACTGACTAAAATCCACGGTGTCCTTCAAATAGCCCTTTTTGTTCCGGGGTCACGGTAATGAGTACCGCGACGACAGCAGGCTTTAGCCCTCTAGAGGGGGACCCCGTCATCATGCTGACGCTATTTGAGGCGCTCGTAGGATTGCGGCTGGGATGTAAGGTTTACGCTGTCCTCTCTCTCACGCGTCCCGCCTCTTCCTTTGCCTCATGACTGCTGCACTGACCTTTTTTAAGGTTTCGTTAGTTAAACACGTTTGTGTTTAACAAATTAAACCTAACAGAATTTAACCTATGAGAATCCTACTTACTATTATAAAGGCGAAAGTTTGTAAGTATGGATGTATGGATGTTTGTTACTCTTTCACGCAAAAACCACTGAACGGATTTGGCTAAAATTTGGTACACTGTGTGGAAAAATAGGATTATGGCGATTGTTCCCGTGGGATAATTTTCGAGTTGTAGCGGGTGAAGCCGCTGGCAACAGCTAGTATTTAAATAGTATTAAAACACTTGTGTGATACTCGTATTATTACAAACCAAGCAGGGTTGGCATGATTAAAACAAGTTGTTTTAAAACACCTGTTTAAAGCAGTTTGAAATTAAACAGTGTTTTTTATTACCCGTTTCAACTACTTTTTAAGGCAAATGAATGCATATATAAAATCAAAACAAATTAATATTCAGGAGTCTAAATAGTTTGACATAAAACCTTTTGAGTTTAATGCCATTGTTATGTCATATTTTTAACTTTTATTGACACTGTAATGAAATAATGCTTAAAATTTTTAGAAAAAAAACATCACATGTTTTTATTCCATTGATCATTTTTCGTAAAAAATTCATTACAAAGGGTGAATTTGAAAAGATGTAGTCTAGAAATGAAACATAATTGATATATACGTTTAGACATCAACAAACAAGGTGGAATTAATTTTAAAAAAGAACCAGAAACTAAAAAACAACACTTATTTAAAACATTTTGAACTGTTACTGTTTGTTTTATAAATTTAAAAAAAAAACTGTATTTTTTTCCAACCCTGAAACCAAGTCATATTAAAACTCCTTATTAAGCAACAATTCTAAAACTCCTTTTAAATAATCCTTAGTAGAGCAATGTTCATACCGCATCAAAATTTTTTTATAATAATTCAGTGGACAGGATGTATGCGGGGGATTGCGGGAAGGGAGCCCGAAATTTGACGTACGATCGACTGGCCGAACGCGATTCAATTTTGTGCAAAAGAAGACGGCAGCCTTAAGTCCGGAAAACATATTATAGGCCAACTACAATAATACAAAATAATTTATCTTGTAAAATTGTACACCTGATGCAGAACTGCAATAGACCAGCTAAACTGTAAGAGATACAAAAATAACGCCATAGCAAAAATTGTTTCATGTGATGAGCATTTCTGCTGATAGAATAAATTTGAAGATCTGGAACACCTGATGTGGAACTCCAAGAGCCTAACTACACTATAACAGTATAACATATACAGGAATGACGTCTTAGCAAGAGTTGTTTAGTCTGATGGGCATTTCCTGTTATACTTACAAAAATAAAAGATCTGGAACGTCTGGACTCGTCACGCGCATCCCGTTGTTTTCCCGTCTCCAAGGTCTTAGAATTCAACATCAGACATTCCACTCCAGGAACAACGGGGTCGAAATCAAACATCTGGAAATTTTCCAGATGTTGATTTCGACCCCGTTGTCGCTGGCATAAGCAACACGATCGGCGTACGAAGTCGCGGGCAGAAGCTAGTTAATAATAATTACTTTATTGAAGTGGTGGTAAAAGAATAATTATGGTGTAATAAGGTCCTTTGTGCGGTTAAAGGGATCTATTTTAAATACCTTTTTTTTCTATTTTAATTTATGATTAACCTTATAATATTCTTAAATACTGCAGTATGATTATACGCATCATATTTTTAAGTGATTAAATCTGGAATAATATATTTTGTCAGAGAAATAACTGTATCAAGTAAGCAGTGGAACAGTCAAATTTAGCGTACGACCATTGAGGTAGATTTGTGTTCCTGTGGATTTTGCGAATTAGCAAGCGAGGTATGACGCTTTCTGGCTAAGTGGAGTGACGATTTCAAGTAGCAGCTGGATGGAAGTGGTCGAACATCAATTAAGTGGCTTTCAATTGGCGAAGCCTATGATCCACAATCGACTTCTGTGGGCTGCTAATAACCAGATCTGTATTACCTACTTCACCTCATTTTTCCTGCCTGATCGAGATCCGTGTGACAATAAGTATAATAGTACAATAAGTATAATAATAGAAATAGTGCTAGTAATAGTGAGGATTTTGAGCATGAATATGGAAAGGCCTCTGTGACCCTGGTACGTGAAGGGCTATTGAAGAATCACCGTGGATTTTAGTAACTTCAAGTCTAAAAAAGTCACTTCTGGTTGGGAAGACTCATTTGATAATTTTAACACGATAGAAATACCACAGCCGCCGCCGGTCACAAATGAACTGAAATAAATTTAAGCGTGTATGGAAAGAAGCTTCATTGAAAGAAACCCGAGCTGCTCGAATTGAGGTGATGCTAATCCCATCTAGTACTTTAGCTCTAGATAGTTAAGTACGCGTACTTTAACTCTAAAAAGCTGTTTTGAATATAGAACTTTTACCAAACTTTGTTTTTTCATAAATCTAGCTATTGGGCTTCGAACAAAACGGTGATGTTAGTTTAATGTAAAACCGATAAGCGGCTTTTTATTTGTGTGTCACATACAAGCAAGGGAAACTTTCTGTAACACAGTTTCATATCACAGACCTTCATCAAATAGTTATTTTCGTCAGAAAATCGTTTTAGAAAGGATCGATTTTAGATTTGAAAAAGTGTCATTTTAGATCACAGTGGTATAAAAAACGATATTCTTTTTTAGAATTGGGCATTTGATAAACAAATTCGGGTTATTGTGTTTTCAAGGTTTCGAACGTTTCTGCAACGTAAATAAGTGCAAAACTTCAAGATGATAAGTTCTATGGTTTAGACGTCATCGTCAAGACGTAACATACAAACACACAAATATAATAGATATTAGTTAGTGTTAGTGCTCTTTATTTGGATTAGAAAGGATAGAATTGATGATAAATGTTTCGTATTCAATAGTCTATCAGTACAAAAAGTAGTGGCGACAAAAATCTCCATTTATTCATCAAATATTGAAGATTTTTGCCGCCACTACTTTTTTTTTAATACGCTTAGTAGAACGTTTTTCGAAGGTAAAAAACAAATATGAACATGATAAATATCCCGTTTTAAGTTCTAATGATAATCATCTTAAGCCGTGCGCTGCGTTAGGCGTGCGCACGGCGCGGGCGCCCTCGTGGCGTGCTGTTTCATAACCTTCATACTCGTAGATCAGCGCTGCGTGCCCATCGCCCATCGATGAGATTACATGAAACAGCACGCCACGCGGGCACCCGCGCCGTGCACACGCCTAACGCAGCGCACGGCCTTAGTCATACCATTTTCAAAGGACTGTCACTCTGTCAGACAAATATTTAACATCAGATCTGTAGAAGATACGTATTTTCTCATGACACACCTAAATATATTTTTAATTAAATGTACGTCTATCTGCGAGTCAAGTAAAGGGTCATGAAGGATCACCGTGGATTTTAAATAGTACAAGCCTGACAGTCCTCCCGTTTCGCCTTCGGTGGGAGGACTCATTTGATGGTTTTAGAACGTTAAAAGAAGGCGGAAGCACCTAAATAAACTCTCGATTTTTCATCGGCATAACTTAGTCATTAAAGTAGATATGGTTGCACCTTTCGAGTGAATGCAGGATAAAATATAAGCGCAGTTTCGAAGCTTTTACGCATATTATTTATTCAAAGTAAGCACAGAAGCTACTTAGAGCCGCCCTACATGTCTGAAAACGAATGAATAATGAATTTTAAATAATTATTACTCGTTTTCACGTACCTTTTGATGATGCACAAAAATGCATTTTAAGTTCAATGTTGATAATAAATATTTTTTTAATTATGACAATGGAAAAATATGGGTTCGTAGAAACGAGGAATAAATAATTTCAATATGAAACTGAGAGATAAGTATTTACTGTTTAAACATAACTCTGACAAAACTATTTACTGTTTTCAGCACAAATGTCCGAGTTGGTATTTATTTTCAGTAAAACATTCGAGCGTTTATATATCTATAGGTTGCAATTAAGATTTTATTTATTACTTTCATTTGTAATCTATCTGGACTAGGTATAGATCTAACAACTTGTTTTTTTATCGTGGTAAAATCATCAAATGAGTCCTCCCACCCCGGGCAGGGCGGGAGGGACTATAATATCATGTACTGAGTAAAATGCACGGTGTCATTCAATAGCCCGTTACGTTCCAGGGTCACGGTAGCTCGTTAGTCTCGCGATCCCGGCTGGTTTTGACTCTCTAAGAATGCCTCGTCCCATTGCTGACAGCTCTAGGCTATGATCTACCTCAGTAAGTTACAAAATATAATAATTATACAACGTGTAACGTTAATGATTTTTCATACTGATGGGCTCGATCAATTTTTCATTTTGTATGAAAAATCATTTTTTTTCCAAAATCTTTAGAACAAACATTGATCAGTAACATGGGCTGAGTTACCCCACGAGAGGTATTGCGCTATTAACGTTACACGTTGTATATTGAGGTGCTAAACTGTTGTTTTAATAAAGAAGAAATGAATCAAGAATAAGTACAACTGAAAGTAAATGCGATTGAAAACAAAAAAAAAACAGTAGAGAATGGTCTTTCCACATGTAATAATTTCTTGGGCCCTTGCCGCGTTGTAGACTAAATTACTGCTAGAACATTCCAAATACATGAAACCGGTAAATTCTCCCCAGCCTACCTACACACATATTGGAGTAAATAAATCAAAGCTGTCCCCAGTGGTCTGAAAAACTGTCTGTTTCGAATGTATTTACAGCGCTTCGTTAATGCTCTGTTTTATTTGCTACTTGTTGATTGTCTTTACTTCCAATGTATGTGTCTAGAGATAATATATAGGATTTGTAATACTTCATAAATAAAGTTGTCCCACTCTAGGAATTTCTCCTATGGCAAGGGTGCATATACGAACATGGATATGGAAACTCACATACAAACATCCAGACCTGGAAAATACTACTTGTAGGTCATAAAAGTATTTGTTCCATGCGGAAATGGAACCCACGACACTCTGCGCAACTGTCAAAAGCTCAGCCACTGCACCAATCGTCAAGCGTATTAATAAGGGTAAGATTTATAGGTATGTACTGAATTACATCTATATGTACTACTTATTAATTGTTATTGACTCGATTTTGCCCTGGTGGTAGAGAGAATATCAAGCTCACTCAAATGTCTCGCTGATGGTGGCGCGTGTGTCGGATCATTTAGCTCCCTTCAAAATGGTTGAGCTGAATGGTGCTGATACATGTTTCATGTTCGTAAACGGTTGCTGTCAGTTGAGAATGGACATCTCCTAGCTGATACGGTTTAATTTAATTATTGTAGATTTTGTTTCTGAATTTTCTTTTTTTTATCTCACTACTGACGTCGCACACTATTTTAACTCTCTAAATTATTCTCACATAATCTACCATCTCAAAATGAATGATGTAACAAAGGTTTTGTAATAATTTGGCGATCTAAAAAGAGTGTCCGTGGAGTTTCTTGCCCGTTCTTCTCCATAGAGATCTACTGCTTGGAATGGATCTCTATGGAGAAGAACGGGCAAGCATCTACGGTACTTTCACAGTTATTATGTCTTGTGAATGGGACTGTAGCACCATAATTTTGTAATATTTAATCATAGTTTTTTGTCATTGGCAATTCAAAAGTACCTGTAGATGGCATATACTGGAATGAAAAAAAAATAGTAATAATAATATATATATATGCTACTTAAGCAATTAAAACAATGGTAAAAAAATGGTAATAATTTGCATTGAAAACCCTTTAACCCGCATACTACGTACCTAACTATAATTTGAAAACTGTATTATTTTTACTAGACAAAACATATACAAATAAAAACTTGAATTTCTACCTATAATCATAATTTTCTCACCTACAGCCCAAGTATAAGTTATTAATTACAGTAACTAATGCGTGTTAACGTCACACCACTTTCCAAATTCGCTTAGCAAGGACAATGATAAACCGGATACACGGCCTGAAATATAACCGGGGATAAAACACCCTTTGTTTGAAATAAGGGACATATAATAACGACCACTAGGTAAGGCCACTCCACCCATTAGAGATAGTAATGAAATTCATCGAGGTAATAAAATAAATCAGGTAACTTATACGTAAAGGTGCTCCATGGTTTTCGCTAGTTTGAAACTATTTTAAAGCATCCCTGAAGCTTCTTGGTAAATATACGGTGTTTAAGAACAACATCTAGTCCACTGTACTGAGACGCGTTCAAACGAGCTTATGTCTGGATGCTGAAGAAATATTTAAATTGGCAAACAGGAACTTCCTGAATGAGCGTTTAGGAATGCAAACACACTGATGTAGTTTTATTCTCCTAGAGGTATTTCATTAAGAAAAGAGGCTGCAAATTCAGCTTAATAAGACCACTGACCCATTTGCAAAGGTAATTGCAAAACAGAACAATTTACTATCGTAGTTACATTATGATCTATCATTACCTTTCAGATATTATTACGCCATTTAAAATTAGCAGTACTTAAATAAATATCTCTTCAACAGTTAAATCAGTGATGTAAGAATCGGGTCAATCTGTAGCACAGTGAAAATTTCAATAAATAATTCAAAAGGAGAGTCGTGTGCTATCGAAGAATGCCCTGTAATAAATGGTCTAGCGTTTAATTTACATTGTTTTAATCGTCTTTTGTATTCCGAGGTTCATTATCTAAAGACAACTGCCTACTAAGAAATTTATGTGTGTACCAGTTTTGGGGTGGTTCCTTGCTTTCATGACTTCTTTTCATTGAAACTAACTTTGGTGTGTATAATAACTCTCGATGAAGTTTTAGATTAGACGTCTTTAATCATAGTGAAGCTTCAAGATAATAAAAAATCCACTGTTTAACATAGGCCTCCCCCTTAGACCGCCACGCCGAACGACAATCCGCCACGGTTGCCCGTGACCCTCACGATGTTGTCGGTAGTACTGTCCGTGGTCGCCACTCGATGATTAGTACAACTGACCTAAGTTTATAACTGATGTTCTAGTTTGTGGCTAAAGCCTCATTTAGACGGGGTGCTATGACAGGAAACCTCCACGTGCGCCCGTGGACTGGAGTTCCCTCTCGGATACGTCCAGGGGGAAGACCAGTTTTTCGGGCCGGTGCACCCTGGGATGCGGGCAAAAACTCTTCCTTAGGCACTGTGTGCCCAAGTGGTCTCTTTGCCCGTATGCAAATAGCCTGTCGTGTGGATGCTCCAACGCGTGTCCCTCTGATCAGCAGAGGGCACAGCGGCGGAGCGGGCTTGCGGACGGTGAGTGATGGGTAGCTCGCCGTCCGACCAAGGACCAAGCCCGGGTCGGTGGCGCGTCGTGTTTCGCGCCAAATGCCTGCTGGGGTCGCGGGTTTTTTCTTAACCCAGGTTACCGTGGCCCCGGAACGTAAAGGGCATAGGAAGGAACACGGGTGGATTTTAGTCAGTAAGAGTCTGACAGTCAGTCCCTTCCGCCCCACCCAGGGCGGGAGGACTCATTTGATGATTTTACCACCTAAAAAAAAAAAAAAAAAAAAAAAAAAAAAAAAAAAAAAAAAAAAAAAGCCTCATTTAGACGATGCAAGAACTCGAACGCGAGTTGCGTTACATTGCGGAATTTATAGGTAGAAAAAGTCAGTTAGTGAAACAAATGCCGCAATGTAGTGAAACTCGCATACGAGTTCTTGCTCCGTCTAAATGGCGCTTTAATAAAGGAAAAATGAAATTATTTTACATACCTAGATTATTTCGAATTTATTAATATACTTAGGTGTAGATTAATAATAATACAGAGTTATTTGTTAAATATTAAAACTTTCATGGTCTGAAAATATAAAAGACAAGCAGGTTTCATACACTATGCAATATGTTTTGCGTAGACGATGTCAGAAAAACCTAATTTTTTTTTGACCTTGTAATAACCCTGTATAATAACTCAATTTAAATATTGAATTTTGGTTATCAAATCAATCTAAAACTTTCTTGGGCAGGCTGGAAAATCGATTCGGCATCGACTTATTACAAAGTTGTTGGGCTTTAACAAAGGTCACGTAAAGTTTGCATGGGTCCCTATGAATCCCAAGATGTGGGGTTCCAAAACATCCTGAAGCATTTCCCCTTTCAATATTCCTGAAAATTATTCAATATAAGAAAATATAAGTTGTACAAATACATTGCTAGATATAAAATCGGCATGCGCGTTGTAGTCTACAGTTACGTGCAAAAAATGTACTTCTTAATTGACACCCTGAAGCTTAAAATACTTTTTTGAAGCCCAGCTTAGGAGCTTTTTTTCGTTCGTTTCGTTTTAAAACTGATATTTTGTCGTTCATACAATTTGTATGAAAAAATACTTTGCTACATTTGACCAAGTTCCGCCGTCCCGATTTTTTTTCTTCCGATAAAATGAAATATCCTTCCAAGAAACAGAGTCGAAAGGCATTAATAAAAATTATGGCCAATTTCACTCATTTTTGTGGACAATTCACACTTGACCAACAAAATAATACGCCAAAATTATCAACATAAAAAATTGCTAAAGGTGCATGCCGCAATCGCGGCGGCGGCGGTAAGACCCCTTTTCGAGGAGTGGATGGAGCAAGTCACGGCGTCCTGACCTATCGGATGACGCCGGTCCTCACCGGACACGGAAGTTTCGGGAGGTACCTGTGTCGGATAGGGAGGGAAGAAACGCCCGGGTGTCTCCACTGCCAAGATTGCCCGGAGGACACGGTGGAACATACAGTGCAGGACTGCCCCGCTTGGGCAGAGCACCGCCGTGTCCTCACAGTGGTAGTATGTCAGTATTCAAAATACGGGAAAAAAGATTTTATAAAATAACTAGCACTTCCCCCGCGACTTCGTCCGCGCTTAAATGGAGCTTTGGTTATGTGAATTTCTTCTCCGGCCACCCTCTTTATGCAATACTTTTAGAAAATCTAAATCAATGTGCAACTAAAATTCTATTCTCTCTCATTCGACCACAAATATCCCTTTCGCAGTCGGTTTTTGCAACATCCCAGCATATTAAGCTCCTTCATCCTAAAGATAATACCCCTGGGATAATTTGAGACTCGTAGCACTTGTAGTAACGAAGTTTCATACAAACTTTGAAGCTAAAAAGTAACCCTTAGGGGGGAATTTCCCGTCATAATCCCATCTTAAGTAGCACCTACGTCGTAAAAGAACCCTCCGGTGAAACACTAAAAACTCCTAGTACCTACTTGCAGTAATGAAGTTTCATTCAAACTACTAACACCAAAAAAAAACTCTTTAGGGGTTGATTTATCCAAAACTCGTCTGAGGTAGATCAACTCCAAAAACAACCCCTTATTATTATTTTTTTTTTTTTTTTTTTTTTTTTTTTTTAGCGTGGTAAAATCATCAAATGAGTCCTCCAACCCCGGGCAGGGCGGGAGGGACTGTCAGACTTCTACTGACTAAAATCCACGGTGTCCTTCATAGCCTGTTAAGTTCCGGGGTTACGGTAAGGGAATAATCCCGCGACCCCGGCAGGCTTTGGCCCTCTGAGACCCGGCCCCGTCATTATGCTGACGCTCTTTGAGGCGCGCGTGGGACACAACGCGCCGTCGACCCGGGCATGGTCCTTGGTCGGGCAGCGAGTTGCCCTTTACTCGCTGCCCGCATGCCCGCGCCTACGGTGGCCGGAGATCGTCGCGCGACGTCCGTCGCCGTGGGCGTCCTGCACCGCGGTTGGGGCGGAGGGAGGACTCTGTCCTCTCTCGCTCGCGGCGCGCCTCCTCCTTCGCGAGCATTACTGCTTCGCAGAAGGAGGCGACCGCTTCCCACTCCGTCTCGCCCCGCAGCATGGCCGAAACCAATGCCGGGCGCGAGAGGTCTCCGCCTATCGCAGCCGTGAGGACACGTCGGTGCACTGCCCAAGCTGGGCAGTCCTGCACCGTATGCTCCACCGTGTCCTCCGGGCGATCTTCGCAGTGATGACACCCAGACGTATCCTCCTTCCGCATTAGACACAGGTACCTCCCGAAGCACCCGTGCCCGGTGAGGACCTGCGTCAGGCGGAAGGTAAGGACGCCATGACTTCTCTCCAACCACTCCTCAAAGAGGGGTCTTACCGCCGCAATTGCGGCGTGCCCGGCCGTCGGTCGTGACAGTCGTTCCTTCCATACTGCCCTGAGATCGCGCCGGAGGTCTTCGCGCCGCGCCTCGACTTCTCGAGGCAGCGGGGTCACGCCCCGGCGCTGCGCCTCCACGCGCCACTCATAGACGCGCTGGAGGGCAGTCGCCTCCAGATCCCAAGGCAGCAATCCGGCAAGCAGGTTGGCCGATTCGCCGGCAATCGTGCGGTATCCCCGGATCATTCGGATAGCCATGACCCTCTGGCATGCGACCAGCTTCTGTGGTCGCGTCCGGATGCTCAGGGCCCACACAGGGGCCCCGTAGAGGGCCATGGACCGCACGACGCCGGCGTACAGCCTACGGCAGGAAGCGTTTGGCCCGCTGAGATTGGGCAGCAGTCGCCTGAGGGCGGCCGCTGCACGGTTCAGCCTTGGGGCCAAACTCAGGAAATGCTCCCTGAAGTTCCACCGGCTGTCGAGGACGAGTCCCAGGTACTTCATCGTCCCCCGTACGCCGATTGGAACTCCTTCCACCGTAATGCTGAAACTCGACGGTGGCGCGTTACGGCGGCCATGAAAACACATGGCCTCCGTCTTGTGCAGCGCCACCTCGAGTCCCAACCGCCGGATCCTCTCGACAACTGTCGCGACCGCTTCCGTCGCCACGTCGGCCGCCGCCTGGTGCGACTCTCCCTGTGCAAAAAAAAAAAAAAAAAAAAAAAACCCTTATGGGTAAAATTTCGCAACATCCCGTCTTAGGGAGCACCTACGTCCTTAAAAGAATCCCCATGAAAACCTGTATCTATCAACATCACAAACAACCCCTTAGAGTCCGAATTTCGAATCACCCCGTCATAGTGAGCATCTAAGTTCTAAAAATAAACCCCATGCAAAATTTTAAATTTCTAGTACTTGTAGTAACAAAGTTTCATACAACCTATCAACCCCAAAAACAACCCCTTAGGGGTGGAATTTCGCAAAATCCCGTCTTAGTGAATATTTCGTAGAATCCCCATGCAAGATTTGAAACCTGTATCTATCATCGTCAATAACAACCCCTTAGGGTTCGAATTTCGAATCACCCCGTCATAGTGAGCATCTAAGTCCTAAAAACAACCC
Organism: Agrotis segetum; assembly: GCA_036375495.1. Taxonomy (NCBI): domain Eukaryota; kingdom Metazoa; phylum Arthropoda; class Insecta; order Lepidoptera; family Noctuidae; genus Agrotis; species Agrotis segetum. The sequence goes on from JAQSVV010000150.1 coordinate 983,853, forward strand.
CTATGAAAAATTTGAGACTCCTAGCACGTGTAATAACGATGTTTCAAACAAACTTTCAACACCAAAAACAACCCCTTAGGGGTCGAATTTCAAAAAACCTTTTCTAAAGTAGCACCTACGTCCTAAAAAGAACCCGCATGCAAAATTGGAAACTCCTAGTACTTGTAGCAAAAAAGTTTCATACAAACTGTCAACCCCAAAAACAACCCCTTAGGGGCGTAATATCGCAAAATCCGTTCTTAGCGGGTACCTACGTCCTAAAAAGAACTCCTATGCAAAATTTTAAACCCCTAGCACTGGTAGTTTCCGAGATTTCGTGTCCTATGAGTGAGTGACCTTTTGCTTTTATATATATAGATATTCCTATTTTCAATAGTATTTGCTTTACAATCATTTTCAGTATAATAATCGGTCATCCAGGCAGAAAATCCATATGGAAAATAATAAATAAAAACAAAAATAAAGTATCAAAGCTGTTTATTACAGGCATTTAATATTTTATAGATACAACTAGTTAACAATACTATGACATTTAGGCTTATTCGGCATTGATATATTATTCTACAACTACATCACTTCAACTATTCAATTTGTCTAAAATGCGCGAGTAAAAACCTAACGGATGTCTAGTCTTGTAAGTAACGTGCCTAACACGTGTACGGTGAACAAAGGAGTTAAAATAAATTTGCATCTAGACGTCAAGTTTTCAAACGGTTTTTCTGTATGCTATGAGCTGTATAAAATAGCTATGTCATCTTTGCTTTTATGCTACATAAAGCCAAATAGGTTGAAACGCAGACACATTGAAATGTTTAATTGGGGAACAGTGTATAAGACGGAGACGCGAAAAATAATAGGAAATCACACCTTTAAGGCAAACTTAACACAATACTAACGTAGCGCAAGCGCAAAAGGACGCCATTTGTTAATGGCCGCTTGCAAATGACGTCCTGATACTGACGCTTGCGCTACGTTAGTGTTGTGTTAAGTATGCCTAAAGAGTGTATGTCCCCATTATACCTCGCGTCGTCTTGGACACTGTTTCCCTACAATATTGGAGATCCGTTTAAAATTTGCTGTGTGGTGGTTATCCTCTTTTGTTGACTGTACACCGTCTACTCAGTACATAGCATAAAATAATTAGGATGATCCTTTCGCTACACCGTCTCTTACAGCCTTGTCAAGAATGGCAGCTCCGCGTTCATTCCTTTTCTTGCAATACGGCGTCGCCTTCAATTCTGCCAGCCAAGCGGTTGTTTTCGGATACCTGGATAAAAATTAAAAGAACTGTTAGAATTTCAAAAACATCGTGTTATGGATCGTGGTGCAAGTATTGTGTTGACCGTTTGTGATATTCATTATACTCATCGACGTAATAATAGTAGATTACGCACCAAGGGAATAAAGCAGTGCCTTACGTCACGGGCGTATTGAATCCCGAAGCGACACTAAGGATTCTGGGGGTGAACCTCCGGAGCGCAGCGAGGAGGTTCAAGTGTTATTTCCCGAGTGAAACGAGGGAATTAAGATAAGAATCCTTAGTGTAGCGAGGGATTTAAGTTAGCCCAAGACAAAGGCAGCTTTATTCCTGAGGTGAGTACTCTGCTTTTCACACCACCTGCGAGGAAATAAATTCGAATTTTGAAATATGATGTGGTGCGACAACCTTCGAACGTGAGCATGCTGTGGTGCCCACCACACCAAGCGATCAGCTGTTGCAGTGGGGACTGCCGGGGGGCAGCCGCCGCTGCTTCAATTCCTTCGTTCAAACTATGTTTTGTTTGAGGTTCCAAATTCAAATCACATTATTCCCACGGGAATAATGAAATTCAGTACATACGAGTATATTATTCCCGGCTCGAGCGGGAGGGAACAATGCCTTGCTTTACGGCGGGTTAGCAGACATATAATTTGACATTTACGAGCAGGTGGTGTGAAAAAATATTAAATGCATAATTTGGTTCATTTAATTATAAAGCCAGCATAAATTTTCAAACTCTTAAAAAGGACATTCACAGAAAAATCAAAGGATACACGCAAACTTCAATGGTCATTAACTTGGTTTTTTCAAATAAATCGAAGAATTAGTAAGGTTCCTAAATCCTAAGTAATGACATGTGTGTGTTTTAACTTACTTTTTCGGGTCAATTGGAAGTAAATACTCCATGGTTGTCAGGTTAGCCAAGGCAGCCACATCAGCAATAGTGACGTGATCAGCAGCAAGATATTTGGTTCGGTTCAGGAATGCTTCAAAGAAACCATATGCCTGCTCAATCTCGTCCAAATGTTTTTGATCTATGGATGTCTTGCCTTCTACCACTATGTAATACTGCAAAACAAGAAGGATTCATTAGTGGAAACTAAAAGAATGCTACCCAAGCTTTATTGACCAGGGATTATTATAAATACCACCATATTTATGAGCATAGAGAAAACGTCACGCAACATAATTATACATTCGCTCTTTAAATACAAAAAACAAACATTTCAAAAATAAACAAAAAAGAATTTTACTGCATAAAATGCATCTTAAACGTTTTGTACATAGATTCTTTACACAAATATAAAACTAAACTATTTGGTAATTGAGATTTTTATTAATTTATTGCATTATTAACTTTTAACAAAGAAACTGAACTGAGAAACTGTTTTCCATTTAATTATAAAATTACTACAGTTAATGAAAAAATTAAATGAAATAAGATTCTGCTTTACTTACAGTAATATTTCTAATTCGGGGTAAAAGAACGGAAGTGTCGAAGAACAGTTTTTGGTTGACCATTGCTCTTTTCTTGACATCTTTCGGATACCAGGAATCGTCCTTTCCGTATACATCAGCAAGGTACTGAAGTATAGCATGACTGAAAAAAAATATACATGTCGAATTGAGAACCTCCTCCTTTTTTTTTCGTCGGTTAAAAATAGGAGGAAAAATATTAGTATAGTTTAGCTTCTGCAATTTCTACTTCTGCTTTTAAATCAGCTACGAGTACTATGTTATCGGTATAAATTAGACCTTTTTCTTAGACTGCTTTCCCAGTTGACTATCTATCACTATCTGAAAATCTACTTCTCATTAAAGATGGCTCCATAAGTTACCCCAGGGCTCCGGGGTATTACAACGTCTTAAATCCAGGCTTATTCCGGCGAGTGAAAGTGACAGAACTATACAAGTCGTCTAGCGCTATCTCGTTCACTCACTGGAACAAGCCTGGTTTTAAGACATTGTAATACCCCCCAGGATGTGAAAGAGCATTCGATTTTCCTGTTGGAAACTGCAGGGACTCTCACGCAATTGTGCAAAACGTTATAGGCACCTCAAGATACAATTATTTTGTGTAGCGCTAGTCCTAGTACTAGGAATTCCTGAATCACAACAGCCAAGTTTGCGGAGTGGTGATTCTAGGAAGTGCTTCTGTAGTTTGGATTTACTAAATACACGGTTCTATCTGACGGAAATAACTATGTAAATAGTAAAATAACAAACCTGTCATGGATACTGAAATCACCGTCTTCCATTAGTGGTATTTGATGTAAGGGATTTTTCTGCAAAAAAAAAAATCGTCAATTGATTAATTTGGGCAATGTGTTCGTTAGGCGACAAAGCCCTTTATATAAATAGAAATTAGCAAACGTTGCGTTTATTATATATTTTTTTTATTATATGTATTTATTCGAAGAAAAATTCTAGTTTGGAATCGGTAACTGAATCGATTCCAATAATGTTTACACCATGTTGTGCTTTGTTCCATTTTTTAAAATTTTATTGTTAGTTAATTACATACAATCACCGTACGGTCAGAGACCTTTACCAAACTATTATTATCGATGAGACTACACTGGAGACGAGTGTTGCGCAGGGGTACTGCGAACCGCCATTAAATGAGCATGTTTTTGAACGGACAACCTGAGGCCTTACCACGAGCTCTTAACGCAATCCAGTTTAGGCTTTGGGAAATAGACAGAGAAGTCGTCTAGCGCCATCTTTTTCCCACAAGATAAAGACTCAGCTTTAAGGTGATTGCGTCGATGTTGCCCGCGAAATTCAAACATTCGCTCCATCAGTTCTCACATAGAAAAGCTGCATCATAGTTAGATTTCGGAGATTTTAACACGATGCACCTTTTCTATGTGAGAGCTGATGGAGCGATTTTTTTGATAATTTTTATATTTAAAATTATACTTTATTTTGATAAAGTTACAATATGTCACTGGCCTGCAAATTGCAAAAAACGTAAGAAAATTTGAATTTCGCGGGCTGGTTGGAGCATTCACCTTAAGAGTTCATAGTAGCCACAAGGTAACATAACAAGCTTATAACTTTGTGATTTTTCCTGATAGAGTTTTGAAATTTCGTACATAGATTCTTTACACAAAGATACTAGACAGTTGCATCGGGTTAAAAATAATGTTGTAGATGATTTAGACTAGAGAGTCTAAGTTCGCGTTTTCCCTTACCTTTAAATATTCTGCTGTTTTATGTTCGAAGGCCTGTAGATTCACTTCAATGTTCTCATAGGGAACGTTGAATATTTCAAAACCCATCATGGCCGACCGCACTGGCGGGCTCAGCTCCATGGTGTACAGTTTGATGACCATCTGGAAATAATTTATAGTCTATTAATTAAGGGTGGATTGTTTGACAATGTTGCCATTACAAGTTTTTGGTTGGATGAGGCTGATACAGGAACGTGGAACTTGGGGTTGTCATGTAATGCTGTACTGGAGGACTCTTTTTTTTTAGCGTGGTAAAATCATCAAATGAGTCCTCCCACCCCCTACTGTCAGACTCGTACTGACTGAAATCCACGGTGTCCTTCAATAGCCCTTTGATAATGTAATGAGATAAGTCCCGCGACCCCGGCAGGCTTTGGCGCTCTAGAGGGGGGCCCCGCCATTATGCTGACGCTCTTCGAGGCGCGTGTGGAACACAACGCAACGCGCCGTCGACCCGGGCATGGCCCATGGTCGGACAGCGAGTTGCCATTTACTCGCCGACCGCCCGTACTGGAGGTCCCTTCAGAGAAATCAAAATTTTGGCAAAGACGATGAAGTTTTAAATGGCTGGCGAGCCCCAATTAACCCATATTGCCCAGGGCGTGAAGCAAAGATTTACTATTATACCCATCTATAAGTTAAGTTGAATATGTTTAGAACAAATTACATTTTTACGGTTCTGTAAATACATAATTATTGATTAAAATAGATCTTCAGGAAGAAGAATTTTAATTTAGCATAAAGGAAACTTCAGTATAATAAAAATGTTTAGTCTTAATTATACTATATAAAGCTCGATTACCACTCACTCACTGACAGAATTGTTCTCCCAGATGGTGAAGGGGGAGGTGGGTATATTTTGACAGATTCGTATACAAGTCACTCTCGTGAGTATGGGAAAAATCCCAAACCTCCCCTTTTCGCCCCCCCTCTCCCCCCTCCCCATCGTATCTCGGAAACTAAGAGACCCGTGTTTTGTTTTTTTACGGATTCGTATAGAGGAGGCTCGGAAACGTAAAAATCATTTAATAGAGTCCCCCCTCCCCTTTTCCCCTTCTCCCCCCTTTAGGAGGATCTCGGAAGTTAACAGACTTGCAACAGTTTTTTTTTCAGATTCATGTCAAGGGCCCCATAGTGGTCAAATCATTTTTCAAAGCTCTTCCCTCTCCCCCCCTTCACCCCTCCCCCTGTCGTATCTCGGAAACTAAGAGACCCATGTTTTGTTTGTTTACGGATTCGTATAGAGGAGGCTCGAAATAGTAAAAATCATTTTCAAAGTTCCTCCTTGCCCCCCTCCCCCCCCTTTAGTCAAAAAAGACTTGGAATATTTTTTTTTCAGACTCGTGTCAAGAGATCCAGAGTACGTCAAAATCATTTTTCGAAACTCACCCCTCTCCCCCTCTTCACCCTCACCCCATAGCGGTAAAGCGAAGCGTAGGGATGTGGTCACGATAGCTTTCCGGTGGTAGGTAGGTCCTGAGTGGAGCGAACCTGCGAGACCGAGTGGAGCGAAGGGGGGAGGTGGCGAGCGAAGCGAGCCGGCGACCTCCGTAGCGTAATGAAGGTTGAGCGGGTGAAGCGTAACTCGCGGGTGACGACAAGCAAACTTACAAGTAACTCTCATTAGTAGAGCAAAAGTACCAAGCCTCCCCTTTTTGCTCCCCCCCCCCTCCCAATCGTATCTCAGAAACTATGAGACCCGTGTTTTGTTTTTTTATGGATTCGTATAGAGGAGGCTCGGAAAAGTAAAAACCATTTTTCAAAGTCCCCCCCCCCTTGCTCCCTTCTCCCCCCTTCAGGCGGATCTCAGAAGAGATTTGGAACATTTTTTTTTCCGATTCGTATCAAGGGGCCCAGAGTATGTCAAAATCATTTTTCAAAATTCACCCTATTCCCCCCTTCACCCCTCCCTCCATCGTATCTCGGAAACTAGGTAGCGTAGGGCAAAGGTCACGATACCTTTCCGGTGGTAGGTAGGTTCTGAGTGGAGCGAACCTGCGAGACCGAGTGGAGCGAAGGCGGGAGGTGGCGAGCGAAGCGAGCCGGCGACCTCCGTAGCGTAACGAAGGTTGAGTGGGTGAAGCGTAACTCAGCGGTGACGACAAGCAAACTTACAAGTAACTCTCATTAGTAGGGCAAAAGTACCAAGCCTCCCCTGTTTGCTCCCCCCCCCCCCTCCCAATATGAGACCCGTGTTTTGTTTTTTTATGGATTCGTATAGAGGAGGCTCGGAAAAGAAAAAACCATTTATCAAAGTCCCCCCCTCTTGACCTCGTTCTCCCCCCTTTAGGCGGATCTCAGAAGAGACTTGGAACATTTTTTTTTTCAGTTTCATATCAAAGGCCCAGAGTGTGACAAAATCATTTTTCTAAACTCCCCCCTCTCCCCCTTCACCCCTCCACGCATCGTAACTCGAAAAAATTATGTAGCAGTAAAGCGAAGCGTAGGTATGAGGACACGATAGCTTCTTGGTGGAAGGTAGGTCCTGAGTGGAGCGAAGCGGCGACCTCCGTAGCGTAACGAAGGTTCAGTGGGTGAAGCGTAACTCAGGGGTGACGACAAGCAAACTTACAAGTAACTCTCATGAGTAGAGCAAAAGTAGCAAGCTTCCCCTTTTTGGCGTCTCCCCCCCTCCCAATCGTATCTCAGAAAGTAAGAAACCCAGGTTTATTTTTTTACGGATTCTTATAGAGAAGGCTCGGAAGAGAAAAACCCATTTTTTCAAAGTTGCCCCTCATGACCCTCCCCCCCCCCCCTTAAGGCGGATCTCAGAAGAGACTTGGAACATTTTTTTTTTCAGATTCACATCAAGGTACCCGGAATTGGTCAAATTGATTTTTCTAAACTCCCACTATTTCCGCCTCTTCACCCATCCCCCCATCGTATTTCGGAAAAACTATGTAGCGGTAAAGCGAAGCGTAGGAATGAGGTCACGATAGCTTTCCGGTGGTAGGTAGGTCCTGAGTGGAGCGGGTGAAGCGTAACTCGCGGGTGACGACAAGCAAACTTACAAGTAACTCTCATTAGTAGAGCAAAAGTACCAAGCCTCCCCTTTTTGCTCCCCCCCCCTCCCAATCGTATCTCAGAAACTATGAGACCCGTGTTTTGTTTTTTTATGGATTCGTATAGAGGAGGCTCGGAAAAGTAAAACCATTTTTCAAAGTCCCCCCCCCCCCTTGGGTTCTCCTCCCTTCAGGCGGATCTCAGAAGAGATTTGGAACATTTTTTTTTTCCGATTCGTATCAAGGGGCCCAGAGTATGTCAAAATCATGTTTCAAAATTCACCCTATTCCCCCCTTCACCCCTCCCTCCATCGTATCTCGGAAACTAGGTAGCGTAGGGCAAAGGTCACGATACCTTTCCGGTGGTAGGTAGGTTCTGAGTGGAGCGAACCTGCGAGACCGAGTGGAGCGAAGGCGGGAGGTGGCGAGCGAAGCGAGCCGGCGACCTCCGTAGCGTAACGAAGGTTGAGTGGGTGAAGCGTAACTCAGGGGTGACGACAAGTAACTCTCATGAGTAGAGCAAAAGTAGCAAGCTTCCCCTTTTTGGCGTCTCCCCCCCTCCCAATCGTATCTCAGAAAGTAAGAAACCCAGGTTTTATTTTTTTACGGATTCTTATAGAGAAGGCTCGGAAAAGAAAAACCCATTTTTTCAAAGTTGCCCCTCATGACCCTTCCCCCCCCCTTAAGGCGGATCTCAGAAGAGACTTGGAACATTTTTTTTTTCAGATTCACATCAAGGTACCCGGAATTGGTCAAATTGATTTTTCTAAACTCCCCCTATTTCCGCCTCTTCACCCATCCCCCCATCGTATTTCGGAAAAACTATGTAGCGGTAAAGCGAAGCGTAGGAATGAGGTCACGGTAGCTTTCCGGTGGTAGGTAGGTCCTGAGTGGAGCGAACCTGCGAGACCGAGTTGAGCGAAGGGGGGAGGTGGCGAGCGAAGCGAGCCTGCGACCTCCGTAGCGTTACGAAGGTTGAGCGGTTGAAGCGTAACTCGCGGGTGACGTCAAGCAAACTTACAAATAACTCTCTTAAGTAGGGCAAAAGTACCAAGCCTCCGCTTTTTGGCCTCCCCCCCCCCCGTCTTCCCTATCGTATCTCAGAAACTAGGAGGTGTGTTTGGTGTTTTTTTAAGGATTCGTATAGAGGAAGATCGGAAAAGGAAAAAATATTTTTTTCAAAATATCCCCTCTTCACCCCTTTCTCCCCCCTTTAAGTGGATCTATTTCCTTCATTTTCTCTTGGGGAGAGTATGTCAAAATCATTTTTCAAAATCAAAATGAGAATCCAAGATGGCGGCTGCTATCATTTTCGAACTATTCATCAATTTTATCATGGGAGTCGTTTTCATGGTTTTCGAGGATGCTAAAGCCGATAGTAAGGTCAAAATCCAAATCCAAGATGGCGGCTGCGACAATTTTCGATTTTTTCATCATGGATGTCGTTATCATGGTTTTGGGGTATGCTAAAGCCGATGGTGGGATCAAAATCAAAATCTAAGATGGCGGATGCAATCATTTTCAAAATGTTCATCATGGGAGTCGTTTTGATGGTTTTCGAGGATGCTTTAGCCGATAGCGTGGTCAAAATCAAAATCCAAGATGGCGGCTGCGATAATTTTCGAAATGTTCATCATGGATGTCGTTTTCATGGTTTTCGAGGGTAATAAAGATGATAGTGAAGTCAAAATCAAAATCCAAGATGGCGGCTGCGATCATTTTCGAATTAACTTAAAATGTCACTTACGGGATATCTTCCGTGATTGTTTTTGTTTTTGAGTTCCCGATATTTCGACGCTGTTGCAAGCGCCATGATCGCGGTATTTTAAATCATGAAAGTAACCGTGATAGTCTAAAACAGCATTTTCGAATTGTTCATCATGGGAGTCGTTTTCATGGTTTTCGAGGATGCTAAAGCCGATAGTGAGGTCAAAATCAAAATCCAAGATGGCGACAGCAAAAAATTCAAAGATAATATCATCATGGATGTCGTTTTCATGGTTTTCGAGGGTAATAAAGCTGATAGTGAAGTCAAAATCAAAATCCAAGATGGCGACAGCGATCATTTTCGATTTGTTCATCATGGGAGTCGTTTTCATGGTTTTCGAGGATGCTTAAGCCGATAGTGAGGTCAAAATCAAAATCCAAGATGGCGACAGCAAAAAATTCAAAGATATCATCATGGATGTCGTTTTCATGGTTTTCGAGGGTAATAAAGATGATAGTGAAGTCAAAATCAAAATCCACTATGGTGGCTGCGATCATTTTCGAATTGTTTATCAGGAGTCGTTTTCATGGTTTTCGGGGATGATAAAGCCGATAGTGAGGTCAAAATCAAAATCCAAGATGGCGACAGCAAAAAATTCAAAGATATCATCATGGATGTCGTTTTCATGGTTTTCGAGGGTAATAAAGATGATAGTGAAGTCAAAATCAAAATCCACTATGGTGGCTGCGATCATTTTCGAATTGTTTATCATGGGAGTCGTTTTCATGGTTTTCGGGGATGATAAAGCCGATAGTGAGGTCAAAATCAAAATCCAAGATGGCGACAGCAAAAAATTCAAAGATATCATCATGGATTGTCGTTTTCATGGTTTTCGAGGGTATTAAAGATGATAGTGAAGTCAAAATCAAAATCCAAGATGGCAGCTGCGATCATTTTCGAATTGTTCATCATGGAGTCGTTTTCAGGGTTTTCGAGGGTGCTAAAGCCGATAGTGAAATCTTAATGAAAATCCAAGATGGTGGCTGTGATAATTTTTGAATTGTTCATCATGGGAATCGTTTTCACGATTTTCGAGAATGCAAAAGCCGATAGTGAGGTCAAAATAAAAATCCAAGATGGTAGCTGCTATAATTTTCGAATTGTTCATCAAGGGAGTCGTTTTCATGGTTTTCGAGGATGCTTAAGCCGATAGTGAGGTTAAAATCCAAATCCTATGATCGCATAGAGTGTTCGAGGGGCAGTAAGCCCGTACCCAACACAATAATATTTTGAAATATCATATTTTTATCTAAACTGAAAAGTTTGTTTTGGAATCGAAAAAATCGAAAAATTCGAAAAGTTCTACGGAGACTTATATTATGCTCAAAAACCTTGCCCACCTCAGGCCCACGGCGCGGATGACCAACGGGCCAAACTGACACGCCATCTCACACGAGCTTCCCGACATTGACATAGGTGAGATTGGAATGGCACTCAGGCAGCTTCACCACATCAAAGCCCCAGGGGATGTCAGAATAACCATAGAGCTGCTCAAGGCAAGAGAAATACCTATCTTGACAGAGCTTGTAAACTCTTCAATTCCGTCATCCACACTTGTATAACACCGGAGGCATGGCATGGGAGTGTGGTAGTATTATTCTTCAAAAAGCGCGATAAAGCGCTCCTTAAAAACTACCACCCCATCTCACTTCTGAGCCATATCTATAAGCTGTTCTCGAGGGTTATTCTAAATCATCTCGCCCAAAAGTTTGATGATTTTCAGCCACCGGAGCAGGCCGGGTTTCAAAAAGGTTACCGCACCATAGACCACATACACACCCTTAGGCAAGTGATTCAAAAGACCGAGGAGTATAACCAGCCTCTGTGCCTAGCGTATGTGGACTACGAGAAGGCTTTCGATATCGTCGAGACCTGGGCTGTTCTGGAGTCCATGCAGAGATGCCTCATCGACTGTCGCTACGTTGAGGTGATGAGATGTCTGTATAAGGCCGCATCAGTGACCGTCTAAGTACAAGAACAGAGCACAAAACCAATCCAACTGTTTACAAACGCGTTGGAGGACGTTTTCAAGACGATTGATTCGAAAGGACGGGGTGTTAATATCAACGGTTAGTACATCTCACACCTCCGATTTGCGGATGACATTGTCATCATAGCAGTGTCTCTGCAGGAGCTGGAAAAAATGCTGAACAGCTTGAGCGATTCTTCAAGGCGTGTGGGTCTCGGAATGAATCTGGCTGAACAAAACCAAAGTCATGTTTAATGGTCACGTCACCCCGAGACCTGTAATCGTGAATGATGCTGCCCTCGAAGTTGTACAAGAATACATTTATTTATGCCAAAGTGTACAACTGGGCAGGCACGACTTTGAGAAGGAGGCAGCTAGAAGAATACGCTTGGGCTGGGCAGTATTCGGGAAGCTGCGTCATATCTTTGAATCATCGATCCCACAATCCCTTAAAACCAGGGTTGCAACCAGTGTGTCCTACCCGTAATGACTTATGGAGCCGAAACGTGAACACTTACCATCGGCCTGGTCCACAAATTTAAGGTTGCTCAGCGAGCAATGGAGAGAGCAATGCTCGGGGTTTCTCTGGTGGATAGAATTTGTAATGAAGTCATTCGCCAGAGAACCAAATGTAGAACCAAATGGCACGTCTGTAGACGGACAAACGGCAGATGGAGCAAACATGTCCTTGAGTGGAGACCGCGAATGGGCAAACGTAGTGTAGGACGCCCTATTGCAAGATGGGTCGATGTTTTAAGGAAGGAGGCTGGCAGTGAATGGATGCGGCCTGCCCAAAACCGGGATAGTTGGCGCTCTTTGGGGGAGACTTACGTCCAGTTGTGGACGGCAATAGGCTGATGATGATATAAAGCTGATAGCGAGGTTAAAATCAAAATCCAAGATGGTGGCTGCCATATTTTTGAAATAATCATCCTGGGAGTCGTTTTCATGGTTTTCGAGGATGCTAAAGCCGGTTAAAAGCAAAATCCAAGATGGCGGCTGAGATCATTTTTGAATTGTTCATCATGGGAGTCGTTTTCATGGTTTTCGAGGATGCTAAAGCCGGTAGTGAGGTCAAAATCAAAATCCAAGATGGCGACTTCAAAAAATCATTTTTTTTATATTGGATGCCGTTTTCATGGTTTTCGAGGGTGCTAAAGCCGATAGTGAAGTGTAAATCAGAATCTAAGATGGCGGCTGCGATCATTTTTGAATTGTTCATCATGGGAGTCGTTTTAATAGTTTTCGAGGATGCTAAAGCCGATAGTAAGGTCAAAATCAAAAGCTAAAATGGCGACTGCAAAAAATTCTAAGTAAGAAATACTTTTCAAAACACGACCCCGCGAGCTGCTTGCAGCTCGCGCAACGCGCAAATACTAGTAATTATGTATAATCTTAATACCTATACACATTCTGCACATAAAAATAATATTCAGTTGTGTTATTTTTTTATATTTATAATTCTAAATAGCCATTTCATAGTTTCACATTTAAGTCAGTAAATGGATTGAACAAAAACTTACTTTATTTTTTTGCAGGATTTTTCAGAAGTTTGTCGGGAAGTCCAACTAGTCGCAGACTATGTACCATTAATCAAAATGTGATGCTTTTATATGAAAAGTGCTGATTATTTATCTACTCTTATCTCGTGATTATGGGAATCTAAAATATTATGCAATCAAAGTCCCAGCAGATTATCACGTGGGTTCTAATCAGAGAAACTGATATCAACTTTACACAGTTACAGTTATAATTTTCGTTTGATCAAATCGTCAGTTTATTTCTAAATCAGTTGTATAAAATTGCTATAACACGACTAATTTTAGATGACTTTTTAATAAGTTGAAAAAAGATCAATTCTAGATAATCATTACACTGATCTTGCAAAATAAAATTGCAACATTTAATTTTAGTGTGCATGTTAATCGAGATCAACGGATTAAACCTTTTAACAAACTAAACCGCCTATTGTATAAAAAATCAAATATACGAACAAAGTAAAAACAATTGTAGTGCGCCAGTAGTATACAATGAATACAATAGGACATAGGATTTAATATAAAACTGTACTAAAACTTCATACGTGGGGCCAGGCAATCAACAAACTTTTTTACTACGCGTTCTGCAGTTAGGGTTACTAGCACTAGATGGTTTTACTAAAAGATACCACCAAAAATCTTTATTTTAAATAATATTTGTCCTAGGACTTTTTACACGAGTACGAAGCAATAACGAGAACAAAATAGGTTCATGAGGCGCAATGTTTTTTCCTTTTAAGTCTATCAGATATTCTTTTATTTTTACCAAAGAAAAGAACGTTTAAGATCATGTTCGTTTCTTTGGTAAAAATAAAATATTCTAAGCTACAACTAAATAAAAACTCAAATCTGTGATTAGACCTGTCGTATTGTATGGATCGGAATGCTGGGCTGTGAAAAAGATGGATGAGAAACGATTGCATGTAGCGGAGATGAGGATGTTGAGATGGATGTGTGGAGTAACAAGAATGGATAAAGTAAGGAATGAGTTTATAAAGGGAAGTTTGAAAGTGGCGCCTGTTACGGAAAAAATGAAAGGGAACCGTCTGTCTTGGTATGAACATGCGATGAGGAGGGATGACACCCATCATGTGACGAAGAGAGTGATGAGTATGAATGTTGATGGATGGAGTGGAAGAGGAAGGCCAAAGAAAAGATGGATGGATTGTATAAGGAATGATATGAAAGAAAAAGGAGTAAATGATACTGTGACGTCTGATAGGGGAGAATGGAAGAAGAAAACGTGTTGCGCCGACCCCAAGTAGAATGGGATAAGGGCAGGAAGAAGAAGAAGAAAGCTAAGATTTGTTTCACTGCAGGTTCAAAATTCACAAAAAATATCGGCAGGTTTTGGCAGTCTTTTATGAGAGTTTTGGAAAAAATATTTTAAAATATCCCGACTTCTATTAACCCTACCTATATGCAGTGAAAACTTTTTACACTGGAAAAATCAATGAAAAGTTTTAGAGAGAAATTGATGCCCCGAATTCATTCAGCAGTGGTTCACGCGAAAAAAAATATTTGAACCAAACTGTGTTCAATACTCCGGAAATAATATCCATTGTGCTAAGCCATAGGCAATATTTTTACAGGCAAATGAAACAATAAAAGACTTCATTGGTTATTTATACAGTCAGTGTCGTAGAAAATGCAATAAATTCACGCCATTGCACACAAATAATTGAACTGTGTGAGTGTTTCCCACCTAGCCACTTCTTATCTTACTCACTTTGTATTACTTATGTGGTATTAATAAACATAATATCTTGCCGTATAGTACCAATTAATTTTGGGTCTCCAATAAGTTTGTTTTCTTCCATAAATCTGTATTCTATAAACTTATATAAGTATTACTTTCTAAATATTTCTGAAAGTAAAAATCTTCAAATTATAACAAATAATCCATAAACCAATGTTCATATTCAGTTATTATAATTATACTCGTATTATTTTTTTTTTTTTTTTTAGGTGGTAAAATCATCAAATGAGTCCTCCCGCCCTGGGTGGGGCGGAAGGGACTGTCAGACTCTTACTGACTAAAATCCACCCGTGTTCCTTCCTATGCCCTTTATGTTCCGGGGCCACGGTAACCTGGGTTAAGAAAAAACCCGCGACCCCGGCAGGCATTTGGCGCGAAACACGACGCGCCACCGACCCGGGCTTGGTCCTTGGTCGGACGGCGAGCTACCCATCACTCACCGTCCGCAAGCCCGCTCCGCCGCTGTGCCCTCTGCTGATCAGAGGGACACGCGTTGGAGCATCCACACGACAGGCTATTTGCATACGGGCAAAGAGACCACTTGGGCACACAGTGCCTAAGGAAGAGTTTTTGCCCGCATCCCAGGGTGCACCGGCCCGAAAAACTGGTCTTCCCCCTGGACGTATCCGAGAGGGAACTCCAGTCCACGGGCGCACGTGGAGGTTTCCTGTCATAGCACCCCTATACTCGTATAATAATAAAAATAACTGAATATACATAAAAAAGACCGAGTTGAAATCTTCCTCCTTTTTTGAAGTCGGTTAAAAATATTAATCAGTTTCACGTTTCATTCTCAAAGACGTGAAACATTTTGATGATGTTATTATTACAAAGTGTATGTGGAAATCAAAAGGGGAGGCCTATGTTCAGCAGTGGACGTCCTACGGCAGAGATGATGATGATGATTATTACAAATATCCAGAATGTGACGTAAAACCTATTTAGTATTTATTTATAATCTATTTCTTAATGTGTTTCAATATTTTGAAATATTGTTCAATATCCGTAATTGTACACGGTTAGATTGATGTTTTAAGATAAAAATATCAATTCGTTATCAAACTTGATTGTATAGCTTTATTTAAAGCATTGTTAGGATAATAAAAAAATGTACTAATCAGACTAAGCCAAAATTATACAACGTGTAACGTTAAATGCGCAAAACCTCTCGTGGGGTAACTCAGCCCATGTTACTGAACAATGTTTGTTCTAAGACTTTTGAAAATTCGCAAAAAAACAAAATTGGTTTTTCATACAAAATGAGAAATTGATCGGGCAGTATGAAAAATGCGAATTTCCAAATTTTTTAGAACAAACATTGTTACCCCACGAGAGGTTTTTGTGCATTTACCGTTACAAGTTGTAGGTATATTTATTATTATGATAGGAAAAAGGATAAGAACATTGAGCACGAAACAAATAGCTGAGGCTTCTTTTAATGTTTAAAGAATGGAAAACGGATGGAGGATATATAAAAAAAGAAAAACGTTGTCCCACACTAGGAATTTCTCCTATGTCGTGGGTGCGTTTACAAACAGGACACACGTACACAAACACCCAGAACCTGAAAAACTACTTGTAGGTAGGTCATAAAAATATTTGTTACGGGCGGGCGTCTTCATGACGTCTTATTTTCTCAAGTAAGTCTAGTAAGTTTTCGAGGGGTAATTTGATAAATGAAACGAAGTAAAACCTAGATTTGAAACCATTACGTAAACGAAACAAAGATAAATCTGACTCAATGAGCTGCTAATCACAAAATTAAATAACACACAACGTCAAAATGGCGGTGGTAAACTGTTTAAGGCTATTAGGAGATGCGTTAATAAATACTGGTGTCCTATAAATCTGTGAAAGTAGAGACGTTACGGTGTACGTGAGCGCCGCCAGTGGAATTTAAACGGGAATAAGAAGTTAAGGGGGCTTGTAACAACGTTTAAATTAGTACGTCTTTGTATCAAATTCTTTGCTTTAGTTTTAGTCGCAAATAGCTACTGGTACAAGATTTGTAACTGATTAAATAGCTAGGTATTTCAAAATTTATTACCTCACCATGACCCCGGAACATAAAGGGCTATTTAAGGACACTGTGGATTTTAGTCAGTACAAGTCTGACGTCCCTCCCGCCCTGTCCGGGGTGAGAGGACTCATTTGATAATTTTAACACGCAAAAAAAAAAACATAAATTGTCCGTGAATTTAATTTGTGAAATGTGGTTTAGAAATGTGCTTAACGCTAGGAATTTTTCCTTTACCGTGGGTGCGTTTCAATTTGTTGTCACATACACACGCCTGACCCAGAACATCTAAAATTATTTCTTCCGAAACAAACCCGCAAAACAGCGCAGCAGTCAATAGCTAGAAAATGGCGCCAACAGAAGCGCTTTCGAACTTTATTCACAGTTATTTATTTATTCATAATATGCATACGTAATTATTAAAGCACGTAAATCCGTTGGTCCCGGCTGTTTTGTAGATCTATGACAGTCGTTACTGTTAACCAGAAGCTCTAAAGTCTGACAACCAGTCTTACCATGGGTTATCGTATTACCCAGTTACTGGGTTGTGGAGGTCCGACAGGCAGTCGATCCATGAAAAAAAATTCTGATATCCAGCTGAATCTGGTTTGACTGGAAGCCGACCCCAATATAGTTGGGAAAAGGCTAAGCAGATGATGATGCATACCTAATTATATATTAGCCAGAATAAGTCGCATTTAATCATTGGGTAGCAATCCGGATTTGAATTGATTGGTTGAGGCAGTAAACTCACTAACTACTTATCAAAAGGCATCCATGAATTTTTATGTCATATTGTCATACTATCATAGATTCCTTTATTCTGGCATCCTACTGAAAAGCTGACCTCAGTTGACCTCACAACGAAGTCGCTCGCAAAGTTCCCCAACAATTTATAAAAGGCAATGATGTAGTTCCATGCATCATCTAGGTGCACAATGTGCTTCTACGTCTCAAGAAGAGCCCTGAGCGATGTCTACCTCAGTGGCAAAAGTTCACGTTCATAAATCGTTTTAATGCTTTAACTTTGTGAGAAGAACCTGGTTAACATTTGCATTGAAGTGAGTTTATAACTAAAGAGGTCAATTTAATCATCTAATTAGCTAAAATAATCTACATAACGTGCCACTACTGATGAGTAGGATGTCATTCAGTGTTCGATCGTCGATAGATGGTAGAACTGGCTCTATATCCAAATGGCAAGCGACATTCGCCAACGTTCAGCAGTCGCTAATAAATTTTTAACTATACACCCCATTGCATAAAGTTGAAAATCTATCAAAGATTGCAGATCGTTTTCATTTGTTTCGTTCGCTATCGCTCAGCAGTCTTTACTAAATTTTCAACTTTATGCGATGGGGTTTGAAGTTGATAATGTATTAGCGAATGCATGCCGTTTGGCTACAGGCTCTGATTCGTCAACATAGATACGATACACCTATTGCCCTGGGTCTCACGATGTTAAAAGTTGCTGTCATAGGTCGATGCTTATCGACATTGGATCGATGGTCAGTAGACCATTTTATCGATCGCCTTGAAACAGCTACCTCATCGATTAATCAAAGTTAATACTCGTAGATGGCATCGATCCGCAATCGATTGGTGTGACTTTACACATTTACTGACAGAGCGCGATCCTAGCCGGCGATCATCATCATCATCAGCCTATAATGTTCCCACTGCTAGGACACAGGCCTCCTCTCTGTGAGAGGGACTGGGCCATAGTCCACCACGCGGGCCCAGTGCGGATTGGTAGATGTCACATGTCTTCGAATTTTTGCTTCTAGGACATGCCGGTTTCCTCACAATGTTTTCCTTCACCGATTTGAGAGCAGTTTTGGAATGGAGTGATGGAATAAATTACACAAAGTAATGCGCCTGGCGGGGTTCGAACCCACGACCTACAATTCATAAGTCGGGACCGATACCACTGTTCCACCACAGCTCTTATAACTTATGTTATAATACGGGAATTCAGTGATGGCTTATTTTCGAAGATTTGATTTTAAGAATTGATGTTTACAAACGGATTCAGTCGGATACCGGATACATAAATCTTTATCGAGATACTATTGATATAATAATCTGTAAAGACACGATAAAGTTATGATTGGTCAAACGTCTATGGAAACAAAAAACCAGTATAAGCTGATCTCTTATTCTATTGAATTATCATAATACTCAAGGTCCACTTTAAGTTACACTGCTATCACTCTCTTGGTGCTAACTGTACTCTTAACTGAAAATTGCGCAATAATTTGTAATAATAAGGCATAATTTTATAACATTATAGTTTGTCGTGAAGTCGTGATATGGCTTGTTCAGACAAGTATAGACTTGTCGCAGAGTGCTCGATTTCACAACCTTGCTACGTCGTAAGCAATAAGTTGTAGGTATGCTACAGTTCATAAATAAGCATGAAATTTCCCTTATCTCATCATTTTAACTACCTACTTATCGTCGCTGCGCTTTCAATAATCGCTATGTGTTTTTGACAAACTTTTCAGCAGACGCAAAAAACTGATTTTCATGAATAAGACTCATATTTTGGGCCATCTTACTACATCTTAAATGTAACTTTTCTTGATTTAAAAAAAAAAACGTCATCATCAGCATAGGCTGATGATGATGTTTTTCGAAAACATTTATAGAAATGTGATAAATGTAGTACGCTTCGACCGACAGTTTTTCACACTAGGTACTGGACGTATTATGAGTACACAGAATAATTAATAACCTAGATTAACACATAGGATAATTTTTATCTCATTACAACGATCCCGTTGGATAATTATAAAACTTGATTAGGGCAAATTTGGGCAAAGTCTAGGACATAAACTATTAATAATAATAATTTATGCCCTTGACTTTGCCCTCGCCATTCTGTACAGGGAGTCATGGAGGAAACTATTAGTTTACCTAATAACTAGTCAATCAGTTATAATTATAAAAATATCGTAAAGAACACGAGCTGTGATTTAACTTTGCTGATAATATTTATGTTGCCAAACATTCGAAAAAATGTATAGTATAATGATAACGGTAGATTAATAACGTAAACATTACTATCTTAGCCTCTATCCATTTGTTTGATTATAGTAACTACCCAATTTGATATCATACAAACAAATAAATATGGCGTGGTTGATAAACTGATGTTCAATCGGCTACACCTCAAGCTATATACAACCAGTTTGTCTTGGCCCTCGCTAAGTATAACCTTTCCCCAAATTGAACGATCACCTTATACTAGTTTTGCATAGCTCAATGTGTAGCCGTGTGTACGACGAATTCGTGCGTATTTCTTTTCCGAAAATCTAGTATTCATTTCTTTAGAGTTTATAAAACTCCTGGTAAATTAAATTATAATAGAGCAGTAGTGGCCCAGTGGTATCGGCCCCGACTTACGAGATGTAGGACGTGGGTTCGAATGCCAGGCGCATTACTTTGTGTCATTTATTTCATCACCTCTGCTCTCAAAACGGTGAAGGAAAACATGGTGAGGAAACCGACATGTCCTAGAACCAAAAATTGAGAAAAAAAAGAGAGGAGGCCTGTGTCCCAGCAGTGATGATGATGATGAAATTAAATTACCAACGTTAGCACTTTAAATAAACGTTATTATGGTCTGCAAAATGCCCGCTGAGGCGTCCACGAATGATTTCCAACGTAGTCGAAGTTGGGTTCATTGCCTCCCAAAACAGAAATATAGTATTGCATCTAGGGTTGTCATCTCTTAAATTTGGAAACCAGGGCAAGACGCGTGAAAACCCCGGATTTTAGAGTCCAGATACCTGGACATGAGTCAAAGTATATGCACCGTGGCAATTGCGTCGAGGGTTGGAGGGACAGTGAAGTGGGCGGCCCAAGACTAAACTTTTAAACCCGGACTAAAAATGAAGGCCCCCCCCTAAACTAGGACAAATCCGGTGAATCCCGGACGGATGGCAAATTGGCAACCCTACAAATCCCATCAAGTTCTATAGCTCACTGATGTACGATGTATTGCATAATAGTATGATAGTCTTTTTACGTTACGAGTACCTTGTTAAGATCTACAATGTTTTTTTTTAACGTGGCAAAATCATCCAATGAGTCCTCCCACCCCTTACTGTCAGACTTGTACTGACTAAAATCCACGGTGTCCTTCAATAGCCTTTTATGTTCCGGGGTCATGGTGATGGAATAAGTCCCGCGACCAAGATCTACAATGATAAGTTACAAATGAATTTATATTAGAATCCCATTTCCGATTGCCTCTATTGTTCTGTAAGGTTTTAGTAGTAGTTCATTGCTTAGAAATAGATTTAACCTACCCCTCATCATCATCATCATCAGCACGTCCTTTGCTGAACATAGGCCTCCCCTTTTGATCTCCACATATACCGGTTGGAAGCGACCTGCATCCAGCGTCTTCCGGCGACCTTTATAAACCTACCCCTGCTAATGGCTAATGTTTATTTCACCATTTTGATTCTATAACTACATATCTTCTATAGATACCGTAACTGCCCCATGACTAGTAAGGCAAGTAAATAGTAACCTTTAGTAGTTCCGCCGAGAAACACTTCCATTGTCCGAGCACCTCGCACATTACTCCACCAATTTGTTAAGAAGGAACGCCACCGCCACGGAAACTGCCTGATAGACAACGCTTTTGTGCCTTAATGAATACTGTCAGACGAACAAACGTTACACCACGGGAAGACTAATGTGGGCCTTGTGGGCCACCTTCCACCCTTGTTATCTTTATGGCCGTAGCTATTGTTTATATTGAGCGATGTCATGATTTACCGCTTTCCCCTTTCAGTCGGGTGACTAATAAGTATTTAAATTACGAAATTCTTTGTTTTAGTGCAGGTTTTCACGACACATTAACTTTGAGCAGCGTTTATTTTACATCTCTTATTTTACGATGTATTCCTTTTTAAATTTAACATAATAATAACAGATTAACATAATTCATTGGGAAGGCCTTTGCCCAGCAGTGGGATGATACAGGCTGACAGTAACAGTAACAGTAATAATTATTTATTCACGATTCCATAGAATGTTTATAGTTTTATTCAAAAGAAGTGTTTGTTAAATAAAGATAAGTAATTAACAAAACTGAGCGTTTTTAAAATTGATTGATTATAAAAATTGTAAAAACTACTTCCAAAAGTCTAAGAAATGTATTAGGTAGTATAAAATTGATAAAACCGCTGCGGTGTACGGAACTGATTGCATTGCACTAGGAACAAGTTCAATTAACGAACAATGCAGAGAAATCTTAACAGCGTTTTCTTGTTCGGCGCTGCATGAAAGAGAATCAATTAGCCCGTAAAGTGAGTGCCAAAGAGACAATGGCGAGTGTTGGGTTCCGCGCACCTCGAACACCTCGGTAAAACGAGCGTTTCGCTCGGATTTGGCAAAGAATTGCGCAGGACTTGTTCGAGAATGCATATTATTATTCTTTTATTATACAGGGTGGAATTTTGTAATGCCACCTGGAGGGAAAGTACCCTTAATACTGCAGATAGAAAATTTTACTCAAAGGAAACATTCCTTTATTTTTGAATAGAAAGCAAACCGCATTCAAAGATTTTCGAAAATTCTCTTCTCCCACCCGGGAATCGAACCGGCTAAAATCTGAAAAAATTATACCCGTACTTTTATTGCACCGATCGTTAGGGTCAATTATAACGATGATATCTCTCTAACAAACATGATAAATTAAATGAAAGGAAAACCAGGAAATCTTAAATTAAAGCTCTCGTAACATGTAATTATGGTTTCTTGGTTCAATTCCTGGGTGTGGGAGAAGAGAATTTTCGAAAATCTTTGAATGCAGTTTGCTTTCTATTCAAAAATAAAGGAATGTTTCCTTTGAGTAAAATTTTCTATCTGTATGGGTACTTTCCCTCCAGGTGGCATTACAAAATTCCACCGATATGGACCGAGAAACCATATTACATGTTACGAGAGCTTTAATTTAAGATTTCCTGATTTTCCTTTCATTTGATCTATCATGTTTATTAGAGAGATTTCATCGTTATAATTGACCCTAACGATCGGTGCAATAAAAGTACAGGGTATAATTTTTTCAGATTTTAGCCGATTCGATTCCCGGGTGGGAGAAGAGAATTTTCGAAAATCTTTGAATGCAGTTTGCTTTCTAATCAAAAATAAAGGAATGTTTTCTTTGAGTAAAATTTTCTATCTGCAGTATTAAGAGTACTTTCCCTCCAGGTGGCATTACAAAATTCCACCCTGTATAAATTAATAATAATAGTAATAAGCACTGATATATATACAGGTAAGCTATGAAATATGTCATTCAATGTACTAATTTTGAATTAGACAAACCCATTTAGGAAGCCAACATTTAGTAGCTCGTGGCTAAATAATTACAGCCGCACAGGCTGATCTTCCGGGTTAAGCCGCGCTTGCTGAGGTTGGTGACCGTGTGGATGGGTTACCATCTGTCATAGCGAGTTTCCTCCGTGCCTCGGATAGCACGTAAAGTCCCTGCTGTCATTTGTAGATCTTTGACAGTCGTTACTATTAGTCGGAAGCTCTTAAGTCTGACAACCAGTCTTACCATGGGGTATCATATTACCCGATTACTGGGTTGTGGAGGTCCGATAGGCAGTCGCTCCATGTAAAATACTGATCCAGCTGCGTAATAACCTATTTCTTAGATCCTTGACATCCCTCCATTCGGTTTATGGTAATATTCGTCCAAGTGTTAAAATGTCCACATGTCAGAATAACCTAATGTCATATTCCTATTTGGTTAGAATGAAGTTTTGCAAAAATTAACAAGTGTTACAATGTCCAAAAGTCATATTGTACATGGCTCAAAATCCTAGATTTTGTGATAAAACGACGCCTGGATTTGTTTTTTAGATAGGTAATAGATCAAATTTCATTATTTTTTATTTCAAAAGCCCTTTCTGTTCCAATGTCGTTAATAAATTTAACTTGTAGATATAAAATCATTTTCACTTTTTGTCGTATGGACATTTTGTCACTTGATCTTTATAACAAAACTTTTGACTTTTTTACGTAATGACATGTGGTCAATTTAACACTTGGACGAATGTTACCATAATTCCTCCATTCGGTTTATGGTAATATTCGTCCAAGTGTTAAAATGTCCACATGTCAGAATAACCTAATGTCATATTCCTATTTGGTTAGAATGAAGTTTTGCAAAAATCAACAAGTGTTACAATGTCCAAAAGTCATATTGTACATGGCTCAAAATCCTAGATTTTGTGATAAAACGACGCCTGGATTTGTTTTTTAGATAGGTAATAGATCAAATTTCATTATTTTTTATTTCAAAAGCCCTTTCTGTTCCAATGTCGTTAATAAATTTAACTTGTAGATATAAAATCATTTTCACTTTTTGTCGTATGGACATTTTGTCACTTGATCTTTATAACAAAACTTTTGACTTTTTTACGTAATGACATGTGGTCAATTTAACACTTGGACGAATGTTACCATAATTCGTTTTAATTTTTTTATAGGTACGTTACTTTATGATTTTCAGCCCCCGTAAAGTGGCTGACCTTGTACATTTAAAAGACAAATATGAAAGGAAAATTAAATACGGTAAAAAACTTAGTCTAGAAAAAATATCGCAGCTCCACTTTCAAATAAAAGATACCACGCTACTCGACGCACCCACCGCTCACTTTCATGGGCGAACAATGCAAGCGTATATGCTGGGCGTGTAAAGTAAATATGAATGATTATAGGGACAATGTCGGGGTGGGGTTCTATCGGAGAGACAGCACACTGCCTGGGGAGGTCACAAGTCGTTTATTTCAATAAGACAAGCTTACCTGCCACATCGCTCGACCCTTTCCCTAGTGACGTCACTGACTTATGAGCTTTATTTATATTAATTAACGAGAAATTTATTAGAGCTTGTAACAGAGTGGTTAACTGATGTAATCATTAGGTTTTGTACGAGTATATTTGGTTGTGCGGTCAAACTGAATATAACATAGGGGTCACAATTTGGAGTTCTATAAGGAAACAACATGGGCATGAGGTAAATGTGGCTGAAAAAACTTTTGGAAGAATAAAGAAATAATAAACGACTACTAAAAACAAACATAAGATACAAGTACATGTAGCAGCAACAAAATACGTGTAAAAATTCACTTCTTGCTTGTCGCACAGAGTAAATAGATCGAAACTTGTTAAACTTTTTTAAAATGTGTCGACGAACGAGCGAGCTAATGGAAAGATCCTGCGAGAGTTCGTCGACACGTTAAACGAGGTCAAGCTCTTGTTTTTAAAGCAATTTTTCGATAAAAGTCCTCACCTCCATAAAAGGAAGTGCAAACATTTGAGCAATAATCGATTTAATGAAAGGGGAATCGAAGGGTCCCGTAGGTTTGCGTTTCAAAATTTACGACTGCGTCTAGCATTTAATTGGAAATTCGTGCCGCAATAAAAACGACTTGATGACCTAAAGATTAAAAAGGGAATCTTTAAAATGAAACTGGATGCTAAATGGCTCATGGCTCGCGATCTCACGTTTACAAATGATGCTTTTACTTGAGACTCGATCAGATACATGGATCGGTCGACGCTTATTTGAATAAAATGGAAATAACGAAGAATTTGTGTGAGTTTTACGTTTGTCAGCTTTGGCACATAGTTATTTGCAAGGTATCGGATAAGTTCTGAGACGTGAGATGAGTTGGCATACTTGGCTTGTATCCCAGACTATGCAAAAAATAAAATTGGTTTTAATAATAAAAGGTTGTAAATGATGGTAAATAAGTGCCGTGCCGGGGAGGAAGTGGGATTACCGGTTCGTTTAAGTAGGACTTTTGTCCGTTCAATGCAAAAAAAAACATTTTCATTAAACATCTCAGTCGTGTAATAATTAAAAAAAAAAGGCATTCAGTTAATCGATAACTCATTACTTTTCTAATTCTGTACGGAACAAGTATTTTCTGTTTCAGACATCTTCAGAAACTGTAAAAATGTAAACTGGAAGAAAAATTCTTCATAGCAGTAAATCAATTCAATATTAAAGAGAACAGAACCGCAACCTTTGTAGCAGAAATGTTTTGTTAAACTATTCTGAGTATTCTTTCGCTTGCAACCAGAGTGCTCGTGACATATAAATTTTGCCTATAAAAGAATTTCCTGGAAGTCTGGACAGCGATAGTAAGGAAACCAGGAACGGAACTAATTTTTTTTAAAGAAATGAAATGAACATTCGCCACAAAGAGCCGGATAATAAAATAAAGGTTCTTTCCCTCTCTCGTAAATCTTTCTAACCAACGAATAGAATAGGGAACGAAAATGGTACAATCTTTAACTTTCTGACAGTTTAATAAGATAATAAAAATATAACCAGGAGAAAAGAATTAATATCTCCACACTTTTCGCAGTTTACTTAGATTTGAGTTTTGTAATTCAACAAAAACAATCTTTCAATCTTTTTACGAAATGAACTTTCGTGAATGCTTGAATGTTTTTAAACTTTTTGGTCTCAAATAGTAGTGACCGACCGAAATTTCGGTTTCGGTTTCGGTTTCGGCCGGTTTCGGCCAAAAAATCTAGTTTCGGCCTTAGTTTCGGTTTCGGCCAAAATATAGCCGAAACTTTCGGCCCTGCCGAAACTGAAGTGTTCGTGCATTTTCGTGCGAGGTCAAGGCAGTGACTGTATTTGAAACATAAATTAACGGTTTCTTCTTTGAAATAATACTATTTTTTTAACTCAGTAATTTCGTATTTCTGAATAGAGTGATTGTTGAGACTACAAATCCAGTGAAAAATTGAAAACGATGATTTTTTATAATTTAGAATATGGCTCAGTAGAAGTTAAAGAACATAGCAAAATAACAATTTCTTAAAAATCAGCTATGACCATAAGTTTTTTTTTTACGGCACGTTGTGTTCCACGCGAGCCTCAAAGAGTGTCAGCATTATAACGGGGCCACTCCTGGGGGCCAAAGCCTGCCGGGGTTGCGGGACTAACGAGTTACCGTGACCCCGGAACGTAAAGGGCTATTGAAGGACATCGTGGATTTTAGTCAGTACGAGTCGTGACAGTCTCTCCCGCCCTGCCCAGTGTGGGAGAACTCATTTGATGATTTTACCACGAAAAAAGAAATGTCCATAAGTTTTCCGTATTATCATTACTTTCCAGAATTTGATCCTTATTAGCAACACTATCGAATGGTGTAATAATACAGGCTGTGGTTTTTTTTCCAAAATCTGCGGTTTCGAATACTTCCCAGGATTTTTGATTTTTTTTTAAATCTAATGATGCTTTTTAGTTTTCGTCAAAATCGGTCTTCAGTAATCCTGTATATAGACTTTTTCTTATGTGTTAAAAAATGTTTAAAAAAAAATTAGAAAACAATCGAAATTTTAAATGTGTTAAAAAGTTTCGGTTTCGGTTTCGGTTTCGGCCGAAACTGAGAGCAAGGCCGAAAGTTCGGTTTCGGTTTCGGTTTCGGCTGGAAAACCAGTTTCGGTCGGACACTATCAAATAGGTTCGTTGTAGGTATGTATCTCGTTATAATATCAAGATGCAGGCGTGATACGCCGAAGAAATTATGTCGAAAGCTATAACGTGGAGTAACTTGCAGGTAGCTTTTACCCTAAAGGGTTGGGGTATTAGCTACAGCACACTTTCGTCGTAATTTAAGATCCCATTGAATTTCCTCTAGGTTTTTCCGCAAAACTAGATTTGAGAAGAAACTCCGTCTTTCGTTGGCTTTTGTTGACATCTTCGTTGCCTTGTTTTGTTTGTATTTAAATAGGTAATCATTTTTAAGTGGTATCAAACGGGTTGAGCTACTATTTCCATAGCACCTATTTTAAGAGCAATTAGTAATAATAAATACATAAAAGATAGGTATATACATATAAATAATAATATCACATTACCTTGGCATTGTTTGTATAAAGGTAGATCACAATCAAACAAAATAAGAAAGAAACGATTGCTCAAAACAATTGAAGGAACTAATAAGATATAAAAGTAGATGGAGAGGGAAAAGGAGAAAGAGTACACAATGATCTTCCGATTTAAACGTTAGTGTCCTCACACATCGGATGCTGTGTGCCTGCCCTAGGTGCGGCCCGATAGTCGGAAGTTTGCACTGTGTGCAGTAATGTGAGTAAACCGACGAGAACCAACGGCTTCAAACTGTCCATAAGCCATGATAAAACATACCCCTTTGAAATAAACGTTGCCGCTCACTAGGAATTTCTCTATATAGGGTGACTGGTAATTAGTGCACGATACTTATACACGTGATTGTGCTCATGATAACCAATAACTTTTACCAGGCCTGGCTCACTCCGCAGTGTAGGTATAAAACTGCAAGCATTGGCGGGGACCACTTCGGAGTGGACATTTAGTCGGTTGCCGCGCGCCGCCCACTACGCACGCGCTTACTTATAGAATATTTAAGTTTGGTGTTTGGTTGAATTTACGCATGAGTTAAAAAAAAATATATATGATGAGGAAAAAAAAATACTGCATAACGTTTGGTTGTTTAAATAATGACAGTGATAGGAGCCTCACGTTTCACACACTACCGCGTGATTTCGAAAGGTAAGAAAAAAAGTGAATATTTATCTATGTAGAACATATTTAATAATGATCAAAAAACTATCTACCTGCTTGTGGCGTGCTTATTAATGTCATTCAAGTACCGGCTAGTAATCATGATCAGTTAAGCATGATTAGGTAGGTTACAAATTTGGCCTACAAGACGACCAAGATAAATAAAATAGACGATTATCAAACCTGACATCACTCTCACTCACCTAAGCTGAATACGGGTAGGTCGAATTATGATCGGTAGAAAGTAGGAAGATGTTTACGTTATTGTTTAGACACGTTCAAACTCAGAAAATAGCTACACTACGCATTCAAGGTCAGCGATCGTAATTCTCTTCGTGACTTTTTTACCTACTTACCTACAAAGACACGCAACACAGGGCCTGTGACAGTGAAATTAATGAAATGATAAGGACTACCTAGTTACCTATTTTGCCGTAAACGATAACAATCGATCTTTAAAGTTATGACTACAGCTTGGCCAGAACGGATTGAAACGGAACTAATCTTTTTGTTTCTGACAACGTTTTAAAATTTTTGATATTTGATGTAAACAAAGACCGCAGGTTTGTTAGATTTATTATTGTGCCACAAAACTAACTTACTAAGAGAGAAAAAAAAAATATTACAGCTTGGCCAGAACGGGTTGAAACGGAACTAAAATTTTTATTTCTGACAGCGTTTTAAAATCTTTGATATTTGATGTAAACAAAGACCGCAGGTTTGTTAGATTTATTATTGTGCCATAAAACTAACGTAATAATTGAAAAAATAAATAAAATAAAATCATTCAAAGTGCTGGTAGTGCGAAGACAGTGGCGACTTCCGGTTTTCTACATTTTTATGTCAAGCTGCGCGGCAGAGGCACCGCACGACTTGCCTAACATTTCAAATATTTTTAAATATTGTTCTTAAGATGAAAATATGTTTAAAAATATAAAAATAATACGTAGAAAAGATAATAATTATTATAAACCCGACTTGCGACCTGACTGCGTCATAATAACGAATAAAAATTTTATTTTTAAATTTTGAAATCTCTTAAATACATATTTTATATTATAAACGAGTTTTAGTCATTGGATACATAAACTGGGCTGCCGTTGTAAGGCGACTAAAAAGTCACGGTGTATATATTATTCCTCACGTAAGGTGCCGTAGGTACCTACTGTTAACATTCTGTGCTACCAATCGATATAAATATGAAGTAATCGATGACGAAACAGAAAAAGATATAGGCTGATGATAAAAACAAAATTCCTTGAGGGACTTAAGGAGGTAATGAGGAGTGATATATATTTATGTTAATATTAATTAACATAAATATATAAGTAATTAAACAATGCATAAAATACGTATTCCTACATAACTGTGCCCAAACTCGCGAGTCGCAACCCTATTGAGCTTGACCGACAGTAACCTTTTAATGTCGTTGGCGTCAGATAAACTAAAATGAACTCTCGCGCGTCACTATTCAGTTCATTTTTGCTTGCGCACGGGAAGTTTAGGCTATTATAAAAGTAGGTGGGTGATGCGGGTGCAAGTAAAAATGGACTCTATTCTTTCGTGCATAGATTTTACATTTGTTTGTTTTCTTTTTGGGAGTAAGCCTTCTGTGCCTTTAGGTACTATTATATATTCTGTGCTTTTACTATGGGAACAAATCTGAAAACTCGAAAAAAAAATCAGCTGTTCAGTACATTTATGTTTGCTTAATGTACTGAACAGCTGATATTTTTTTTACGATTTCGGCTTTGCTCCCATAATAAAAATTGATTGTTATCATGAGCACAATCATGTGTTTAAGTATCGTGCACTAATTACCAGTCACCCTATATATAGTCTATAGTCTAATTTTTGACAGCTAATCCGTCTGCGGGGTGGATAAAAGGCAGAAAATATTGAAGAACAAAAGAGATTTGGGTAGAACTCTCTAGAGATTGCACTTATTTCATTTAACGGAAGTGTCTATGGAGAAAAGTGAATTCGAGGTTGGCCACCCAGAATTCTCCAAACATGGCAAGAAACACAGGCAATCATCGAGCTCAACCGTGCTCGTCTAACAATGCCGAACAATCGCGTCAGATTACGTTCGTATAATTTCCGTTAAATTAACCTTATGGTGTGACATATTACTTCCGCGTCGATGGGTGCGACAGTAAGGGTATACTGAGTATAAGATTATTTCTGCTCATTATGTCACAAATACCATCATCGTCATCTTTATTGGCTTTCCGCTTGTTTTGACACCGACTTCCAGTTTAATAAGATATTGTTAATGTTGGCAATCTTGTTTATTTTACAGGTGGTTAACTATCTAAGTTTTCTGATGTTTGCAATATAACTTCTATAAACTAGATGTTAACTATTCCAAGGTTAATACTGTAGCCTGAAAAGGCTACTTCAATAGAATTATATTAGGTTAATAGATATTAAAATGAATTGCGTGTCAGCAGACAGAGATAATTCATGACAAAATTATCCTAATACGTTTCTGTTAACGTGTAGGTTTCAGGTTCCTTGGTAGCATTTACCCAATTTGTTTCATTGTAGGTTATGGTTTGGTAACATCTGAAACTCTGAAACGTCGCACTCTATGCAATACTGGTTGGTTTGTGTACGCAATGTTTGGTCAACTGTGAACCAGCTTAAAGGGTTAGATGGTAATCCGTAGATATGGGCATGATTTGGCTGTCGGTCAGACTGGGGCTTGGGTCTCCATCAGCAAATAACTTTCCATCTAAAGCTCGACTATAGTTCTTATATCGTATCGTTTCAATCGTATTGTGCGAGAAGTAAGTTAGGTATACCTTTAAATTTCATAGCTATACGCTACACAATATGTAGCCCACTTTTGTTTCATTTGGTTTGTAAGTTTGGAAATACATTTTTCATAAAACGGAAAATACTCGTAAATGTTACGTAAGTTAAATAAATACACATTTTATAAACTGTTTCTAAAAATTGTTTCTGACATCCGACTAGCAGTAGAGGGAAAGAAGTCAAGTACATTGCGTTGCATGCTATAAAATGGTAATCCAGGTTATGATTGGCACTAGTAAAATTTTCACAGCTCCCGTGTCGGTCGGCTGGCTGGCTGGCTGCCTGCGCGCCGCGATAGGTCAGTTTAATCGGATTCTTTATTCATGAGACCACCACCACTGCACCGACGCTGTATTCAAAATTACACTTCGCATATTAACTGGAATTAACACCAGTTTATAATTTTGGAACGACTGTATCCGACTTAATTTATGCGCTCAATTTGTCGAACCAATTTTATCAAATTAGCCATTACGTGTATTTTTTTAACCGAAAATGTATGTGCATTATTTTCTTGGTTCGCCTACTCATCTTATAAGGTTATGAGAAACTCCAAGATATAAGATAATCGTCGATTCAAGGCAATGCATTCGAGATTAGACGCGGTACGTGCGCTGTGTGCATCATCGACGCGGTCCGTGAGAGCTAATTTGAAGTCTCAGTTACCCTTTATACTCAGCTACAAAGCACCTTCTGATCTTATATTTAATCTCTTGAGATAATGATCGATTGTTTTATTTGAACGTTAGTCATTGTTACATCGTTGTCCTTCATTTTAAAAGGCTTTAAAATAGAATAACTCTCTTTTGGTATTTGTAAGTTGTGGTTAAAATTTTATTATGAACATGTTTGCTGATTAATATGAATACGATGACGATGGATTTCAGATTGCAGGCAAACGCATCAATAATGTCATTTATCTGCAGACACGTACATAATGTAGGCTCGGGGCAGCGGTAGACGCGGTCCGATTTACTTCAATTTGAGCCCATGTCGTGTGGCGATGCGGCCGGACTGAAAATTTAATGCCACGAGCCTCTCGTTACTCTGTGTCAATGTTCGGCACCCAGTACATATGAAGGTATATTTATACTGCTTCCTCAGCCAGTCGGGAGAACGTATTGCATTTTCTATGTAGTGGATTAATAGTCAATGTATGGAAGTTCACTTTGTAAGCTCTGTGAGCTTTTGTTTCAGATGTAAGTATTTCGTACGTGACGGCTTGCTCGTGTGGCCGCGCGTCATATTTTATGTAGCGTTGTTTTTCTCTTATAAATAATAACATGCGGTTGGTTTTGCAATAGAAGAAGTCCTATAATATTGTTGAAAAGGTAACCTATACGAAAGTTTTATAAGTAATTAACTATCAAACGCAATTTTGATTTGAGAGCTTTTGCAATATATTTTATTAAATTAAATGAACCGTATAATAATAATTATGTTATTGTGGGACATAGACAAACAGTCATTTTAGTATGGAGAAATATATAACGTTAAATATCGTAACAACCTATACTAAAATGACCACTAAGCGAATGATTCCCAAGCGAAAACAACATTTTAATTGGGTTTCTAACATCCATCGGTACTTCACTATCAATTTACTAAACTGAATTCGTAAAGTTATAATGAAATTCCAAACTTCAAATTGAAACGTTTGATATTTAACAAGCCTTTAAATTAGTCAGTCACTCACAACTAACAATCGCAAATGGATTTATGTTGTCGATTCGTTTAACTTCAGCACATAACATACCTGAATAATTATCCTGGAGTAGTTTATTTATACAATGAGCCATGTTATGTGGATTTCGGTAATTTAACACGGAATCGCTCTACCGGGATTAAACGTATTTTATGTGATCCAGGATTAAATGTGCTTCTATTCTATCGCAATGTCAACGAAATGCGTTCAGTGATTCTAAGCTCAATGTTTTGAGACTGAATTAGTGCGTTGTACGGTCGAGGGGATATAGGGTAAAATACCCAATAATTGACCCTTTAAGTACCCGGTGAACGAAACCAACCAAATAGTTCATGTTCTAATAATTAAAAATCGAAGATACGACGACCGAGATGTGGTGGCCCAGTGGTATCGGCCCCGACTTACGAGTTGTAGGTCGTGGTTTTGAACCCCGCCAGGCGCATTAGTTTTGTGTAATTTATTTCATCACCACTGCTCTCAAAACGGTGAAGGAAAACATCGTGAGGAAACCGGCATGTCCTAGAATCAAAAATTCGAAGATATGTGGCATCTGCCAACCCGCACTGGGCCCGCGTTGTGGATTATGGCCCACTCCCTCTCACAGAGAGGAGGCCAGTATCCCAGCAGTGGGAACATTATAGGCTGATGATGATGATGATGACGACTACCCTTTATCAGTTAGATCCAATTTTTGGTGAACATAAATCATATAAAATTACTATAGTTTGGGTAAATACGAGTACAATATGGGAAAAAAGAGCTTTCAGTTTTAAAATCGAAGTATTTACATTTACGCAGCCACTTGCTCTAACGCCTCTGTTCGTTTGAAGTACAGTCGCTAGCATAGCAACCAATTCCAATCTGTCAAAAATGTTTCACTTTATCAAAAAACAAGAAGGGTTATATTCGATTGGGAAATGACTGCTTAGGGTAAGAGCTGGCGTCTGTACTTTCCGAAATGGCTGAATCGATTTTCCTTCACAGATATCTGATGATGTAAGGATTCTCTAAGACAACTTTATTAAAATATAAAAAAATTAGGGTTCTAAAGGTAAGAAATCTTCTACTGGGCGCTGGCGAAGTCGCAGACATAAGCCAGTTTTAGAATAAATGAGATGAACCGAAACTTTCAAAACAACAATATTTTGCAAACAGGGGAATGAAGAACGGATTAAACCCATTTTGTCCATCCATCCGGTGAAGCAATGCTCATCGACGTTTTCAATTGCTTTTTTGCTATTACTTTTCTGTAGGGTATAGATGGCTCCCGGGTCGACGGCGCGTGGTGTCCCGGAACGCGCGCCTCAAATAGCGTCAGCAAAATGACGGGGCCTCCTCTCAGAGTGCCAAAGCCTGCCGGGGTCGCGGGATTATAAGACAAAGGCCTATTGAAGGACACCGTGGATTTTAGTCAGTAGGAGTCTGACAGTCCCTCCCGTCCTGCCCGGGATGAGAGGACTCATACCACGTTAAAAAAAAAAACCTACATATAACATACTTACCGATGATGGTATAGGAATGGAGGAATTATGGTAACATTCGTCCAAGTGTTAAATTGACCACATGTCATTACGTAAAAAAGTCAAAAGTTTTGTTATAAAGATCAAGTGACAAAATGTCCATACGACAAAAAGTGAAAATGATTTTATATCTACAAGTTAAATTTATTAACGACATTGGAACAGAAAGGGCTTTTGAAATAAAAAATAATGAAATTTGATCTATTACCTATCTAAAAAACAAATCCAGGCGTCGTTTTATAACAAAATCTAGGGAATTATGGTAACATTCGTCCAAGTGTTAAATTGACCACATGTCATTACGTAAAAAAGTCAAAAGTTTTGTTATAAAGATCAAGTGACAAAATGTCCATACGACAAAAAGTGAAAATGATTTTATATCTACAAGTTAAATTTATTAACGACATTGGAACAGAAAGGGCTTTTGAAATAAAAAATAATGAAATTTGATCTATTACCTATCTAAAAAACAAATCCAGGCGTCGTTTTATCACAAAATCTAGGATTTTGAGCCATGTACAATATGACTTTTGGACATTGTAACACTTGTTGATTTTTGCAAAACTTCATTCTAACCAAATAGGAATATGACATTAGGTTATTCTGACATGTGGACATTTTAACACTTGGACGAATATTACCATAAACCAATTGAAGAATTATATAGCCCCTTTTATCACACACAGGAAGAAGTAAGTAGTTTTCTTTTGTTTTCCTAACCCATACCCATAATAATGCTAAATAAGAAATACAAAAGTATGTGGGTAATTAGGTATACTTTTATTTTTAGAATTGGGAAAGCCTTTCCCCAGCGGTGAGATACTACAGTGTCCAATAGAATTAGAGTGTCATATAAATTAAAACAATTATTTTTCATTAATATAATGTAAGTAGTCTTTTGTTGTGAAGATCACTAACTGGAAAAACACATATTGTAAACAATTTGTACCTCAGTAAAACACCGGTAAATCCTACTAACACTAGCACTAACAAGGAGTGGACTTTATACTTGCAACCACAAACAACAGGTTTTGTTGTACTTCCCGAGTTCAACTTGTAACCCCATTTAACTTAGCCTGTCTGCCCTATTATTCTTTGGAATCGGTTTGAAAATATACCTTTGGAACGGATTTCATCATGAGAAAAGTAATTTCGATTAGTTTTTGGTTTAAAACTAAAACATTTAATGTAATAGCTAATTTTCATGTAATCCATATTGTTTCACTTCTGGGCAACAACTATTAAAATACTTGAAGCAAGAGCCTTATTGCTTCAAGTATTTTAACCACTTCCCTGTCCGATGAATCACATGTGACTCACGACCATTGTTTATCTATTGTGTCTGCTGCGCGGACAGTGAAAGTGTTAATAGCCTATATTGTATCCCACTGCTGGGCTTAGGTATGTACTTTTATCCCTCTACCTTAAGTAGTACTTGAATGAGGTTCGTTCAAGTACTACTCAAGGTTACAAGAAGAACGTAGATAGGACTATAAGAAACCTACATAATTATGTTGATTAAATCATATTAGTTCCAAAATAAATGATTCCATACGATTTTTATTCACTTCTTTCTGCTATTCGTCGAGTTTGTATTCTGTCATTCATTTGAACCAATAGATCTCGGATAACAAAGTGGAACGTTAAATATCGTAGTCATCACCTACTCGATAACACATTCAAATCGTTCTCCTTTCAAGCGAATATCAAAAGGAGAAATTCTCAACGTTTTAAACATGCAAGTAGATATTTCGAGAAGTAACATTATTCGTGGTACATTATTCATGAAGGTATGTCTTGGTAACGAGCCGGATTGAAAGCGAAACCTACTGTCGATAATGAACTAACATTTTTTATTACGAAACCAATTCATTCATTGCTTTCAAATTAGGACGACGATTGGCTCTTGTCTTTATTCTGAGGCTTTCACTGGAAAATATATTAATGTATGCGACCCTGTTTTTTTTTTTGTGGACGTACATGTAAAACAAAGGTTATTAAAGCTCTCGGCGAGCTTAATTGCCGGGTGAGAGCGTCCGTTGTACAGAAAACATAAGTACATACTCATTACTGTCGCGTCCTGCCGCGAGGCAAACACATATTTATTTCTAGTATAGGTTTTGTTTATTATAAATACAAAGTATACATACAACATAGCAAAGATTATTTCGATTTTTAGGGTTCCGTAGTCAACAAGGAACCCTTATAGTTTCGCCATGTCCGTCCGTCCGTCCGTCCGCAGTTTAGCTCAGAGACGCACAGTACTAGAGAGCTGTAATTTGGTGTAAATATACGGATTTGTTGTGCCAAAAAAGTGGTAAAATAAAATCTCGTAAAATATTTTTTTTAGGGTACCTCCAGTACTTACACGTAAAGTGAGGATTTTTTTTTTCTCGCGTACCCCTTAGTGTGCGGTATCATTAAATAGGCCTTTAAAAAATAATGATAGTTTCCATTAACAATTTTTTGATAAAAAAATTCGTTTGTGAAATATTAAGCTTTAAAGTGCTAAATTTTGCTCGATTCGAGTGTCCCCCCCCCCTCTACCAGCCAAACGGTTATGTTTGGGGATGTGAAAAAATTCACAATAGTAGTACATATAACGAAGTTTAAAAGAAAATTATCATGACTAAGTAGGCTTTACAACTTTACGAGTAATAGTCGACCAACTTATAAAATGTAGTTGATATCATATTTTCTTAAACAAAATGTATCGGAGACAACTGCAAATGTAAGTTTGTCAACTTTATTTTTACAGCTTTTATAGGTATGTTTTTTGGGGATAGGTAGGTTTTTATCGTCAACTATTTTTAACTAAATTCAAAAAAAGGAGGAGGTTCTAAATTCGTTGTAATATTTTTTCTTATGTATTTTCCCCGATTTCTCAAAGACTCCTGGACCGATTTTGAAAATTCTTCTTTTTTAAATTAAATTCAGCGAATCAGTTTAGTTAGTTCGCATAAGTATTTTGATCTGCAACTACGGAACCCTACACTGTGCGTGGCCCGACACGCACTTGGCCGGTTTTTTTTTTTAAATATTATAAATATTGTTATTCAAGGTGTAAACGGATCGTTTAAGACGCAAAAATTCCGTAGATCATATTGCTGATAAACAATTTTTGTTATGTAAAATCACAATTTACTATAAAATTATATATAAGAAACATAATTATATGATAGATGTATATGTATACAGGATCAATTTTTCAACTGGTTGTGGTTGGATAGGTATATAATCCGAAACTACTAAGTAATATTTAATAGTGAAGAGGACTTGATTTTTTTTATAAAAATGATCGTTGTACTTATATCCCCAACTTTTCACGGATACTAAAAGTTTGGCATTTTCATCCCAATCTTTTCCGGCTTTCAAAAGTTAAAGTAAACAATAAATTATTAAATACAAACCCTCGTAATTTATTACAAGAAAAGTGCACAACAATGGCCCGGTTGCACATGACTTCAAAGAGACCGCGGAGTCTTTGACGTCGAAGGTCGAAAAGTTGAATATCAGCCGAGAGCAGCTCGCCACCGTGAAAACGTTATATTGCCACAGAATATATAATAGTACCTAAAGGCACAGAAGGCTTACTCCCAAAAAGAAAACAAACAAATGTAAAATCTATGCACGAAAGAATAGAGTCCATTTTTACTTGCACCCGCATCACCCACCTACTTTTATAATAGCCTAAACTTCCCGTGCGCAAGCAAAAATGAACTGAATAGTGACGCGCGAGAGTTCATTTTAGTTTATCTGACGCCAACGACATTAAAAGGTTACTGTCGGTCAAGCTCAATAGGGTTGCGACTCGCGAGTTTGGGCACAGTTAGGTAGGAATACGTATTTTATGCATTGTTTAATTACATATATATTTATGTTAATTAATATTAACATAAATATATATATCACTCCTCATTACCTCCTTAAGTCCCTCAAGGAATTTTGTTTTTATCATCAGGCTATATCTTTTTCTGTTTCGTCATCGATTACTTCATATTCATATCGATTGGTAGCACAGAATGTTAACAGTAGGTACCTACGGCACCTTACGTGAGGAATTATATACACCGTGACTTTTTAGTCGCCTTACAACGGCAGCCCAGTTTATGTATCCAATGACTAAAACACGTTTATAATATAAAATAATATGTATTTAAGAGATTTCAAAATTTAAAAATAAAATTTTAATTCGTTATTATGACGCAGTCAGGTCGCAAGTCGGGTTTATAATAATTATTATCTTTTCTATGTATTATTTTTATATTTTTAAACATATTTTCATCTTAAGAACAATATTTAAAAATATTTGAAATGTTAGGCTTTATTACCTCATCCGTGACATTCGCCACCCAAGTCGTGCGGTCATCAAGCGACCGGCCGGAGATCATCAAGCGACGTCCATCGCAGTGGGCGTCTACCACTTGATTTTGTACGCTTGGCAAAAAACAGTAGAAAACCGGAAGTCGCCACTGTGCTCTCGCTCTCACTTTGAATGTTTTTTTCAATTATTACGTTAGTTTTATGGCATAATAATAAATCTAACAAACCTGCGGTCTTTGTTTAGATC
The DNA here is from genome assembly GCA_036375495.1 of Agrotis segetum. Lineage (NCBI taxonomy): Eukaryota > Metazoa > Arthropoda > Insecta > Lepidoptera > Noctuidae > Agrotis > Agrotis segetum. The sequence continues at coordinate 1,022,620 of JAQSVV010000150.1, forward strand.
AAATATCATAGATTTTAAAACGCTGTCAGAAATAAAAATTTTAGTTCCGTTTCAACCCGTTCTGGCCAAGCTGTAATGAATTTTTTTTTTTTTTCTTAATAAGTTAGTTTTGTGGCACAATAATAAATCTAACAAACCTGCGGTCTTTGTTTACATCAAATATCAAAAATTTTAAAACGTTGTCAGAAACAAAAAGATTAGTTCCGTTTCAATCCGTTCTGGCCAATCTGTAGTCATAACTTTAAAGATCGATTGTTATCGTTTACGGCAAAATAGGTAACTAGTCCTTATCATTTTCAATTCATTGTCACAGGCCCCGTGTTGCGTGTCTTTGTAGGTAAGTAGGTAAAAAAGTCGCGAAGAAAATTACGATCGCTGACCTTGAATGGGTAGTGTAGCCATTTTCTGAGTTTGAACGTGTCTAAACAATAACGTAAACATCTTCCTACTTTCTACCGATCATAATTCGACCTACCCGTATTCAGCTTAGGTGAGTGAGAGTGATGTCAGGTTTGATAATCGTCTATTTTATTTATCTTGGTCGTCTTGTAGGCCAAATTTGTAACCTACCTAATCATGCTTAACTGATCATGATTACTAGCCGGTACTTGAATGACATTAATAAGCACGCCACAAGCAGGTAGATAGTTTTTTGATCATTATTAAATATGTACTACATAGATAAATATTCACTTTTTTTCTTACCTTTCGAAATCACGCGGTAGTGTGTGAAACGTGAGGCCCCTATCACTGTCATTATTTAAACAACCAAACGTTATGCAGTATTTTTTTTTCCTCATCATATATATTTTTTTTAAACGCATGCGTAAATTCAACCAAACACTAAACTTAAATATTATTATAAGTAAGCGCGTGCGTAGTGGGCGGCGCGCGGCAACCGACTAAATGTCCACTCCGAAGTGGTCCCCGCCAATGCTTGCAGTTTTATACCTACACTGCGGAGTAAGCCAGGCCTGATATTGCTTTAATATTATGCCATTATTTTACAAAACACAGGCAACGTACACACCGCAATAAAAAGTTAATAAATTAACCTGACTTAAAATACTTTCAACGTAAGTCCCTACGTTGATTGATCTACAAAATTACAAATTACTCATTGTATGCCAACCCAAAAATAAAGTGAGTATGTTTTTTACCTTTTCACGGCCTAAACAACTGTGATGACAAGAGGAAAACTACAATCATTTATGATAATAGAGCCATGAGTCTTTCGAATCACGATTAGTACCCACGATTGTTAAGTCTAAATTAACAGTTCTTACGACTTGTACTTGATGCCCTAAGCAATCCAAGCCTATGGGACCCTTTATCCACTATTATCTGCCTAGTTTTTTAACATAATCATTACATCTAGGTATTCTCGATTATTCATGGAAAAAAAAGGGAAATTCTGTTGACTTACATATTGCATGATGCAATAGAGAGTGAAGAGAACTAGAAAATTTAAGCTTTCTGTGCGTCACGGATATCGGAGGGGGGTTCGTATCCGAAAACAAAATTAATAGCCGCAGCGGTGTCCATAATCATCAACTTTTATAGATACCTTTGTTATGTAATATCTCAATTTTTGATTTGTATTCATCATCATAATCATCATCAGCCGGAGGACGTCCACTGCTGAACATAGGCCTCCCCCTTAGACCGCCACGCCGAACAACAATTCGCCACTTGCATCCATCGGCTGCCTGCGACCCTCACGATGTCGTCGGTCCACCTAGTGGGAGGCCTGCCTACGCTGTGTTTTCCGGTCCGTGGTCGCCACTCGAGAACTTTTCTTCCCCATCAGTTGTCAGTTCTACGAGCGATGTGGCCTGCCATTTGCCATTTGCCATTTCAACTTGCAAATTTTATGAGCTACGAGTATGTCGGTGACTCTGGTTCTTCGCCGAATAATATTTTTTTACAATACAAAAAGAAAAAACACGTATTCAGTCATTTCTACCAAAGATTAATATATCATAAGGACGGTGACTGAAAAATCAGCCTGTATAAATATTTTTTTGAGTCCAGGCACCAAAAGTGCCCACTGATGCCCTAAGCAATTGCTTAATTTGCATATGAGTTAATGCGGTGGTTCGAAGTCGTGGGCAAAAGCTTGCCCTAAATAATTAAGGTTTGCGAACAGCTTGGATGCAAGCATAGTTACATCACGGTAATAATATCTACAGTACTTGATCTTCATACAAACGGACGAAACGCGAGCTATACCTACGTGCCTCGATGTCGGGGCGCGCTCGGTGCGCTGACAGTCACGGCCGTACCGTAGTGATGAACGGACGGTGTGTTGTTTTTTTAACAAAATCAGTTCATGGACATAATTTAATATGACGAGTAGGAAATATTGTAGTCCGGTCAATTTAGACATTCGAGGTTACATAAAGTCCCAGCAAGCTGAATTTCTGTGAAGTTGTTCAAAACATAATTATAAACAATGTCTAAAAGTTCCCCATCATTCCCCTGTAAGGAAAAAAAAATATTCAAGGTCAAAGGTAAAAAAAATGAGTTTTTCGCGATTTTCAGCAAAACGGTAAGTTTTATCATACAAGTACCTCAGACAAAAATTGTAGATCATAAAATTATCTATAAAAATGTCATCATCTGCCTAGCCTTTTCCCAACTATATTGGGGTCGGCTTCCAGTCAAACCAGATTTAGCTGGATATCAGTATTTTACATGGAGCGACTGCCTGTCGGACCTCCACAACCCAGTAACTGGGTAATACAATACCCCTTGGTAAGACTGGTTGTCAGACTTTAGAGCTTCTGACTAACAGTAACGACTGTCAAAGATCTACAAATGACAGCCGGGACCAACGGCTTTACGTGCTTTCCGAGGCACGGAGGAAACTCGCTATGATAGATGGTCACCCATCCACAGACCAACCTCGTCAAGCGCGGCTTAACCCGGAAGATCAGCCTGTGCGGCTGTGATTATTTAGCCACGAGCTCCTCCTGCATATGAGTTAATGCGGTGGTTCGAAGTCGTGGGCAAAAGCTTGCCCTAAATAATTAAGGTTTGCGAACAGCTTGGATGCAAGCATAGTTACATCACGGTAATAATATCTACAGTACTTGATCTTCATACAAACGGACGAAACGCGAGCTATACCTACGTGCCTCGATGTCGGGGCGCGCTCGGTGCGCTGACAGTCACGGCCGTACCGTAGTGATGAACGGACGGTGTGTTATTTTTTTAACAAAATCAGTTCATGGACATAATTTAATATGACGAGTAGGAAATATTGTAGTCCGGTCAATTTAGACATTCGAGGTTACATAAAGTCCCAGCAAGCTGAATTTCTGTGAAGTTGTTCAAAACATAATTATAAACAATGTCTAAAAGTTCCCCATCATTCCCCTGTAAGGAAAAAAAAATATTCAAGGTCAAAGGAAATAAAAATGAGTTTTTCGCGATTTTCAGCAAAACGGTAAGTTTTATCATACAATGTACCTCAGACAAAAATTGTAGATCATAAAATTATCTATAAAAATGTGTTAATACTTTTTTTCTTACGAGCCACCGTTTCAGAGATATAACGATTCAAAAAGTTATAAAAGTTGTTATCGTCATATGCATCTAATGAGGTAGTGTACTTAGCGCGTTTTTTTTAACGTGGTTTGCCCAGTAGGCCTACTCCACGGGTCAGTTGTGATCCTGTTTATTGTAAAACTATTGCAAAATAACGGAAATTTTCAAAGATTGGGAAAGATAAAAGCGTGCCTGTCCCTGTGTTCAATTTACTTGTATCCAAAATGAAGATGAAGAAAAAGCAGGAGAAGAAGATCAAGAAGAAGAACAAGAATTTGAAACTTACGAATGAGACGAATAAACTTCAACACTTTTTTTTCATTTACATCGCTTTTATCTTTCCCAATCTTTGAAAATTTCCGTTATATTGCAATAGTTTTACAATAAACAGGATCACAACTGACCCGTGGAGTAGGCCTACTGGGAAACCACGTTAAAAAAAACGCGCTAAGTACACTACCTCATTAGATGCATATGACGATAACAACTTTTATAACTTTTTGAATCGTTATATCTCTGAAACGGTGGCTCGTAAGAAAAAAATTATTAGCACATTTTTATAGATAATTTTATGATCTACAATTTTTGTCTGAGGTACTTGTATGATAAAACTTACCGTTTTGCTGAAAATCGCGAAAAACTCATTTTTTTTACCTTTGACCTTGAATATTTTTTTTTCCTTACAGGGGAATGATGGGGAACTTCTAGACATTGTTTATAATTATGTTTTGAACAACTTCACAAAAAATCAGCTTGCTGGGACTTTATGTAATTTCACTCACATTTTTTTGTCTAAATTGACCGGACTATTGTGCTGTTTTTGGGTGTATGAATTCGTCAATAACGTATCCAGTCATAAGTTTTTTTTTTAAATACCTGTAAACTCTGAAAAGTACTGACTATAAAATAATTTTACTTAAGTACTAGTAGCGGGCAGGTAGGTACATAATGTGTGACTTTTTAGTGGATAAATATTTTCTATTATCTCACGAAAATAAGGGTATTTGGATTAATAAATACAGTGAATATACTAAAGGAAAGTTACTGAAACGAGTGAAATAGGCAGTTCTGAATGAATCATGATACGGTAGGTACTTACGCTTGTGTTAAAATCCTTCCTATTCAATATACAAAGTATTTTATTTGTTTACTGATATAAAAAAAGTATATTTACAATCACAAAACTAAATAGATACAGAAAGTAGGCAAATTTAATTAAAATGCTGGAGACGGGCGTCGGATCGAACAGCCCTAGCGCATGTTTACGTACCGCGCGGCTGTAGGTATTTATTTCTATCATGCGGCCGAGATCCACTACTGTAGATATTTATACTGTGGTTACATAGCACCCTGTGCGGCTAAGAGACTTGGATATCCTACTAAAAACTAGTTAAGTCTTAAATAAGTATACTGCTCATAATAGGAAATAATTATACAATGTGTTGATCTGCAACCTAGTCAAATTCAAGGACGTGATTATACTCATGATTCTCGACCCAAATCAACAATAAAATAGATAGGTATTTTTTTATTTTATTTTTCCTTTTTCTGAAATCCGTAAGTGTGAACTAGTTTCTTCAAGAGTAGTAGATTCAATTCACGCACACCAGCTGCTCATCGCTGTGTGCGTACCTACGCGCGGACTGCGTAGTCGGGTGATTCTCTTTCATTTGTATTTAATTAAGGGTTTAATTCTGAAATACTGTAAAATTTCAACAACAAAAAAAAAGCAGCCCTTATTAGTTTTGCCCGGTACTGTACTTTCAATTGATTATTTATGATTTTTGTGACAACCACCTGAAGTTTGACGAAAATGCAAAAAAACAGCGTGTATAACATAAGTACTCGTTTTATTATAAAGTACAGCCAGTCTCTTTTAAGTTTTTCTCTTTTTCTACCAATTTAATTTTCTACGTAATCATTACTACGTTCTCATAAATAATTAACCAAACAATAACACGGTAATCGCCTGCCGACAGAAGGGTTTGCACACTGTAATAACAAATTGCTTTATAAACCAAACGTAAAAGTATTATAACTGAAAAATCTTTGGCATTTAGGCAAAGGTCCGACCGCCGACGATGAACGAGTAACGAATAGGCCTATACACTCTAAAAAGAGTAGATTTTTTCACTGTACCGAACGCGAGTAACGAGTGAGCTGGCATCGCTGAACGAGTATCGCTGAGCGAGTTAATTTTTGGAAGCTCGTCGCTCAGCGAGCAGAACAGAACGAGTAAAACGAGTCGTCGCCGGCAGTGTGAACAGTCAGAGACCAACTTTTAATATATCTTTCGTTTACATGGAATGTACATTTATTGTGCGTTTCTTGCGAGAGAAAATCGCCGAGAGTTACTCGTTCTCTCGCCGTTGGTCGGACCACTGCCTACAGCGCGCCGTATATAGCGAGTAACTCGCTAATTAATTGGAGAATAAACCAAAGGAGAGTCTACAGAGAATCTTGAGGAGCACAACGTTAAGAAGCTTGGCAACGTTTATATGCGAATAATTCAAAGGGTTTGTTGCGTAGGGTCTAATTAATCAACCTCCCTCGCGGCGGCGGGCCATGCACCTGAGACGACCAGCTTTAACTATGTTCATTACACGTACGTATTTATTTTATAGCCTAATTCTAGTACTTATTCATGCTTAGGGAATTGCAGAGCAATTCTCCGTTAGTTAATTTACAAACAAACAAGGCGAACCGAAAATAAAAACTTTTTTTTTGTTTTTATCGATTTTAAAAATCGCCTGTATCGCGAACCATAATGGAAGAAAATTGATTGCGTATAGGACTTGAACGACTTTCCGATTCAGTACACTGGACATTTTACAAACTAAGCCACCGTTGTCATGTCTTAGATCCAAGTTTGCGCTATCCATTGTTGAAGTGTCTTTCAAAATCTTTAATATCTTCATAAAACTGGTTGCTTACCATGACGTCGCCATCATGACGTTGCCGTCTTAGGGGATACCTAGTAATTCCACTGTGGGAAAGAGAGAGCTATACAAGTCGTCTAGCGCCATCTCGCTCCGACACTAGACTCTCCATTTCATTTACCACTACGTCACGTGGCCCACTTTAATAATAAGATATCTTTTGCACTGTTGCCTCTGTATTATTGAATAGGTAAATGCAAACTTAAAGCTATCGTTGAAAGTTTATTGACATTAATCATTTTCGTTAGATAGGTATTGGTTTTCGAGTTTAACTTTTCAATTCGTATTTGCAAGGCTTCTACTGCAAAAGACTTAATAATTATTATGATCGAGATCTAATTTTGGTTGGTTATTAGTTTAGGTATAAAGCAAATATATTGTGTTGTAATATAAAGCCCGCGGGAACACATAATATGGTTCCGTAAGACAGGCGAAATAATTGCATGTGGGCGAAACCACACGTTTCCCTCCAATAGCTATTATTCACAAACGAACCACTGATTGGATTTAAAACAAAGCTTGAAACTAATTTGTAGACTCGACTACATGAAATCAATTTTAATATAGTTTAAAATATAGGAGGGGAGGTTAAACGGGCGGCCACTTTAGCGGATAGTTTCAATCTAAATTTAATTCCCGACTAAGCGTCTCTTGGTAAGTTAATCGAGTTTCCTGTTGGATTCTTTTCCGCTACGTTCTTTTCCACCGGGCCTCTTCTTTCTTAGTAATCTAGCGCTGTAATGGAAACCCGTTACTCGCTCACTGATTGCATTAATATTATATTAATTTATTCATACAAAATACATTTGTTTAAAAAGAACTTACTGTATTCAGATACGAGTATTTACTGTCAGGTAGAAGATATGTAACAATTAGGTATATTTTTCTCCTATGTATTCTGTTTGCCCCCGGGTCCGGCAAGGACGCGCCCGGCGTCAGCTGTACTGGTGGTCAAGCGAGTTGGCAGCGCTGCGCGAAGCGTGCGTTGCTGCGCGCCGCCGGTACACCAGATTCCGCAGGCGCCGCACCCGACCTCCGGATGCGGCGACTGTAGAGGCGGAGCTGCACGAGGGCTACAGGGCAGCGAAGACCGCCCTCCGCGACGCGATCTGGCGGGCCAAGGAATTGGCCCGCGAGGAGATGCTGGGGACTCTGGACGGGGACCCATGGGGCCGCCCCTACAAGTGGGTGCGAGAAAAGCTCCGCCCCTGGGCTCCCCCGTTGACGCAGAGTCTCCGGCCTCAGTTCGTGGAGGACGTGGTGAGCGCCCTGTTCCCTTCGAGAGGGGAGGAGTATGCTCCCCCGCCCATGGCTCCGTCTCCGACGGAATCTGAGGAGGAAGCTGACGCAAACGCGGATCACAGCGACGACGACGTCTACGAAGCTCCAGAGGTGACCGAGGTAGACCTGAGAGTGGCGGTACAACGGCTCAAAGCCAAAAATACCGCCCCAGGACCCGACGGCCTGCCAGGAAAAGCCTGGGTCCTGGCCTTCGGGACTCTCGGGCCTCGACTAGGGGGGCTCTTAAGCGCGTGCCTGGAGAGGGGCCGGTTCCCGCTTCGTTGGAAGACGGGGAAACTGGTCCTGATCCAGAAGTCCGGGCGCCCTGCGGACTCTCCGTCCGCATTCCGGCCCATCGTGCTGCTCGACGAGGTGGGCAAGCTCTTTGAGAGAGTTATTGCAGACCGCCTCGCCGGGCACCTGAATCGGGTGGGTCCGAACCTGTCGGAGAGCCAGTTCGGCTTCCGCAGGGGGCGCTCGACGGTGGACGCAATTATGCGCTTGAGAGCCCTCACGACGGGGGATGCAGTAGCCCGGGGCAGGGTCGTCTTGGCGGTGTCTTTGGACATCACCAATGCCTTCAACACCCTGCCCTGGAGTTGCATCAGGGAGGCACTCCGGTATCACCGGGTGCCGACCTACCTCCGCCGAATAGTCGAGGACTACCTGACGGACAGAGCCGTCATCTACCCCGGTCACCGGGGAGAGTGGAACCGGCGAGAGATGTCGTGCGGTGTTCCACAGGGTTCGGTCCTGGGACCGCCCTTGTGGAACATCGGATACGACTGGGTGCTGCGCAGCGACCTCCCTGACGGCGTCAGCGTAATTTGTTACGCTGACGACACGCTCGTCCTTGCACAGGGAGAGTCGCACCAGGCGGCGGCCGACGTGGCGACGGAAGCGGTCGCGACAGTTGTCGAGAGGATCCGGCGGTTGGGACTCGAGGTGGCGCTGCACAAGACGGAGGCCATGTGTTTTCATGGCCGCCGTAACGCGCCACCGTCGAGTTACAGCATTACGGTGGAAGGAGTTCCAATCGGCGTACAGGGGACGATGAAGTACCTGGGACTCGTCCTCGACAGCCGGTGGAACTTCAGGGAGCATTTCCTGAGTTTGGCCCCAAGGCTGAACCGTGCAGCGGCCGCCCTCAGGCGACTGCTGCCCAATCTCAGCGGGCCAAACGCTTCCTGCCGTAGGCTGTACGCTGGTGTCGTGCGGTCCATGGCCCTCTACGGGGCCCCTGTGTGGGCCCTGAGCATCCGGACGCGACCACAGAAGCTGGTCGCATGCCAGAGGGTCATGGCTATCCGAATGATCCGGGGATACCGCACGATTGCCGGCGAATCGGCCAACCTGCTTGCCGGATTGCTGCCTTGGGATCTGGAGGCGACTGCCCTCCAGCGCGTCTATGAGTGGCGCGTGGAGGCGCAGCGCCGGGGCGTGAGCCCGCTGCCTCGCGAAGTCGAGGCGCGGCGCGAAGACCTCCGGCGCGATCTCAGGGCAGTATGGAAGGAACGACTGTCGCGACCGACGGCCGGGCACGCCGCAATTGCGGCGGTAAGACCCCTCTTTGAGGAGTGGTTGGAGAGAAGTCATGGCGTCCTTACCTTCCGCCTGACGCAGGTCCTCACCGGGCACGGGTGCTTCGGGAGGTACCTGTGTCTAATGCGGAAGGAGGAAACGTCTGGGTGTCATCACTGCGAAGATCGCCCGGAGGACACGGTGGAGCATACGGTGCAGGACTGCCCAGCTTGGGCGGTGCACCGACGTGTCCTCACGGCTGCGATAGGCGGAGACCTCTCGCGCCCGGCATTGGTTTCGGCCATGCTGCGGGGCGAGACGGAGTGGGAAGCGGTCGCCTCCTTCTGCGAAGCAGTAATGCTCGCGAAGGAGGAGGCGCGCCGCGAGCGAGAGAGGACAGAGTCCTCCCTCCGCCCCAACCGCGGTGCAGGACGCCCACGGCGACGGACGTCGCGCGACGATCTCCGGCCACCGTAGGCGCGGGCATGCGGGCAGCGAGTAAAGGGCAACTCGCTGCCCGACCAAGGACCATGCCCGGGTCGACGGCGCGTTGTGTCCCATGCGCGCCTCAAAGAGCGTCAGCATAATGACGGGGCCCCCCTCTCAGAGGGCCAAAGCCTGCCGGGGTCGCGGGATTATTCCCCTTACCGTAACCCCGGAACGTAACAGGCTATGAAGGACACCGTGGATTTTAGTCAGTAGAAGTCTGACAGTCCCTCCCGCCCTGCCCGGGGTTGGAGGACTCATTTGATGATTTTACCACGCTAAAAAAAAAAAAAAAAAAAAAATGTATTCTGTTTGCAATACATACGACAACATCACGGCACGGTTAGTGGCTTAGCGATTGACTGCTGACTGCTGCGCAGCGTATCGCGGTTTCGATCCCCGCATGGAGCAAAATATAATTTGAATGACCTACAAATAGTAATTTGTGAATGCACACAATATGTGTGCTTCAGTTGGAAACGCATCCACGACACAGGAAGAAATTCCTAGCGTGCGACAACGTTTAAATAATGCAAACTGTTCCAAAATTAAAAAATGTCACTTTTGACGTATAATCTATGCTATCTGTCAGCTGTCATTTCATTCGTATTTCGTGTGCGGCATTTTTAGGACGTCATTTCAAACCCGTGTCCATTAATATCAGTTTAATCCCGTGTTCCTTTTATAGAAATTGTTATAGTTATGAGTAGTTAATGTGTAAAACGAAAACGTGAGAACGAGGAAGAATATCTTAGCTTGAGGTAAGTTCCACTGTTCAATTAGTTCAATTACCTACGCATACGATGTAGGTAGGTATGACTTTTTATTTCTCCAGGAAAAAATACTGAGCTGTTCCTACCTGTAAATTAATAACAAGTACTTGCAATATACATTTCACAGTAAAAGTATTGTTATTTATAAAATTAATATTTATATTCTGAATATTTTCATTTAATAAAATGTAAGATTCGGTTTGATGAAAATTAATGAGCAGTCATTTCCGTAAGTTGAAAAGTAGGTTCGATAAAGTGAAGAGACTGTTTTTGATGTACAAAAGCCTTGATAGCTACTGCGGCTGGTGCATGTACACGACTTTTCATGTTTCAGGTTTTAGTTATTATCTGATAGATACTTTTTTGCGGGTAGTAAATCATCAATGATTCCTCCCGCCCGCCGGGGGAGCGAAAGGGCCAAAAACTGACCCAGTTCCTTCAATAGCCTTTTGCATTCCTAGTCCGAGGTGATTCGCTCCAACATTCCCGTGAATCTGGCCATGACCCCGTTAGATATCCATACAGCTCTTTGAAGAACGATGGAACATAAGGCTCCCCGCCGACACGGATCTTGTCTTTCCGGACGGTAATACTCGCCGTCCGAAAGACCGCGACTGCAGTGACTGGGAATTGATCCTCTATCCTCGACGCCCAGGCCTAGGTCTAATGATAAAAAGTCGTACGAGTATCGCGTATCCAAAATAGAGAGGCTCGCTAAAATACTTCTAATTAACCGTCCAAGATGTAGTTAAAAGTTTTTAAAAACGAATTAGACTTGCGCTAGATAGATGACAAAGAAACTCTAACCGTTTAAAAACTATTCCCCGGTCCAAAGGACCATGAAGCCGACAAGATTAAATTGTCTCACCCGACTCGTGTCTCTTATAGTAGGCATACACCATCCTGCCTATCGATACGATAGATTTCACGCTTGCAATTGTTTCAAATCGGCAGTTCGTCCATATACACCATACACCATCCTGCCTATCGATACGATAGATTTGTCACAACTTCAAATCTGCACCAGTGATGCCAACTCAGCAACTAGATCTGGCTATTATTCGGTGACGACAGCTACAATTTCTAGCACCTTTTCATTTCATCATGAGACTATCGAATTAGATTAAAAAAAGTGGTGCAAGCGATTTTCGACCTTATCGACATTAAAAATTTAGTTTGTTTTTCTCACATTCTCATTCGTTAATATTGCTTCTTCATTAAAATCCGGTGTTTGCATCGTTGTCAATAAGGTCGAAAATTGCTTGAAGGTCGGAAAACATTTGCTTAAGGATTGCAAGTTAAAAAAAGTGGTGCAAGGGATTTTCGACCTTATCGACATTTAAAATTTAGTTTGTTTTTCTCACATTCTCATTCGTTAACATTGCTTCTTCATTAAAATCCGGTGTTTGCATCGTTGTCAATAAGGTCGAAAATCGCTTGAAGGTCGGAAAACATTTGCTTAAGGATTGCAAGTTAAAAAAAGTGGTGCAAGCGATTTTCGACCTTATCGACATTTAAAATTTAGTTTGTTTTTCTCACATTCTCATTCGTTAACATTGCTCCTTCATTAAAATCAGGTGTTTGCATAAATGTCAATAAGGTCGAAAATAGCATGAACCTTTTTTTAACTTGCTTTCGTGGTCCCTTGACACCTCTCAAGTTTTCAATCGTATTTTGGTTTAAAATAAAATGAATAACTCTTTTTTTTACGAGTGTACATGCGATCCATGTGCGAAAAGCCTCAGTTTTCCTGGTAAGGCCACGTTCACATGGCGATTATTTTCCCGTATACTGTATACAAGATTTTATCGAATAGAGCAGTAATAACAGTTCACAAATGAAAACTTAAAAATAGTTTAAACGGCGTTCATACGGAAAAATCCCGTGTTTGAGAAATATAATATTTTACCGTGTACCGTGCAAAGTTGTCCTAAAACTGGTCAACTCTATTCGATAAAATCTCGTGTACGGTATACGGGAAAATAATCGCCGTGTGAACGTGGCCTAACCGTCCCTGTAGAAAAGTAGCTAAAAAGTTTAGCCACAAGTTACACTTTTTAGCTTTTTTTCTAGCACCTTTATAAAATTAGCTAACTATCTATGAAGTTGCTAAGATGGCATCACTGCTGCCGATTTGACGTTGTGTCAAAAACGATTTGATGACCTATCAAAATTGGCATGTCATGCCATCAAATTGGCATTCCACCCCCATACACGTTCAATTCTATTTGAGCAAATTGGCAGTTTTATGCCGAATTGACAAATAGGCAGTATGGTGTATGGCTACCATTAGTCCACTTAAACTTACAATAGGAAACTTCGGACGCGATTATCTTGTTATCTTTGTAGTTTATTCTCTTTGGTCCAACACAGGTTTACACGTGAGCATTGTCTCTGTTTAGTTTCACAACACAAAAAAAAATTAAGACGACAGAGACACCAATAAAGGCCATAGGATATACAATAACCTCCAATGTTATCAGACGCGCTTACAATAATAGTTTTGTAAATGAAAGAAAACAATATCAACAAGGAAGCAAGCACAATATCCTTTTACTTTCATAAATACAGAGGAAAAGACTCCATTATCGTTTTAGTAAGGAAACAGATACATGTAGAATGTAACGTTTATCGAACAAGGTATTATTGAATATGGAAATAACTTATTACCATATTCTAGTATCATGTTCCGGCGACGTTTTTGCTAATCAAGATTTTAAATCAGTTGAATGACAGCGCCTGCAGTTTGGCTGCGTAAAAACTAGCGATGTGCCGCTTTGTACGTTGTGAAAGTTGGCTGCAGTTATTTATTAGGGATCGAGGCAGTCGCCGCGATCACTCTGTGTCCCCGGCTACCAGGGCAGGCTATAAATTGTGCCAAGGCCCCGACTGCACTGCAGTCTACTTCCGGCCCATGCACCCCTGAACATAAATACACGATGACTTTCAAAGGGTTAATAGCAGTGTCGATGTTTACATCACGCTAATTACAGACTACCGTCCGATCACGTACGCTCGCCAGATTGGTGAGTAACAAGTTAATTTGTTTAAAAATGTGCTGCACTCGGCTTTAACGAATATATAATCTTATTTTTGGTTAACATGGAGCTTCATTTTCCAATATTCTTTTTCCCGTCGCCATGTTTAAGCTGGACGGAACATTTTGGTCAAATCCTCTTGGTTGTAGGTGAAAAAATATGGTCGGGTATTTGGAAGCGTGCAAAATATGCGTTCTAAAAAAGGAAGATTTGAAAAAAAAAAAACTGCCTCTGATGTAATTAAGTTGTTTGAGGGCCTCGTTTGATACTTTTACTACGTTTAGAGATGTTATGCCATACACGTACATGCCTATTTGTCAATTCGGCATAAAACTGCCAATTTGCTCAAATAGAATTGAACGTGTATGGGGGTGGAATGCCAATTTGATGGCATGACATGCCAATTTTGATAGGTCATCAAATCGTTTTGACACAACGTCAATTCGGCAGCAGTGATGCCTACTTAGCAACTTTAGAGCTAGTAGCTAATTTTTTAAAGGTGCTAGAAAAGAAGCTAAAAAGTGTAACTTGTGGCTAAACTTTTTAGCTACTTTTCTAACACCATTTCAATTATCATGACATTGAGACTTTCAAAATTAGTCAAGTAGTGTCCCGAGTCAAAAGAAAGATAATGCAACAGTGGCTCATTCTACATATAAATAAGTGGCATTCTGAAGAAATAGTTCAGTTTCGGGTGGAAATAAAAAAAGAAATGAAATTCTTCCGGTGGCAAAATATATTTAAATATACAAGATACCCTGAACATGAATTTTCACTCATATGTAAACTGGGACTTTGCTGTAAACTTAATGGCAGACTCTGTAGAGTAAAATACTGCGAAATCTCTGTAACAAATACAGGGATTATTGTCAGCCGACATCACTGAGAAGTCACTAAAATCCGACCCACCACTCATGACTTTCGGAAATTTCTAGGTACTAATTTTTTAATGCATTTGATGTAATGAAATAGACACTAGCGCCATGTCTAAAGGTCAAGGAGTGGTGGCCAGGGCTGGGGTGCGTTTAAATCTTCCGGCGGTATTTCGCCGGAAAAAATTAAACTAGCGAAGGTTCGCTGAACGGAGTCATAAGTTTCTGTCAATGTTAGTTGTCAAATTCAATTGACAGCTCAGTTTATTGAACAAATAATCAATTTGCCGGTTTAATGCAAATCCATAATCCACAAATAATATTTATTCTCTAAAATAAAAATAATATTCGTTTTTACTGCGGGTATCGAGCAAAACAACAAAACGTAATGTCAGTCTGACAGCAGGATAAAATATTGCGAGGTAAAAAGGTCGCAATATTTTATCAGTAAATTCCATTTAGTAAAAACTTATCCCAGCGAATGACCGTAAACGGGGCAGATTAAATTTTAGTTAGCTTCATTTTTCACCTCGCGGTGTACTTAAATGGGGTGTTTGACATCTATGCAGTATAAATTTAAACTGGATAAAGGATATAAACGCAGCCCTGGGGTGCGTTTAAATCCTTCTGCGGTATTTCGCCGGAAAAAAATTAAACAGGCGAGGGTTCGCTGAACGGAGTCATAAGTTTCTGTCAATATTAGCTGTCAAATTCAATTGACAGCTCTTTTGAAACAATTATTCAGATTGCCGGTGTAATATTAATTAAATCCATAATCCACAAATAATATTCACTCTCTAAAATAAAAATATTCGTTTTACGGCGCGAATGCAGCAAAACAACAAAACTTAATGTCAATCTGACAGCAGGATAAAATTTTGCGTGGTAAAAAGGTCGCAAATATTTATTCCTTTCAGTAAAAACTTATGCCAGCAGACGACCGTAAACGGGGCAGATTAAGTTTTAGTTAGCTTCATTTTTCACCTCGCGGTGTACTTAAACGGGGTGTTTGATATTTAGTCAGTATAAATTTAAACTGGATAAAGGATTTAAACGCAGCCCAGAGTCCTGCTTATGGGATCGTTCTGAAACTCGACTTTTTGACAAATATTTATTTTTATTTAAAAATAACCAGTACTAATCCAAATTCAGTGACTAAATAAGAAAATAATTGTACAAAAACGTTAATAATATATAATAGATTTGACTAAAAAAAAAAACAAATATTCTCCGCATTTCATTTTACATTTAATTTACTATACAAACGTTTTCGAACGCACCACGTCTAGCATGCGTACCTATCTAGTCTGTGATGCGTACGCAATTTAAGACAGTGTTCCCACTTTATAAATATTTTCCCTTTATTTAGGGTAGGGGGGTCCTTTCAAATGTTGGTCAATATTTAAGCAAAAAAATTGTAAAATAAATAAATATGAAGGTCTTTATGAAATTAACTACCCAAAAACCAACCTTCATGCTTTGTGCTCGTGTAACCCTCTAGGAGGCTAATAGCTAAATAATAAAAAGCAGCACTTCTCTGCATTATTATAATTTTTATTTTCGACTTCAATTAAAAAAAAGGCAAAATTGTTCAATGTCAAAATAATCGTATATTGAAAAGGTGATAATAAAAAAAACTTTTTCAAGAAAAATGTAACCGCCTTCTAAAACAACCACAAAAAAGTGTAAAATAATCTACAAAATAACTTTTCTTTCGGTTGATGGTGCCTTTGTTTTTTTTTTCTTTTCATTGTCTTTTAGCCACCGACTTCCGAATGAAAAGTAATTTTGTAGATTGTGGTTGTTTTTGAAGGCGGTTCCATTGTTTTGAAAAAAATTTTTTTTTTTACTATTTTTAGTTTAAATATTCAACCCGAATTCTTGTCAAGAACATCATTCTCTTACATGTGCACTAGAATTTTGTAATCCTTCGCACCGGTAATTACATCGCTCATGTACACAATAAGCTAATAAAATTCCATATCTCAAAAATTACTGACCGATTTCTACCGATTCTGATGAAACTTGCAGTGTTCCCTAAGTTAAATGATACCTCGCACACCAAAAAAAAGCATTACTTAAATCGGACTCAAAGTTCCGGAGATATGCGAACACAAACTAAATCAATCGATGCCTACTCCTACTGTTAAGGAGTTGTACCTTCCATCATCAGCTCATCCACCTGAAATGATGATTATCAGATGCAAATACTCGAACAGCTTTAGAAAATATATATAATTGGTACTATCTGCCTATAAAATTTGAAGGTTACCCTCGCTTTCCCTGGGATCCTATCACCAGAACCTGACCTGAGAATTTTTTTCCAAATCAGTCCAGGCGTCTTCGAGAAATCGGGGAACATACATAAAAATAAAAAATATTCCGAACTGAGAACCTCCTCCTTTTTTTGAAGTAGGTTAAAAAAAGGTGTCGAAACAGGTAGGTAAGTTAAAACTAAGTATTTATTATACTTAAGGCGCATAGTACCCTCAATGACCTTGAGCATCCAGGCGGAGCTAAACGCACATTTTCATATCTGCACCGCACATATTAATATGTCCCGAGCGTACCGCGACACCTCAAAATGATATCATACACTATGCAGCTAGGCAGAAAGAGCTGCAAAAACCCGCCTTCGCCCGGTTTTTATATGTGGAAATCTCAATTTTCAACATATTCTTTGTAAAATATTGACTGATTTACATGAGCGTTACTCACATTGTAGTAAATTTTAACACCGATTGATCTATTCAAAAATATTTTAAATAAACGAAGCCGTTTAGAAGGAGTGAGCATTTATTTGAACAAAATAGCGTGTTGTTAAATATTTTTTTACAGTTCAACTATTTGTCATAAGAAAATAAAATTTACTCACATTGTTGTACGGTCAGCCAAGAAAGTGGTGTACCAGTTTTGATTTAGTTTCCCGGTCATCGAAAATTACAACAAGGTTCGTTATAAAAAGATATTACTGAAAGAGACAACATTATCATGACGTAAACCTATGTATTTAGTATTCATACGTCATATGTCACATATAAGTACATGACATTTTAACCTTTAGTATAAATGAAAAGGACATTAGTTTCTACAAAGCAATTGAAATGTTTCCAAACAAAAGTAATAAAAACTATTTAAATAGACAACCGAATTCCATTTGAAAAAGAAAACTGACAATTGACATTTTGTCAAATATATGCAAAAAATCGATATATTTTCCGTGTTATTTTTCAATCAACTGCATATAAAATCATCTCAATGCCTGCCAACTTGACCATTGCCGAAAGAGCACAAATAATTGCCCAATTTAATGAGGGAAGCAGTATCAGTGCGATATCCCGGAATTTGAATATATCGAGGCGTTCTGTCCGCTTTTGGATTCGTCGTGAAGGAGAGGAGGGAAGTTTGTTGGATCACAGAAGAAGTGGTCGCCGGCCTGCACTCTCCAATAACGATAGAGAATTCATGAGACGGGAATATGAAATCAATGGTTTTAAGCCCACAAAACATTTTGCGGAGATGTTCGATGTGAGTGCCCAAACAATAAGGAATCATCTACATTACATGGGGTTGCACCACAGGCATTACGCCAAGAAAATATATTTGACGGATGCTCACAGACTTGCTCGTCTGAACTTCGCCAGAGAGCACTTAGAGTTTGATTGGTCTAATACAGTGTTTTGTGATGAAAAAACGTTTAAATCCAGTCAGCATGGACGTCTTCACCTTTGGCGATATAATTCAACACGGTATAAAGATGATCATGTAATTCCAAATAGAGAATCAGGTCGAATTTCCGTAAATATTTGGGGCTGGATGAGTGCGGATGGTGTAGGAGAATTGTGTTCTCTACCTCCTCGAGCGACGGCTGTAAATTATATCGACGTGCTTCAGAATGCAATGCTACCGACAGTCCGTAATGTTTACCCGGAGAACGAAGTGCCACAATTTGATTTTGTTCAAGATAATTGTTCAATTCATAATGCGAGGATCGTAAGAGCCTGGTTTCGTTCACACACTGACGTAAGGGTAATTCAGTGGCCCTCAAGATCGCCGGACCTCAACCCGATAGAAAATCTTTGGGGCCTTATGGTCCAACGATGGTCGCATCAAAATGAAAGAACCAAACAAGCTCTTATTAGTCACTGTAATTATATTTGGGAGGAAATGCGGGGAACCGATATTTGCTCACGGCTTGTTGGTTCAATGAGGTCTCGTCTTTTAGAGGTTATAGAGGCCAACGGCGGTTACACCCGTTTCTAATTTTTAAAAATTTTCAATATCTTCTAAATATTACTATATATGCTATGTTTTTGTTTGTTATAAGTATTTTAAAATTGATTGTAGAAATTTAATAAAAGGATAAATCTATTTTTAGCTTGTTTTTTATTGATATTGTAATTACAAGTTTACAGAAATTGTAGGTTTGTGGATTCGCCTTGTGCCTTTACAATTTTATGTAACTTGTTGATTACAATTCTGAATTTGTAGATACAATTTTGTCATCAAAATCTACAGCCCCCCGCCGTTGATTTTACGACGTCATTGGTTCCATCAAGTTCAAACTAAGAACAGCTGTCACGTTACAAACAGTAATAGTCGTTATCAATAATCAAATAAAGACAGCAATAGAAGTTGTCAGATCGATCTGCAAGCGAAACTAATCTTTATCACCTATGAATCTGCAAGCGATATTCAACCTTAGGGTGGTACACCACTTTCTTGGCCGACTGTACATGAATATACATTCAACATATATTTTTTTTCAATCTTTACACCCAGCCGTTAATCAGGAATGTGCTTTAGAATGTAACGTTTTTACGGCTTAAAAGGCGCGAAGGCCCTTAAGGGTAAGCCCCGACTCAAACGAGCGTTTTCTTTTGCTGGCACTTTAAAAGCGCTGACGTGTGAACAGATTTTGACTGGCCTGTTGGTCTAGTAGTTAGTGACCCTGACTGCTATGCCGGGGGTCGTGGGTTCGATTCCCACCCAGGACAAATCTTTGTGTGATGAGCATGATCATTTGTTCTGTGTCTGGGTGTAATTTATATATAGTAAGTATGTATTTAAAAATATATAAGTATGTTTTCAGTTGTCTAGTACCCATAACACAAGCCCTGCTTAGCTTGGGACTAAATGGCGTTGTGTGATAGTTGTGGAATATTATTATATTATTATACAAGGGAATGCATTTGTTCTATATCGGCGGTTTTTTAACGCCAGCAGAAAAAAAATAAACTTTCGCGCGAATGGCGTCTTAAAAAGTCTAGGTAGGATTAAAAAAAACCGGCCAAGTGCGTGTCGGGCCACGCACAGTGTAGGGTTCCGTAGTTGCCCATCAAAATACTTATGCGAACTAACGAAACTGATTCGCTGAATTTAATTTTAAAAAGAAGAATTTTTAAGAAATCGGTCCAGGAGTCTTTGAGAAATCGGGGAAAATACATAAGAAAAAAGATTACAACGAATTTAGAACCTCCTCCTTTTTTTGAATTTAGTTAAAAATAGTTGACGATAAAAACCTACCTATCCCCAAAAAACATACCTATAAAAGCTGTAAAAATAAAGTTGACAAACTTACATTTGCAGTTCTCTCCGATACATTTTGTTTAAGAAAATATGAATCCAAGTACATTTTATAAGTTGGTCGACTATTACTCGTAAAGTTGTAAAGCCTACTTAGTCGTGATAATTTTCTTTTAAACTTCGTTATATATACTACTATTGTGAATTTTTTCACATCCCCAAACATAACCGTTTAGCTGGCAGAGGGGGGGGACACTCGAATCGAGCAAAATTTAGCACTTTAAAGCTTAATATTTTACAAACGAATTTTTTTATCAAAAAATTGTTATTGGAAACTATCATTATTTTTTAAAGGCCTATTTAATGATACCCCACACTAAGGGGTACGCGAGAAAAAAAAAATCCTCACTTTACGTGTAAGTACTGGAGGTACCCTAAAAAAAAATATTTTACGAGATTTTATTTTACCACTTTTTCGGCACAATAAATCCGTATATTTACACCAAATTACAGCTCTCTAGTACTGTGCGTCTCTGAGCTAAACTGCGGACAGACGGACGGACGGACGGACATGGCGAAACTATAAGGGTTCCTTGTTGACTACGGAACCCTAAAAAACCAGCAACTGCACTATTACTACGATTAATGAGTAGTCATTATGACTTTTTTTTCAGATGGGTCTACGAACCAATATCATCAAAATAGTTCAGCGGTTTAGGCGTGAAAGCATAACGAACAAGTGCATTTATACTACACGAATAAGTTAGGATAAAAATGTAAAATCGTTTTATTTTTAATTTTAATACCTTTTTATTAATATTAAAATACGGGGAAATCTGAAATCAGAGGCTGACAATATGGTTACTATGACAACGAATATTCAAATAAAACAATCGATGTGTATATAAGTAACAAACATCAAACAAAAATACGTTAGGAAATTCAATAAATTAAATTTTGTGGTTCGTTTCAATAAAATCGAGAAGCGTTTAAAATACCTACCTACCTAAGGGAGATCATCATCATCATCGACGACTTTGCTCTGGAAAAATTATATGGAAAACGCGTGGTCCAATTCTGACCCGACTCAATTTAGATTGCCATCGACATGCTAAGAGGATCAGCACAAAATAATCGCAGAACCTGCCATTCTTCAGACATGAATAAGGTGGAAGATAAAACCAGCTGACACAGTGATATACCTAGTGTGAAACCGCTAGGTATTGTACGAGTATGATCAAAATGTTTCCTTAGGTTTCCTTATTATTTCATGCAAACAATTTGATACAGAAAGTTGAGAGCCATTGGATCAATGTGTAATTCTTTATCATGGATTTAGGTACTTCGATTAACAAAAAATGTACAATGGATTTACATCTCAGTGAAGTGAAATATCATATTATTCCTTATTGTTGTTAGTAATAGTTATTTAGTGATTGTGTTTAAATTACAATAATTGTATTTTTCCTATGCTGTTATAACTTACAGAATGTTAATAATATAGGTAAAAGTAAAGTAAGTAAAGTAAAACCAACGACTTTCATTTTGATATGATTTTTATTAAAGCATTTCAAGCAAAGCTAAGCAGCTCTGCCAGAGCAAATATATAAAATATAATTATTTTTGCATGATGTTAGTAAAAAGGTGAGTACTGACTTAATGAGTAGAGAAAAATAGAAGATTTGATGAATTAGAATAAGGGCAGGAGAACGATGAGACGACGAATCATATGATTTCTAAATAAAATATAACTATTAATATTTCCCTAAGTATTTATTTTAATAATAAAAGGTTGAAACACTATATATACCTATAATATTAGGTAAACTACCACATATTTTATCATATAATTCAGTGTGTTTTTCTTGCATGATTCACAGAGCAGCAGCGAAATTGAGAATAGGCAATCCTTGCTCTCAGTAGAGTTACTGTCCAAAGATAAAATAATCTGTAAACATGAAGAAATTACCATTAAATTAACCCATTTTTCTAGTCTAAAAGACTTGTAACTAAAATGATACAGCGAAGATGCTGGCTCAGTGATGGCTCTTGCTTGTGAATATTGTAGTTCAGTTAATTTATATTAGTGTGACAGATTCGGACAAAAGTGCACACTATATAGGTATGTTTTTAATCTACCAGTACCTATTAAGGGGTAGAAATGGGTTGTGAGACAGTTTAAAAACCAAAAACGTAATCAAATTGTTGATTACATTATATGAATTTGTTAGTGATGGTTTTGCATTTAATAGTTGATGTACGTATGTATCATCACATCTTGCATAAACTTATTATAGTAGTAGTAGGTATGGTTAATAATCTTTGGTCATTCCTACCTTATAACTATAGCAAGTCCAAGCTAACTGTAGTAGTTTGCTTCTTGGCATACATAAAGTTGGTGGTTTTCTGTTAGTAGAAATCCTGTTTTAAATTCAGTTTTGCACAGATTCAACACATTGAAAGTACTTGGTTGCAAAAAATAATTCGTGCTAAGGGTAAAGGTGTTAAAAAATGAACCGCAGGCATTTCGTGGGCGTACTCGGTATCAAAAACGAAGTCGATTCCAATTTTTTTGTTATTCCACCGGCAAAGAATTTCATTTTTTTACTTCAACCCAAAACTGAACTATTGCTTCAGAATTCCACTTATTTATATGTAGAATGAGCCACTGTTGCGTTATGAGTAGGCATCACTGATGCAGATTTGACGTTGTGTCAAATCAATCTTTACGATAGGCAGTATGGTGTATGGCGTCTATGGACGAACTGCCGATTTGAAACAATTGCAAGCGTGAAATCTATCGTTCACATAGGCAGGATGGTGTATGCCTACTATTTTACGTACATAAAATCAGAAGTAGCTAAACGTAATAAATATCATGTACTGTTTAATCTCATTTCCTTGCACAGCGTTGAACAAGATCCGTAAAATATTCCGGTAATTTCCTTTTGCATGAAAATACTTGCTTGACTTGAATTTACAAATCGATAACAGCGTCTAGCACTAATTCAGGTCAATCTTGATAAACTCCAGACCTCCATTAAACTAAATGGACCTAAGGTGAATGGTAAGGGACATCACATTACATATTCCTGTCAGATCAGATTGTTTTGGGGAAAAACAAATATTTTACTTTCTACGAACATTATCTTGCTCTCAACTACGCATGACCTACAAAGCGACACTACCGTGGAAAAAGTGATTTAAAAAAAAAAGTTATCAATAAAATGAAAAGCAATTTGGAATTAAAATCAGAAAACGAACGCCTGCGCTTGTCCTTTCTTGTAACCCATTGTGCTACGTCGTAGCACATACTGGCTACGACGAAGATCGCTAGGCAGTGTGTGCTACGCCGTAGGTGAAAGAAAACCGGCCAAATGCGAGTCGTATTCGCGCACTATGGGTTCCGTATCTATAACAACGGCAAAAAATCATGGGAGTAGTTTTTTTTAATTGTTGTAATAGTGGCAAGATAGAAGTTATTTTATTACTGGCTTCTGCCCGTGACTTAGTCTCTTTACTTTAGCACTCATCCAATTATTTTTTTTTCCAATTCATATTTTTATAATAATAATTCATTCTAAATTCTCTTAAAAGCGGCGCCCAAAATAAAATGTTTCGTTTTAATACGAGTATTAGTATAGATACCATTAATTTGTGTCCCACGCGCGCCCAAAGAGCTCATTTTCAGAGGGCCAAAGCCTGCCGGGGTCGCGGGATTATTCCCTTACCGTAACCGCGGAACGTAACAGGCTATGAAGGACACCGTGGATTTTAGTCAGTAGAAGTCTGACAGTCCCTCCCGCCCTGCCCGGGGTTGGAGGACTCATTTGATGATTTTACCACGCTAAAAAAAAAAAAAATAGGTACAACTCCATGTTAAAACAAACATCTTTCAACTT
Source organism: Agrotis segetum (assembly GCA_036375495.1). Taxonomy (NCBI): domain Eukaryota; kingdom Metazoa; phylum Arthropoda; class Insecta; order Lepidoptera; family Noctuidae; genus Agrotis; species Agrotis segetum. The sequence goes on from JAQSVV010000150.1 coordinate 1,046,510, forward strand.
CATAAACCTCGTTACTTGAAAACAACAAAAGATCCGGCACGCGCACGGCATTCACATAGGGAGTAAAAATTCAGCGCGGCTGACAACAAAGCCAGCGCATGATTATTTTTAAATTGCTCACAACATATCGCCCGCCGCATTATGTATCAAAATCATTTGTCAACCCGCTTTCTTCATCGCGTATTACGGTGCGCTTTACACCTGCTCGTAAACGATAAAATATGGCTTTCAAGATGGACTCCAACCGTATTAAAACAACTTCTTGTACACGTTATACGACATGTATAAAAGGTTTATGCAGATATCATAGAACACCTGTATGGAGCGAAAGGGGCTATCAGACTTGTACTACATACGAAGCCACAGTCACAAGGGTCGCGGTCCCGCGACCCAACCGTGACCATGGAACGTAAGAGGCTATTGAAGGACACCGTGGATTTTAATTGTTACAAGTTTGACAGTCCCTCCCGTCCCACCCTGGATGGGAGGACCCATGTTGAGATGATTATATAACGTTAAAAAAATAAAAAGGGTCACGGTTGCCCGTCACCGACTCCGACTCGCATTTGGCCCTCTATAGGGGTCCGGTCAGATTGCTGATAGCTCTTTGAAGTACGAGTGGAACACACGCTGTCGACCCAGGTATGGTCCACGATGGGACGGCGAGTCACCTATTGCTCGTCGTCCGCATGCCCGCACCTACGGTGGCCGGAATAAGTCAGCTTTCTGTAGCTTTGGCGGATCATAATAATTGATAGCATAGACTTTTTTAATCTTTGCCCCACACTAGAAACTACTTCATCGTTACCACAAATATTCAAACTCCTAAACATTATCAGCCAAATCCGGAACAGCTCTTGTTAACCATAAAAATACTTTAGTTTTATTGTAAATGGACACTGCTGCAAAATAAAACCTTCTAATGTCTTAATAGACGGAAAAAATCTGTAATCTTCTAAAAAAAGTTCTCCTAAAATAGCGATCCCGGCAAAGTACGCTCCCTAAACATCATGTTGCCTCATCTTTTTAAAATAGATGCGATTATATATATGAAAACCTTACCTACATATATTATCTATTGATCACATATCACTTTAACCTGAAATTCACAAAGAGTAAATAAGCGAACCTTTCCGTTTGTCAATATCAACATCAGAATTTCAATGTTTATCCTCACGGGAACTCTTTTTATTTAAATCGGGTCCATATCTTTCACTTTATTTCACTTTTAAACGTTTTGTACTTCGTAGAGTTTTTAAAACTCGCTTATTTTAGGTTTTGTGGTTGTTTTTCATTGTTACACCGAGGGCGGGGCCGTAATTCGCGATCTATGTGAATAAGCACTAACGTAGGGTTGCTACAGTGTTTCAAAACTGTCATTTTTACGCTGACTAAGGCTTTACCAGCGAGCAGTTGAGTTAAATTATTTTAATTAATTAATTAAAGCATTTAGTTTTCAAGCCAGTGGAAAAATAAAAACAGTTTTAATTCCGAACGTGAAAGTCAACCTCTTGAAATCTACCTACTTTTTACAGTATGCGACAAGAAGGGCAGTCCAAGTCACTTGGCCACAACACGGCCATCGCGTACGATGTAAATAATTTGTATTTATATCATACGCGGTGGCCGAAAGGTAATTATCGTATAGTATTATCTAACATCGGGTTTCTTCGCCAGAAGATAGACAAAAACACAGAATGTAGAAAGATTTCTATCGTCCCTAGCATGGCGAAATGTAGAAGAAAATGTGTATAAACTTCAATTTTGAAGACTTCTATGGGTTAAGCAAAAAAGGTAGATGTATATAACTTTGCCTAATCTTAATAATAAAATTGAGATAAATGTGGCCATGCTACGCGTTTTGGTTGTATGTTTAAGGCTAGGAGGTAATGTTTTAAACAATATTCCGCACGGGGGGTCTTTAGGCTGTGGGAAAGAGATGGCGCTAGATGACTTGTATAGCTCTGTCTCTTTCCCACAGTCTAAACTGGATAGCGTTAAGAGCTCGTGGTAAGGCCTCTGTGCACCGGGCTGGTTACTAGTTTTGGCCCCCATACTTTATCTCCGGTAACGTAAGGGGGCCGAAAGTTCCAACGTTCGGCCCACTTACGTCACCCTAAACTCCCAATGTTCGCAACACAGCCCTGAACTAAGCTGTCGGGGCAGCCAGCTGCATCGCTGCAATTTTAATCCCTCTTTATAGTGCAAGACGGGTCGGGCGGGGCAAGGCACTAGCCACAAGACTATCATCGATATTATTGATTGTAGAAATATTATGATCCTCTAACAGCCACCGCAGTTTGGAACATAAACTATGATATTCCGAACCACACACTGCTTATACGATACCAATAGCAGTATTAGAAGTGGCTCCTATAAATGGGACTATGAATATAAAACTTGTACTTAACGTTTGCACCCGAGTTCGCTCGTGTAGACTTAGAGGTTCGATATTAGGTATAACATAAACGTTTTACAAAGATAGTAAGTATTCTAGATAGCTCGTAGGTCATGTAACAACTGCGAATTAAAATGCGTACTTCTGTCTTTAAAGTGTAAAATAATATGGCGTCCTGACCTACCGCTTGACGCAGGTCCTCACCGGACACGGAAGTTTCGGGAGGTACCTGTGTCTGATGCGAAAGGAGGAGACGCCTGGGTGTCACCACTGCGAAGATCGCCCGGAGGACACGGTGGAACATACGGTGCAAGACTGCCCAGCTTGGGCGGAGCACCGACGTGTCCTCACGGCTGCGATAGGCGGAGACCTCTCGCGCCCGGCATTGGTTGCGGCCATGCTGCGGGGCGAGACGGAGTGAGTCTATAATAAGAAGCATTCAGAATCCTCTCATTACGCCTTTGAAAACTGATATGTCACACGGTGCGGTACGAAAAACTCTTATTTTTTGTTTTCTGGTTTTCAACCACTTTTGTAACTTTCTATTGAATCGGTTGAGTACCCGATTCAAAACAAATGAACTGCGGCATACGCTCAGACAGACAAGAGGTTCCGAACACCAAAAACAAAAAATAATTATTTACTTCTAAAAACTAAATTTCGTTAAAAAACTGACGTACTAAAGTTTCTACTCAAATAACAATGGAAATATTGTCATATTTCTATCACAACTTACTAAATAAACAGCTCTATAATATTGGCTTTAACTATAAATAAACGTGAAAGCCGACCGCAGCCAACGTAAATATTCTTCCAAGTGAAGAAATAGAGATGGCCGCAGGTAAATACGACTTGTATTATGGGTTTAAGGCGGAAACATATTTAGTTTATGTTACGGCATCCAGCCGGACGGTACAAATGTATGGGCGGTACCTACTACACACTCATGGATATGTTTTCTAAATATCAGGCAGTTTTTGGAATTTGACAGAATTAAGTGCGGAAAATTCAAGATACAAAAATTATGCAATGATTTAGACACTAGATTAGCGCCTCTAAAAAAGGAGTTGACACCAAGGAAACCGCGTTTTAAAACAAAAGAAAATAAAACCTTCTATAATTATGCGAAAAAGACGGGAATAATTTGTTTAACGGCATATACTAGGTGTCCATCACCACTCCACCAGTATATAAAAAAGCTAACTGAAATCTAATATTCACTACAACAAAGACTAAAAGTGTTTGCCACTTTTTAGTCTTTGTTGCGTAAACAGTGTCGAGCGTGACCTAACGTAAGCTAACTAGAACACAAACAGACTAGCCCGCAGAGAGTATTGGTCCTTATCATCTTTCCATTGGACAGACACCGACACTGGAAGCTGGGAGATCTCTCACCAAGCTTTTTTACTGGGATTAAACTGACATAAACCTCTGACGGACAAATACGTTTGCCGTTCCATATGCAAACATTTTTGCTCGAACCGATTTACCTATGAATATGCGGAACATTCGATTGGCACGATTATTCGTATTCACCAGCGTACGGCTAAGCCACGATTAGTCCAACAGACATCTCGATGAGGGACCTAAATCCTCTAAACTTCGGAGTATGTTAAGCTCTCGAGTGCCTAATGTATGTTGCTGATTGGCTTTTGGATACCCTGAAAATCCTTACATACAAGATGTCATCATTCGCGTGAGTGGGTTTCTTTGTGTTAAGTAGACTCTAAAGCAAACGAGTCAGCAAACCGTATTTTTGAAAAAGATAAGTTGTACAAGATGAAACGTAAACGTTATTTCCATCATAGTGTCGTGACATTTCACTCTTGGATACGTCGCTCTCTGTCACAAAAGAGAAAATAGTTTGTTGCCTTTTAATTTTATTGTATAAACATTGAAACGCGTAATTGTACTTTTGTCTTCGTTCTCAAGAAAATGAATAAAAACGAAACAAGAGGGCTTCACTGAACTGAGGAATTACTGTTTTGAGAAGTTGCAGATAAAAATTAAATTAAATTCGAGAAAAACAGTGCTTTGCGACATTTTAATCAGTAACTGCGTAAGTGCGTATTTTTATCCTCTTCTTTTTATGGACTTCGGTAACCTTAGAAAATAGCAAGGTTTAAATATCTACGCAGTTTATGCCGTGTCGACCCATAATCACATATGACTGTTCAAACTGGTAACAATTATTCAAAAATGAGCGTAGCAGGAGAATTTCATTGAATACCCGCTAATGTATGCTTGCTTACCATGTCCGTATGTGTATTTACTTAAACATATGTGTGAAAATTATTTATTCATCGGCTGGTATCTCGGACCGAGGCTGCGCGTTGAACGCGAATTTACTGCTAGGACCGCTTTTAAATTTTCAAGAACAGCCAAGAGAACAAAGGACTGTCGGACTTTATCAGACGATAAAGAGAGTAAAATGTGTCCATTGCAGAAGCGCATAGAACACAGTTTATAGCGCACAAGGACACCACTGCCACCTGTTTTGTAGTGCAGCCGGGAGTAAGCTTTTAAGCAAAATCGCCCTATTGCCTGCCTAGCCTACTCTTTATAGAAACATAACATTAATTATTAAACACAGTTAACATCGATACGCTTTCAAATAAACTTGTTTTTTTGTGTGGTAGATGCTGTCTCTTGTATCTTTGTGCTTTATAGAGCAGACCAGTTTTAGTGGTACTTCTTATTCATGTTACGATTTGTTCGTTCCTTTTACTAAAAGATAAGAACGTGACACGAAACATCAGGAAAACAAACTCAATTTCTTCTTGTTAAATAATTGGGAATTACACGTGTAACACTCTGTCTCTCTCACTAATTATAATATAAGTCCGCAATGATGGTTTCTATATATTCAGAAATGAGACAATATTAATCACGTGCCAGAGTATCATGGAAATGAAAAGGCGACCTTCCAACGCCCACATTATTGGTTTAACGACCGGCTAAAACATGCAAAATTTGCTAACGAAACTCCATATAACGCCCACTTTTTATATAGAATAGGAAGTAGGTAGTAGCCAGAACATCTACAAATATTTTAAACACATTTATAAAATTATTGGTATTTTCAACATAATTCGTGTTCTAAAAAACAGCACTTAGTAATGTATTGTTATACTATCTTGAAGAAAACTAGTTAACATTCAGCTCATTCGCTCTCAGAAGCTTTGACTTGAAATCAACTAAAAATAACAATATTCACAAAGTTACAAAACATTTTGCGACAGGATAGATGCACACTTGCACAGCTCAACTCTGAAAGCGCATTGTTAAAACTTGTAACGTTGTATCAGTTTCCGTAGCCGAATTAATGAAGAGCAGTCTAGTCTTTCAAATTTAAACTTCTTAATTAGCAAAAAGGTTTCGTATTTTTAAGTCCAGTGTAAATGTTGCATGCATTTTGAACAAAGCCTGCGTGCATTAAGCTCTCATATCAAACATTATTACGACTATATAGCATGATTTAACATTTTACATGTTGCTGTGAAATATTCTGGTCTGAAAATATAAACACGTTTAGAGTTATTAGGATATTTCATAGAAGTAGTAGATAACATAAAATTAATTTAAAATTTGATGTCATCAATCAATCAATACCTTTTCTTACAATGAAAACCGATTTAATAACTTCTTCGATAAAAATGTGTAGAATAACTGTAGATCTCATAAGTTCTAATATGAATTGGATCTCTTAACGTCATAATTATGTTTGTTTTATTGCACGTTAAGGATCCCTTTCAAAAGAAAAAGAACTGCTAAGAATCATTTAAACCAGTGCATACGTTCTTATTTCATAAAAGCTTCTCAAACATTATATAAGAAATTCTTTTCTGAGGAACCTTAAAGCTGAAAAAGAATGTTTGGCCAGCGGTAAATAGGTAAAGTTTTTTGGTAATTTCAATGAATTTCGAAAACAAAAACTTTCTTTAGCTTATTTAATTTGGTTGAAAAGTTTCTAAAGGATTTAACTTGTTAACTCTTGTATGTTATATAAGAAATAAAAGTCCGAAAGATAGACATGACTAAAGCCATCAAGACCCGTTCGAATAAAACAGTAGGTAAGAATAATCAGTAGGTTGTAAATAAAGTTGTAATGAGCTGGAGATAGCAACGCTAAAAGAAAGTGCTTCTTGCGAACTACTTTCGTTAGGCTATCTAAGTTTAGTGAAGCGTCGGCATTCTTCGAAGGTGAGCCATCGGGTTAAGTTGAAGGCTTCGACTACACGGCACGGACTTTCCGCTTATAAAATCAATGCGAGCTTAACAGCTTTGTGCTAGTTAAAATGTCGGAAGTTCGCGTGCCACTGGCAACTTCAGACGTGCTGCTTACTCGTTAAGACGCATTTGTAAATGACTTGCTCGAGGGAACACTCCATGTGAGCTTAGCCTTTTAGAAATACGTGCATTCATTTTATTTAAACCTACCAAATTAGTTATTCAGGCGCTGCTCAGTGGCAGGTACCAGGCCTGTGAATTATTTCTTAAGACGACTACGAAAATGCGTTATTCATATTTAATCTTAAAACCGTTGACGACCGTCAGTTATTATGATTACTTAATCAGTATCATTAGGTGTCTTCTTCACAATCACAAATTAACTTGAAACGATTTGTAATGGAGACGCTGGGCAATCTATTTAAGGGGCCAGTGAATAATTTATTTTAATTAACCACGAAAGTCAAGAGTTCCATTTTTCGCTTCCATCTTATTTTGCGGGTTTCATGATGCCGGCGTTCTTAAACTGCGACATTCATTCAAAAAGTTTGAAATCGAATTAAATTCGCCCCTTTAACTAAACTCAATTTTCTTTCACGACTTCATTAAGCGAAGCCATTCCGGTGAGCCTCAGTAATGACCTCAAAGGACGTTAAATCAAGATCGAAAGGGAAAGATAAAAAGTAACTGAAATTTAATACTTTTATCAAATCGCTATTGACGTCAACCTTTGTAGTCTTTCTGTCTTTTTTTTCTGAGGAACACAAAACCTTTTACGCTTTTAATTAGATCTCTCGTCGACGACATAATTTTTCCTTTACATTTAATTTAAGTCTTTTCAATCGAAATTCTGTTCTCATCATCGCACGGAATCGGAAATCGATATTGGCTTGGCTATTCATCTGGATTTTAATTTAGGACTTCGGTTCAGTCATTAGTAACGCGTTGTGGTTTCTGTAAATGACACCTACACATAAACGTACATACGTACTATTAATGAGTTCATCAGAGCGATCTGTAATCTATAGTCGAGCACCAAAATCACTCCTCGTCTATTGGCACATACGTGAATTCGTATTTACTCTCACAAAACTCTTCAATTCACTCGAAAAATAAGAGTACGTTTAAAAGTTGACAATCCTTTTAGCGACGAGTCCGTTGTATCCGTGCCTCCCGACATTCGCTTTCAATTGGACAAGATAGAACGCCTGTACCAAAATAAAATGCCCGACGCGAAGGTTCCGGAATACGAGAAAGAATGGAAGGAAAAACTTTACTTCATTAAAGCCGACGCGTAACCGTGAAACCTTCAATTTGGGAATTATCCTAAAACGACTACTGAATTATTCAAACCTTGAATTATCGACGAGGATCTTCAGGATACAGTATCCAAAGAGAATTATTTATGGTAATGCGACTTACTGGATATTTCTAATATACCTACTTGAAATTTTAACCTCCAGAGATGCTGGCTTGCAGATCTAACTTGTATTAAAAGTTCGGAGATTACTCCGAGAGATAACAAACACGAAATTACTGGGTTGTTAAAAACTCTTTTACGATTGAGGAGCTACCGAAATTCCGAAAACAAATACCTACTACTTTTTATGAGAAGAGAACAATACCAACCCACTGTCCCGATTTTCTGCGTGAAGATTTCACGAATTAGAAGTAAAAAGTTTTTATAAAGTCGATTTCCGTAAATTCAGAATAACAGTCTCACGTTGCATCTAGCACGATCCTTTGGTGTTCATTCGTAAATCTAAATCTTCTTAAACGTATAAGAGATTTTCCAAAAGAACACTCATCGTTCATAATTATCAAGCTCTTGCCATTTTCCCAATTCATTTTAAGTTCCAAACCTGAAACCACGAGGCAGTAATGCTCGTAAAGGAGGAGGCAGGCCGCGAGCGAGAGAGGACAGCGTCCTCCCTCCGCCCCAGCCGCAGTGGTAGGCGCCCACGGCGACGGACGTCGCTCGATGATCTCCGGCCACCGTAGGCGCGGGCATGCGGGCAGCGAGTAAAGGGCAACTCGCTGCCCGACCAAGGACCATGCACGGGTCGACGGCGCGTTGTGTCCCACGCGCGCCTCAAAGAGCGTCAGCATAATGACGGGGCCCCCCTCTCAGAGGGCCAAAGCCTGCCGGGGTCGCGGGATTATTCCCTTACCGTAACCCCGGAACATAACAGGCTATGAAGGAAACCGTGGATTTTAGTCAGTAGAAGTCTGACAGTCCCTCCCGCCCTGCCCGGGGTTGGAGGACTCATTTGATGATTTTACCACGCTAAAAAAAAACAAAAAAAAAAACCTGAAACCACAATATTAAATTGAAATCAGTGTTTGGGTGTAAAGATATCTACATAATTAAGTCACTTAAATACTAGTTTAGTCTCGAGTCGATTACGCTAGCTTGCCAGTGATGTAGCTTCTTTCATGTACCAATAAATTGGATCACAGTAAATTGCCTTGGTGCATCGTGCCGGAGCACCCTATTACATGTGTAAATTTTAAAGGTTCCATCGGGATTCGGAGCTGCTGATGCTGGTGCAAAATACTTACGTTTAAAAATAAATCACTTAGTATTTCTCGAAGGACGTGATATATAGAACATTCTTATTCTTAGCGTTTGGATTGCTTATGCTTAAATGAATTTGTTTTTTTTACATTTTTTTTTTTGTATATCTAATACCATTTATTCAAAATTAATAGACTAAAACTATGTACAATCACGGAATGAAAAGGTTCGTCACCTTAGAGTTGGTTTTCGCTTGCACTAGTACTGCAAGAATAGTGCCAACATACCAGCGTAAGAAACAGTGCTGCTAACATTTGAATAAAAATGACGTTCCCTATCGAATAAGGTTTTGCTTGAATAAGGTTTTGCAAAATGTAATAAAACAACAGTAAAATGACAACTATAAAATAACAAGTAAAAGTTAATTAAAACTACGATTAGGTAAGCATAGTACCATTTATTTTTAATAATGGGAATAACCACCATTAGCTTCGATCACACACTGTAACCTATTTCTCATGGAACACACAAGACGAAAGCATAGATCCGTGCCTCTAATATCTTCCCAAATAATTCGGCAGTGGTTTTCTATAGCCTCTTTGGTCCTTTCATTTCTATTTTCCCATCGCTGTACCATTAAACCCCATAAGTTTTCTATCGGATTTAAATCTGCAGATCTTGCTGGCCAGGGTATCACCACTATATATATCGCTATGCCGGTTGAACCATTCATTCACAATACGAGCAGTGTGCGTGCGAGCATTGTCCTGGACATAGCTGACCTCAAGTAGCTCATCAGCTGGATACACAGTACGGACACTTAGTAGCATACTGTCTTCTAAAACAGACAGATAGTGTGTTGCGTTTGCTCTTGAAGGAAGAAGAACGAGCTCGCCTACTCCATCCGCTAACATCCACCCCCATATATTGGCTGAGATTCGTCCAGAACTGAAACACTACATGGTCTTCTGTATATCTCGAACTATTATATCTCCACAAATTAAGCCTCCCATATTGGCTTGACTTAAAACATTTTTCGTCGGTAAATATAGTGGTACTCCAATCGAAGTTCAAATAAGTCTGCGCAAATCTTAAGCGAGCTTCTTTATGAGCCGTTGTCAGAGCAACTTTTTTTACGTGTCGTCTATAATGTAATCCCATTGAATGTAATGCATTTCTTATCACTCTTGGACAAACATAATTTAATTGGGCGAAATGATTTGTTGATACAAAGCCGTTTTCTTCATATTGCCTTCTCATGTCTGATTTTTGTGCGGCGTTAAGAATAGGACGGCGACCAGAATTATTTTGACGATGATCAACAAGTGCACCTTCTTCGCCATGTCTCCTTATCCAGAATCTCACACTATCCCTGGTCACATTAAGACGGCGCGATATCTCGGTGATGTTGTAACCAGCTTCATGTTCGGAAATCTTGGCAAAGGTCTTGGCATTGTATTATAATATGATAGTTATTTTGAGGAGAAAATAAGAAATTTTACAATGATGGCTATGACAGATTGACAATCGTTTTATTTGAATTAATAATAATGGCAGGTTGAACCAACAAGAAGGTTTTGGTTCATCAAACATTGACCTCTTCAGAGATCTTGTTGACAAGATAAATAGTCAAACAACTTTCAGCTGAATAATTTTGAACTTTATTGACGAACATTTATACATTATTTTCTGTAATTCGAGTCTCTTCTGTAACAAAGATTCAAAAGGTAATATGTGTTCGCGATACGTTAAACGAATCAATTTGAAAATCGACGAACCTTTTCATTCCGCGACTGTACAAACTATAAATAAAAACTTACTAGTAATATGCACAAAAAAAAATTAGATAAAAGAAAAAAAAAACATTTGACGGGCGTCAAAGAATACCTCCACATCGCTGTCAACGGATTGAATTTGTTTGGATCAAAGAGATTTAAAAGAACTTATAGAGCGGGCATTGGGAAAATTGTCATACAAAATTGTTGATGCCGTACGTCAGTAGCACTATCTAAGCGTTGCAAAGCAACGCGACTACTAGACTGAGGGACTTTTTAGCTATTGGTAAAAAATTTTGGATCACTTTCTTCGTGATGTCCCGTCTACTGCTCGTATATAGTTTAATGTCTTTGGTTTGGACCAAAATTCAGCACTCGCATTCACTGGTGCATAAGATCATCAGTCAAGGTCTACTGATGACTGGATTTGAATTTTTTATTTCAGTTAACAGTAAACAAAGGGAAAATTGACTAGGTAAAAGTAAAAAACAGTTAGAAAAATACAACCCAGCTCTTTCGCATCGCAATTAGAAATGAAAAATATGATAATGACATTACAGCACTGCCATGGGAAATATCCGTAGTCGACTACGACTGCATCTCGAGAACCAATCTGAGAATTAGCTGAACAAACAAAAATAAAAGCAGCATCAAAGCTTTTCACCCGTATACATACGTGTCACAATGTAACAAGCGTTGGAACAAAGGTGGCCCTTTGAGCAGCGACATTATAACGCAACAAATCTGACTCCTTTGTTGTTAAACTATAGGGATAAATGTCACTGGCATGCTTTCACCGCTCAACCCGCACGCCGCGCCCCTGGCCCGGGGCGAATGTATCCATATCATGTCATAAGTACCAACAATAATGTTATTGTAGAAAGGATTACAGTTGAATTTCACGCGGATCTTTGAAACAAGATAGGTCACTATGGTGAGACTCGTTGTTGTAATCGTGAACCAAATAGGCTTGTATATCTGTGCAAGTATGCTTAGATCTTGTTACTCAGTTTGCTGAGTTACAAAAGCTTCCTGAAGTTGGTAATTGCACCGAATTTTACAAATGCCTACAGCGTCGGAGTCTATGGTTAGAATTTATATTCTGATAAACTAGTGATGCGCCACGTCATTGTTTTGTAAGCTGAAGATTTGATTTTTAAATTTATAAAAAACGTGGGAATATTATGGAAGTAACCTTATAAATAAATAAATACAAGTACTTGTTTTTTATTTCCATTATGAAGATAAAAATTGCGGCGCGCCCGTTACCTGGATTTGCCACTTTGTCAAAAAGTTGCCGACAATGACCGAAAAACCAAAAACTTTGGGCTTGTACCAATGTACTCAAACTCAGCTCTTTGCTAAATTGACAATCTTGCCGAGCAGTTTTCTCCTCCAATATTTTCCTCCCTTTCTAATTTTTTGATAGAACTAAACCTATCATAATTAATATCTACAACAAATTAAAAACTGCCATTGAACAAATATAAAACGGGACTGACATAAGTCTTATGTAATGTCCTATTACCTCTATACCGTCTATATAATACATATTAGCTTTAGTTATTGCATTGAAAGCTCCCACTAAAGTGCGTGTATATAAACGTAGGTGTACATACATACTTTGCAAACATAATCCATTCCCTTTTTGTGAATCTCACGGCGCGTTGTTTTTGCAAGTCAACAAAACAAGCTATTTGGCATTCGATTCCATGCCTCATTCGCAACGCAAAAAGAACAATTTGGGTCTTTTATGAGGCCGCTACATCTGTGAATATGTACACGTGTGGTGACGTTCCGTTCGTTTCACAACTATAAATCCTGTTTATCTCTTCTGAAGGATTCCGTGGTGTTATTAAAAAGAATCAGCCGTAATACGTTGCGAATGAAATAACAAAATAACTGGGACATGATCCAACTCTCAGTACATAGGTACTATTTTTTTTACTGGCAGTTCATCACATCTTTTTTACATCCTGCTCTTAATTACGTTTCCCTTGAACATCAAAGTGTGCATTACGTACTTGTACCTGACGTGCGCAGTGTTTTTTCTACATAAAAGCGATTAATATGTATGGCTCAATGCGTTCACAAAGGCGTGCGTTGTTCGTTGTCTTTTTATAAAGCTTTCATAGCCGCTGCTCTGTTGTCGCGTATCTACGAGCAATGATAAAGAAAAACACATGATACAAATTCTATGCCTCAAGGCTCACGGAATGGGAAAAAAGTAGACAATTTGCCTCCACTATGTTTTAAGTAGCTGTCTATTCTGTGTAAATATTTAAACAGGTAAGCATGGGCTGGTAGTCTTTAATCTGGTTAATTTTGAAGCTGTTTTAAGTCCTAACCACTTCAACCGGCTTTAGTTGCCGAGTCTTCTTCGGTTTTTGTACGAAATGTTTCTATCTAAGTACCTACTACTGCTACTACCTGGGTTTTTTTCGTTATCTTCAAAGCTTTGTACTACTGTTTTTCTTGAAAAAAAAAACCTTTTTTCAGTAACAAACAGTGTGAAGAGAGAAGATTAAAGATGGTATCGCGGCAAGTATCCCGACATCGTACGCACGCGACCGTCGACTAACGCTGCCTCTCGAGTTTTTGTGTGGACGGATACAAAGGATGAGATACTGCCTAACTACCTGTCTACGGTGCCCTATAAATCTTATTAGGTCTTTCAACTGGTTAGAATTAGACGGATATCTATTATCTCCCTTTGTTGTAGGCGTTTACTTAGTTGTATTGAGGTTCCATTAGTGTTTTATGTTATTTACGAGTACCAACACGGCTACACATCAAGCTATACAAAACCAGTTTGTCTTGGATTCGCTTTATAATTATGATCTTTCCGCACATAGAACTGTCAGCTTATTCTAGTTTTACATACCTTTTGTAGCCGTGTGTACTTACTCAAAGTTGTTTAATAATGCAAGCTGATGAAGTTTTTTTAATTAAGCATTTTGCTTTCAAATGTCACAAAACATAACTTAAAAATAACTTGTTATATGTCGTTCAAGAAAGGTAAAATCAATAGACATTTATTTTATTCAAATTCTTTACCAGTCTCTGTAATGTCTGTATCATATTTTATATCATTACTGTAGAAGAATATGCCTTCTGAGTAGGACTGCTAAATGCCATCGTGTGTCATTGTTACATTATATAAACCTACGAAGGGTTTGGCACAGCTGTAGTTCCGTAGGTATTACGGTTCTACCACAAATCCCCCGATGATAGCAGGATTAGGATCCATCTGGATCACGAAGGAAAACTTAAGATAGGTTATTTACTCTCCAACCTTGATATTTGTGAAATAAGTTTTATACTCTTTTCCTTGCTTTTCTCGCAATAATTGACTTGTCTTACTAATTATTATACGCTGAAGAGTTTGTTTTTGATTGAACACGCTACTCTCAGGAACTGAGGCTTCCGTTTAGGATATAATGACGCCCGATACTTTTATTACTAGTGCAACCATCCATTGACAAAAGACATAAATATAAATTATTTTTATTACGTTTAACTTAAATGAAATTAAAATAATTTATATTTTTGTTTTTTTGTCAATGGATGGTTGCACTAGCAGTAAAAGTATCGGGTGTCATTATACTAAACGGAAGTCTCAAAATTCAAGATTGACCTATACTCATATACCTACACAGACCCGAAACAACTGCTTGTAGATCATACAGAATTAAATATTAATAGTTTCATATACAACTTGTAACGTTAAATGCGCAAAACCTCTCTGGGGTAAGGTAACTCAGCCCATGTTACTGAACAATGTTTGTTCTAAGACTTTCGAAAATTCGCAAATTGAACGGGCTCATCATGTATGAAAAATCTTTTTTTTTTTGTGCATTTCCATAACTCTTAGAACAAACATTATTGTTCAGTAACATGGGCTGAGTTACCCCACGAGAGGTTTTGCGCATTTAACGTTACACGTTGAAGATTTTTTAATAAGTACCTACACGATTGTAAGTTTTAGTTAAAAAATTCAATAAATGATTCTTGCACCGAATTCGATCTAAGGTTATAGCAATTCTGCCTGAGGGGATATCGTCACTACGTACTAATCGAGCGTCCTCGCCTCGCCATACGGCCACGCATAGCACCTATATGATTTGCATTCTTATTGCTATGCTTTGCCTTAGTGCACTCCTCATCCTGTGCGATTAGACGGGACGTCGAGCACCCCAGGTGGATTAGTAGATGAAGATCGTAATGTAAAAAGCTCATACCATAAGCAAGCGTTTCATAATAAACTAGGTTTCCCGAGGTTTCACCTCCACTATTCGGCTACTATTGAACGTAGCGTGATGTTTTAAAGCAGAATTCTATATCTAATTTAGATTAGAATTCTATATCTATTCTAATTTAGAATTCCTCGATAAATGGACTATCGAACACACAATATTGTTCAATCCTAACCAGCACTTCGAGATTCGCGCGTTCAACCACAAAAACTCTTCATCTTCATAATATGACCCCACTCGAAGATTTCACATACAAAATAAGACACAAGTAGTAAACGGTAAAGTATATTTTTACTGAAACGCTCCCATATTTTTGTAAAATGCATGTCGTAAGTACCATACGTACCCACTTGGGCACAAGAGCTCATCTCGACTCAGTCATCGCAGACAGCGAGCAAGACTCACAGAATTTGTCCCGCCATTACAAAGTATTAAAGGAGCTCGGGGAGGTTTTAGAAAACAAAGGACTAAGCCCCGGGAGAAACAACAAAGTGCTGTGATACTTCTGCGGATTGTAGTCTTCACGGATGACATTTTAGTTTAGAGAGAAATCTCTTTGCGGGAAAACGTTTAAGTATATCCGGAGAACACGTTCGCAAAGAAATACTTATATTAAAAATTAATTTATCTAACTGCTTACGGGAAAACGTAATCCTGAAAGAAACATTGTTTTGCTAGTTTGTATTAGCTTTGGTAATTAGGTAGGTACTCGTAGCTAGGTACTTGTATTTTACAAAATAACTTTTCTTTCGGAAGTCGGTGGCATTGTTTTTTTTTTATTTCACTGACTTTTTAGCCCTCACGTCTGTCACATATTTTAGTATCTATTAGTGACCACGTCAGTTTAAACACGAGTTTTTAAACTGACATGGTGCTGCTAAGCGATTGACTGCTGTCGCACGTGTCACGGGTTCGATTTCCGCACGGAAAGGACCTGCTCCGGGTTTGAGTGTTTGTGCGTTTAAGTAACGCCGCACACGGGCCACTGGCCACAACCACAAAACGCCACCACGAGAAGCTAGAAGCTGCCACAGAGAAGCTGAAGCGCGCGGCAGCCACTTGTGGCCGGTGGTCGCCACTGGCAGCCATTTGTGGTCGTTGGCTGCTACTTTTTTTAACCAATGCATTACTGGAGTAAGAGAGGGAGGGCCACAAGAAGCGAGCGGCGGCGATTGTAGCGTGTGGCGGCCACCGGCATCAACCGTGTGCGGCGAGTCCATAATATAAAATGTATGAAAACAACAAGAAATATGCCGGTGGTGGCGTTTTGTGGTTGTGGCCAGTGGCCCGTGTGCCCTAAATGTTTCTGCTGCTTACAGCTACATGTGAAAAAAAAAACGGTCCATGATGTGATGCATGTATGGTTCTTTATGTCTGCTACTCAGGAACTGACCACCAGTTAAAAATAAATAGCTAAACCTCATCTATATGGGCACTTTGCTAACATGTTGTCATGTTCCATAGACACCAAGCCGGTGCACCTGACACTTAATTTTATGTAGGCTAACTTTCAGTGGCTAGTTTTATCGAACTTCCAAAAATGATTCGCCGATGGTTTTTTCCCAATGATTTATAGGTTCTTATATAAAGTGACACCTAAAAATAAACAAAACATGAATAAACCATACATTTTAAATCCCTTGAATATAGCCCGCATAGTTGGTCTCGATATAATCGCGACCCGCATCGTGAAAAAAAGGATTTCCCACAATACGCAGCGTTTATTCAAAAGACTCTTTGAAGTGGTGACAGCGTGACATGTAAAACGCACTTGTAACTGATACCATCTTTAATCTTCGCACCTTTTGGTGTGGTCCGGGGCTTGCCAAGCAGTTTATAAATAGGGGGCAAAGTCCGCTTTGTGAGCTGAAATGAGACTAGCGCGAGATAAGAATCTTGAAAGTGCTCCAAGAGTACGGTGAGCCGTCGTCAAGGGCACTGTTGTGATCTATTGCGCTTTTCATTACTTCACACTTCCACATATTTGTGTACCTCGTGGCAACTCTAGTGACAACTAATATAATACTCGTGACAACTAAAGCACATACACAAAAGTTTATGTGCTTTCTTTTTGTTAATTATTGATATGGTACGGTAACTATGTATTATTAAATTTGTGTGTTTTCCTGTTTATACTTTGGAAGATTTCCAGTTCTTTTCATTTTCGATAGAGATGATGAAATAAATTTTTGTGTATGTGACAGGGACCGAAACCGGTATGATCAATACGGGTATTTTTTCGATAACAACCTTTTTTTCTTTTACAGGTAATTTTAAAGATAACCTTTATTATTAAAAGTGAATACATAACCAGTATTAATACCGGTTACCGAAATAAAAATTACCCCTATCTTGCACACTTCACACGTGCCGTCGGCAATAGTCACAGGGCGCGCATCGCATGTGTGTGTGACAAAGAGTCGTTATCTTTAGTTAACCGGTATTAAAACGGTAACCTGAATAGAGGTTACATTTTTCTTCGGTCTGGTTACCCAGATAGCGGTTACCTAAATCTGAAAAATAACCAAAATTCTTCAATACCGGTACCGTAATTTATAAAGGTTTTCGGTCCCTGGTATGTGACAGGATTATGGGATCGTGCCAAACTTATAACAAAAACAACGTTGTTCAATTAATAGTATATTTATTTGTATAATATAACTAAATCAAAACTAATATTTAGCAATAAACTGACTCAGGTAGTACTTGCCAGAAGAATACCTATCATTCAAATCTTAGAAATTCCCCCGCGGCATCCTGAGCCTATAATAAATCGAAAATACGTGAACATCAAAATATGTTAATTTTAACAATTAAAACAATGCACCTACACATGCGAATAGTGTTAGAAAGCTAAACTGTATTAAATGTTAAGTTGAATGTCACATAATACTAGGATTTTGAATAAAGCTTAGTTTTACATGTGGCGGTCACAATAGTGAGATAATTAGGATTTTATTTAATTCTACATACATAGTAGGTAACGACATACATACATTCGAAGGTTGACTACAGACAAGATAAAGAATGCGTCGGTTTATACAAAGCATTGGATGTTGGTGTTATTCCTTACATTGTGCCGTTCACAACGGCGGTAACTACAAGCCAACTAAACCTATGCGCAGGGGCCGGAAGGTTGCAAACCAAAACGACCTGATGACGATTACGATATATTACATACATTTTATGTACTAAGGTGCAATTTACTTTAAATCTGGTGCCTAGTTACTAGACATTTACTCACTAACTAATAATATCTCATGTACAGTATCGTTAAGCGAAATTATTGTAATGGTAACCACCGCACTCGCAAGCGAATTTTGTGGAATTGTTACGGCCAGTGTAATAGACAAATAAGACAGTTACTGGACTTATTTACTGAAAAAATAACGAAAAAAAAAAAAAAACAATTTACAAAAATAAATATTTTTGTATTTGTGTTGAAAAATACTAACACAAATTTCTTTTTTGTCAATATGATATTTTATCATTATACCTCATTAATAATAAATTCTGTCTAGAATTATTCATCATCACATTACAAGAAGTATATTTTTATTCTATCACTAGCGCCTGTCCCGGCTTCACACGGGTGGACATGATGATTTTCGTCCTCTAAAACCTGGCGCTGATGGTTACAAACACAACAAAAAAAAGTAGCCGAATCGGTCCAGCCGTTTTCGAGTTGTGAGCTTAGCAACACATTTTGCGATCCATTTTTATATTATAGAAGATAAGTTATAGAAGATGGCTAGTGTTATATGATTCCATCAGAACTAGTTAATCACATCAACTAATTACTGTGGTAATAATTAATAGTAATACGTATACCGCTAATTATGACCATTAATTACGCTGACCTTAACAGATTCATTACATAATTAGTGTCTTGAAAATATACAAATATAATTAAGGGAAACATTACAGTATCACAAACTTGGGTGTCGCGAGTTGTTTTGGCGACAACGATGTATATTCCGGTGTTCAAAAATATCTAACATTTTTCCATCAAGGAACGCTTCTCACAAATCCTCTCCTTACGCCCGTAGACATATTATTTAACATAATAATCGCTCGCGAAGTGCGATTACTGCCCTACGTAATAAGATTACCAATTCTATGTACGTACCCCAGACTAGCAAAAGGAACGTTTTAATCCGTTAACGACGAAAACATCGAATAAAGAATAATAA
This sequence comes from Agrotis segetum, assembly GCA_036375495.1. Taxonomy (NCBI): domain Eukaryota; kingdom Metazoa; phylum Arthropoda; class Insecta; order Lepidoptera; family Noctuidae; genus Agrotis; species Agrotis segetum. Next base: position 1,065,880 of record JAQSVV010000150.1, read on the forward strand.
AAATATTAAACATCAATTTATGTACATGAAAATAATACAACCAGCGCATTGCCGCTACTTTGAATTAATGTACCATTATGTTTGTGAAGTAATTATAATTATCTAGTACCAACATCTTACAGTGGAGACTAAGTTATTGCTTTTACAATAAAAATAAATTATGTAGGTTCTACAGATCACGTATGCTACATTAAATAAATAAATAATAATTTATCTAACTAATCTACCTAAACATGAAAAGAATTACAACAAAATACTGAGAGTAAGGAGAAAAAAATATTTTTTTAAATATTATACAAAAATAAAATTTCGTTCGACAAAATTAAATGATCACGTCAAAAAAACAAGACATTACTTTTCGAGATAGATTTACGTTGTTATTTAGATTTTTATTAAATATGGCATAAATCTTGTTGGGTCTACTTTCATTCAACAGTATATCAGTTGACATTACATGTGTGTACGTTTGATGATTGATGAATGGCTACTATATGAATTATATCTATGACGGTCGGTGTGTTGGGAGCATAAGCTAGCCATTCCAGGTTGCTATCGCGTATGTTCGTGTGTGATCGTTTATAGTACGCAGAACTCTTCGAGGAGGTTCCTGAGCTCCTTGTTGTGCGCTGCCTTGGAGCCGGTGGCCGGGGCCGCGGCTGTCGCACGACCGTGGTAGCTGCAACAAGACGACATTTTATGATTTCAGGTTAGATTATCGTGGTTTTCTTAATTCAATTTTATAGCGAAGACAATATATAAGAAGTCGGTTAAAAATAACTTATTCTGCAGGATTATTTTTAAAACATTAACAACCTTTCAAGAGTGTTTCATACAAAATGGAATATTTTTCCATTGACAATGTGTGAAGCGCCTTTCAGCGCCTCTTTCAGGGTTTTTTTTATCATGGAAAAATCATCAAATGAGTCCTCCCACCCAGGGCAGAACAAGAAGGACTGTCAGACTTGTACTGATTTAAATCCACGGTGTCCTTCAATAGCCCTTTAGTCCCGCAACCCCAGCAGGCTAATCTTTCAGTTGTTAATGCTTTACAAATAACCCTGTATGGAGCGAGAGAGAGAGAAAGATTTTTCTTTCCTGCAGCTTGAGTTTCGTGAGCGACTTATTATAGTTAAGTCTTTAATAATTAGTTTGTATGATATTTAAATTGATCTGAATTTCACGGGCCTTCGCAATTTACTACTACGACCACACTTATAGATAGATAAATATAAAAATAAAAAACATTACTTTGCTGAATATACTGCATTAAGAGATGCTGTCAATATTCCTACGCATTTCTATTCCTACAACATCCGCTTGCAAGTCATCGTCTATAATCGTTTTTCTTTTTCCCATGTGAATGTAACCTAATTATATCATAAATCACTATAACAACCAACAAAACACTAAGATTCTAATCACATTAGTAAGAACCTTATAAGCTAGTACTGACATGCTAAAGCACGTGATAGTTTTGAGATTTTGATATACAAAATACATTCGATTCATTTAATTCAATAGAGGCAGACATTCTTACCAAATTCAAGTCTGTTTAGTTATTGTCGGGCGGAGCAATAAGCTATCTTTTTTGCTTTATTACTGACTTGAGTTTAGTTGTGAAGCATTATAGTGAAGCCAACAAGGTGTTTGGTTACTTTTCAAATATTATTTTTTCAGTTTGCATAAATATACCTAATGTATGATCATTCGATCATCGATTGAAATGAACATCACTATTGTATTAACTCAAATTATTATTTTTGTGCACACACAGAAAACAGGACAACAATTAAGGTACTGCTTATTCCATTGACAGAACTCTTCCAGCATATTACTTTTTTTAAAACAGCGCCCAACATAATTAAATTGTTACAATATTTACTTTGAAAATAGCCAAACATCCTATTGCTTTTTTTTAAGAATTACATGATTCAGGCAGGGTTTTATGATAGCAAGCGTGAAGGAGGAGACAGGTACGGGCAGGAAAGGGACGCCATATGCCGTGATCTCACCTAATGGTGCGCGGCACAGTTTCATCGTCACCTGACGCGACAGGCTTGTCTTCCCGCCCGAAAAGCTGGGAGAACCAGTTACCCTTTTGAGGCTTAACACTGTAACCAATAGCCAGATAGATTATGGCGTTACCATTTCTTAAAATGCATCCTCACCGTAACATGAAATAACGTTCCGTAATTTTTGTGGGTAGTTTGTTAACTTTTGGGTACTTTGTTAACTGTTGTGGGTATTTTATTAACTTTTGCGGGTACTTTGTTAAGGTGATTCCTCTGACCCGCGTAATACAAATTTTTGTTTGTTTTGTTTTCAATTTTCTTATCAGTGACAAGTTGAAACTTGATCAAAATATGATTGGCGAAAATAACAAGAACCATTTTAAATATAGGATGATCACACATTCGCTCTCACAAAGATTTGGTCAAAGTTGGTAAAATTTGCGAAATTTTATTTATTTTGAACAAATTTTTGTGAAAGTGAATGTTTTGATCTTTCTTATAATATTAAAAATTACAAGTATGTACTTGTTATCGTCGTGAATCATATTTTGATCAATTTACAACTTGTCACTGATAAGCAAATTACAAAACGCACATGAAAATTTAAATTTCGCGGGCTACTATGTTGGAATCTCCTTAAATTTTGTGACTTTTATGGGTACTCGTTGCAAATTTTCATATATAACTTATACCGTCTATTATACCGCTTATAAATTGATTATTTTTACAGTTGACCATAGACACATGCAAGTGTTGCTGCACAAAGTCATTTCGGTGTGGATGCACCTTCAGAGTACCAGGTTAAAGTTTAATCGCGTGAAAATGAACAGGATTTGTTACTAAATAAACAACCACACATGCAAAGTAAAAAAAAACATGCAAACCCAATTTTATCTCTAACCGAAACTCAAGCTGCATTTGTCCGAAAATACACTATTAAAAAAAAAAAAAAGAAAGGTTATATTGATCCGCAGCTTAACTAAAACTTTGTACAGTGTTCTATTAATCAAGTGAAGAATTCAGGTAATAACATGTTGTCTCTGGTGCATAAATTTAATGTGCCATAGGATTAACTAACGGACCCTACTGCTCTGCTAAGCGAAAAGGCGCTATCTCTCAAAGTCATGCCGATTATGTCAAAACTTATTCCGATTGATCCAGCGCTTTACGGCTTAGCAATACTGCAACATGATCCTATTGGCGCTTGAATGAAATTAGTTGGTTTGCTTTTGGTAAACATCAAATATATTATGTTTTTATCTTTGCAAATTGGAATAAAAAAGAAGATGGCACCTTCTTTTGGCGTTAATAGAACCATGTAGCATCATACATCTGAACGAAATATAAAGTTACAACTAGTTCAAAAGTGATACATACGCAACGGTCTTCTGGTTCTGCAGTAGTGTGCGGAACCTGGGCTCGACGTACTGCCAGTAGCCGGAGTTCTTGTGTTCCTCCTGACTCCACACGATGTTAGCGTTGGGGTACTTGTCGATCTCGGCCCTGATCTGGTCGTAGGGGAACGGCGAGATTTGCTCCACTCTGGGGAAAAAAATGGGTATATAATTTAAAGCATTGGTGCTATCTAGTATTTACTTTATGGTGTTTATATTTTGGATAGTGAAGCAGATATAGCACTTCTTCAATTACAAAAAATCATGAAAATTTGTGATTCTAATAATGCGATTCCATCAAAATAGTGTGCGGCTCATTTAGCTGGTCTGCAGTTTAGCCTCTGTGTGCACAGCAAGAGTAACTTTTGTTCGTGCACAATGCAGCATATTTGTGCGCGAACATTTTCACTGAACTAAGTCTAGATATGTGCCCCAAACAACGAGTGATGTCAGCGCGCACAGAAGTAGTAGAATTATCGCGCACTATTTGTTCGGGTTTCCTTGGGCAGCCATCAGAGCGAACATTATTGTACCACACAGAACCGCACACCGGTGGAACATTTGAGGAGACAGCTTTTTTTATCACTTATTTTCCATGAATCCACCACGTATTCACTTCGCATCAGGCGTTCACAGTTTATAATGTGAATTGTATGTTTCAGAAGCAATTACCTGACGATAGCAATCTCCTTTTCAAGTCCCTTCTCGCGCCTGTGTTTGAGGAGGTCGTAGTACACGCGACCCGAGCAGAACGAGATCTTACGGACGCCCTGAGGGTTCTGAGCGGCGACGCCTTCTTCGGGAATCACTCTGGATGAGAAAAGATCAGGGTTAGAATTTTAATATCATTAGATAGAACACGGACTAAACTTAAAATCTAGATAGTTCCTAGACATGGTGAAAGTCTGTGACTTGACTTACAATAATTAGATGTATTTTAATTAGCGACTAACAATTTTTTGTTTCGATTACTCCTTGTTGCTGTTATTGCTAATTTTCATCACAAAGACTAAACTTTGTCAAGATGAATAGTGAATGCATAGCAGGACATTTCTTATTCCCTTTGATAGCAATTAGGCGACTGCCGTTTGAAAATATCATACTCATACTGTACGATTAAATTTGCATTCATAATAAAGTCATGTTACTGCAACAATGTTATGCTATTTTAAATCAGGACTTTTTTCTAATAATTTTCATGCTATAGTAATTTCCATTTCATACCTCCTGAAGCTTGATCCATCCTTCATGTCGTCGAACGATGACTTGGCCTCCGGGTGACGCAGCAGGGACTTGGGAGTCATGAGTATCAGAGGCTTGCGGAAGGGAAGCGCGATCTGTCGCCGCAGGATGTGGAAGTACGACGCGGGCGTCGAGCAGTTGGCCACGATCCAGTTGCAGTCGTGCAGTTGGCGGACTAAACGAAAAGATTTTAAAATTCAAGTTTATTTATTCATTACAGACCAATGATATTATAAATAAAAAGAGGTAGATATCGCACTAGCACGCACAAAATGTTGAGGAGAATGTAACACAATTGTTGCACCCTTGATTTAGTCGGATTACAACAGCGAGCGAGGTAACGTGAGTGCGCGGCGTAACAAAAACGCCAAGTTGTGTCTTCAGAAAGTGCAAAAACTATGGTGCCAAGAAAAATAAGAGTTGTGGAGTGACATACCATAAGCAAGTCTATTAAAAATATATCAATTTTGTATTTTTTTACGAGTTATTCCTCATTTTCAAATTAATTTCGTATTATTGACGTAATGGTTCGAAAAGAATAGATAATAGGATGGCAATCTGCTGCGTGACAGAGACAAATAGCATCCGTCATGTCACTCTATGATACTCTAGTGTAGTGTGGACTGTACTTCAAGCGCAACACACTAAAACTAGCTATCTCTTTCTATCTTATACGTTCCGTATTATCTATCGCTGTCGTAGTTTTAAATTACTGTATACATCTATGTTAGTACTTATAATAACAACGCAACGAAATCTGAACGCTATTTAGTATGAACATGGCGTATCTTTCTTTATAATATCATTGTTACAGACTGGTTTTTCTAAACTCGTTCAAGAACGCGTTGGTTTGAGCATTGCGTCGAGCGGGCCTACGAGAGAACAAACAATCAGCGATGTATGAGAGCGACGATCCGCGTCTTCTTGAACAAGGCCTAATGAAATACACTAAAGGTACCACGAATTTTAACAGTTTTTGGTATGCGATTTGGTATCCATTGTTAACAATTGTCCACTAACATTTGCAAAATAGTACCCGCAGCGTAAATAGTGTGAAAAAAATAGTTACTACGAATGAACAGTATAATAAATCCAAGAATTACGCGAGTAACTGACTGACCTTCATAGTCGGGGCTCTCAGGCGGCATGTAGTCGGGGTCGTCGGCACACATCTGCAGGAACCTCTCAGGACGAGCGGAAGAATGTTCGGGACCCTGCGAATATTTTATTTTACAATATAGTTTTAGAACTATGCCGACATATGAATGTGTACAAACAAGCAGGTTAAGTCACCTATCTCTTCATCAATATTACTAATGATACAAGTCTATCTACTAATTTACGGTGTTTAAGTTGTTTGTAAAGCGCGTTATTTTTAGGACGGATTATTTTTCCCTTTTTCAGCGTGGACTACTTCACTTTTGTAGCTCGATCTCTTTTCCTCACTAAAGCAAAATATTAACCTCCTTTTTTTGAAGTCGGTAAAAAGGAAGGATATTTACTCTTTTTTTCCGGACTGCCGCACCCACTTGGCCTGTCCGCTGGCTATGAACTGGTCGATGATGAACTGAGCGCTAGTAGAGCTGTATGTACCCACCATCCCCTCCATCCCGTGCGGCAGCAGCAGCACCAGCCCGGACTGCCGCACCCACTTGGCCTGTCCGCTGGCTATGAACTGGTCGATGATGAACTGAGCGCTAGTAGAGCTGTATGTACCCACCATCCCCTCCATCCCGTGCGGCAGCAGCAGCACCAGCCCGGACTGCCGCACCCACTTGGCCTGTCCGCTGGCTATGAACTGGTCGATGATGAACTGAGCGCTAGTAGAGCTGTATGTACCCACCATCCCCTCCATCCCGTGCGGCAGCAGCAGCACCAGCCCGGACTGCCGCACCCACTTGGCCTGTCCGCTGGCTATGAACTGGTCGATGATGAACTGAGCGCTAGTAGAGCTGTATGTACCCACCATCCCCTCCATCCCGTGCGGCAGCAGCAGCACCAGCCCGGACTGCCGCACCCACTTGGCCTGTCCGCTGGCTATGAACTGGTCGATGATGAACTGAGCGCTAGTAGAGCTGTATGTACCCACCATCCCCTCCATCCCGTGCGGCAGCAGCAGCACCAGCCCGGACTGCCGCACCCACTTGGCCTGTCCGCTGGCTATGAACTGGTCGATGATGAACTGAGCGCTAGTAGAGCTGTATGTACCCACCATCCCCTCCATCCCGTGCGGCAGCAGCAGCACCAGCCCGGACTGCCGCACCCACTTGGCCTGTCCGCTGGCTATGAACTGGTCGATGATGAACTGAGCGCTAGTAGAGCTGTATGTACCCACCATCCCCTCCATCCCGTGCGGCAGCAGCAGCACCAGCCCGGACTGCCGCACCCACTTGGCCTGTCCGCTGGCTATGAACTGGTCGATGATGAACTGAGCGCTAGTAGAGCTGTATGTACCCACCATCCCCTCCATCCCGTGCGGCAGCAGCAGCACCAGCCCGGACTGCCGCACCCACTTGGCCTGTCCGCTGGCTATGAACTGGTCGATGATGAACTGAGCGCTAGTAGAGCTGTATGTACCCACCATCCCCTCCATCCCGTGCGGCAGCAGCAGCACCAGCCCGGACTGCCGCACCCACTTGGCCTGTCCGCTGGCTATGAACTGGTCGATGATGAACTGAGCGCTAGTAGAGCTGTATGTACCCACCATCCCCTCCATCCCGTGCGGCAGCAGCAGCACCAGCCCGGACTGCCGCACCCACTTGGCCTGTCCGCTGGCTATGAACTGGTCGATGATGAACTGAGCGCTAGTAGAGCTGTATGTACCCACCATCCCCTCCATCCCGTGCGGCAGCAGCAGCACCAGCCCGGACTGCCGCACCCACTTGGCCTGTCCGCTGGCTATGAACTGGTCGATGATGCACTGCGCGCAGTTGTTGAAGTCTCCAAACTGCGCCTCCCACAGGACCAGAGCGTTCGGGTTGGTCACGGAGTAGCCCACCTCGAAGCCGAGGACACCTGGGTGGGAAACAATGGTACAATGAAATTTTGCTCCGAAAGTGAAGCCGCTTGCCTTTCTAGTTGCCACAACTTTTTTTAGTTATAAGCTAAAAGTATTAGAATAAAGTTCATTTAGAAATAACATGAACATACATTATGTAGTGCCCGCATTAATAATAGTACATTGTTAATCAAGAGTGAAAGGTTTTGGTGTCAGACCAATCAGACGGAGTTTGGTGCCCATAAGGTAGTGAGGGCGCTAATAGTTCGAAGAACTAAATATTTATTTATTTATCCCGAGGGAAACACTGTGCTTTTCATTAAAAATACAAGGATAGTAAAAATAAGAACATAAATTGAGAGATAGAGAAGATAAAGGAAAAACGAGTGTAGATCGGATTGCCGCTTCGTGTCAGGCGATTCACGATTTCACACAGTATTGACAAAGAAACTTACCGTATTCAGACAGTGAGCTGTTGCACACGGTGTAAGGAGCCTGGTCGGGGTACAGATGACACAATGAGCAGTAGGTTGCCTTGTCCACCTTCTGGTGATGTAGCACGTGATGCCTGCATAACAGAAACAACGTTATTATTTGGTGTAAGTCATAAAAACCGACTTTGTCTAATAAAAGGGTTGTCTGCATAGTCACACAGTTGTTATAATTATTATAAAATACATAAATCATGTATGACGTGCAGTCAACTAATACGATGAGCGTTTGTTCGTCGTCTACGTTATATTGGATTAACGACAGACCTGTGTGAGAAAGTTCCTCTCTCGACATCCTCTCCCGACAGTCTGACGTGGATGCCCTCCTTCAGCAGTGATCCGAAGGCCATCGCCTCTCCCAGCGCCCAGTCCACCTGTCTGTTCTCCACCATGGCCATGCGCGCCTTCAGGATACGAAGCAGACCCTTGTGGATCTCGAACTCGGCCGCGTTGGGAGGAGGAGATGAGAAGCGCTTGCCGATGTGGACTAGTGTCTCTTCTACTACGCCGGTAGGGGACATCTGTGAAGGGAAATTAAAACTTCATATTATTTTCTCATATTTCAATTGAGTTCGTAAGGTTTCCCAGCTTGTGTAGATCCGGTGTAGCAAACAACTAATACGTTCAAGGCATAAGATTCGTAGAAACCAGTTGATTTATATTAACTTGTTAAGACTGGGAGCCTACCCCATCATTTATGCGAAAATGCTACGTAGATGATGGACGATACTGAATTCAGACTTTCGTAGTAAATATTACCTACCTTCAAGGGGTCCTTGCCTTCGAAGAATCCGGACCAAGGCGAATCCAGCCAGTCCTTGAATTTAATGTGTGTCTCGGCCTTAGCCTGTGTGTACGCATCTTCGCAGATCTTCTCGTATTTGTCCTTCACGTCCTTCACTTCGGCGGCGGTGACGACGCCCTCAGCGATCAGCTGGTCGGCGTACTTCTCGAGAACTGTGAAAAGAATTCGTGTATTAGCTTCATCAACTTGAGTATTTTAAGCTATTCCTGATTCGGATGAGACTATCGACGCCCACTTGAATAAACGTGTTAAATCTAGTAATGGCCAGGGTCAATACTTCTCCAAATCTAGATGTTTTAGATAACAGTGAGCACGATAAAATTAATGGCGCGATAAATTTCTTCACAGTTTTTTTTTTTACTTTGCCCCACTCCTCTGGGAATTTCTCCTGTATCGTGGATATGTTTGCAAACATAAAAACTACATACACAAGCACCCAGCCCCGGAACAACTACTTGCAAATCACACAAATATTTGTACCGTGTGGGGATCGAAACCACGATGCGCTGCGCAGCATTCTTTCGTTGAACTACTGCGCCAACCATGTGGAAATGAATAACACAGAGTCGCTGTGTTTGTTACAATCTTTCTACCCACCAGGCTTGGTCTTATGGATCTTCTGGTACATAAGAGGCTGCGTGAACATGGGCTCGTCGATCTCGTTGTGTCCGTTCCTGCGGTAGCTGACGATGTCGATGACGACGTCCTTGTGGAAGGTGGCGCGCCACTCGGCGGCCACGTTACACACGTGCATCACGGCCTCCGGGTTGTCGCCGTTCACGTGGAAGATGGCGCGTTCACTACGCGGGCCACGTCTGGAAGGGAAATAGGAGAATTAAAGTACTTTTTACTTTTAAGACACATTGTAGTATCTCCCATTTAAAAGTCAGGGAACTGCAAAGTAGAACCATAGTTCAAACATTTCCTATTTTAGGGATTTTCTTCTAATTCGGTCGTAGTGTCGGTATGGACTGTCTCATCAAGTAACGTAAAGGGCTATTGAAGGACCGGCATGGATTTTAGTTAGTATGGGTCTGACAGTCCCTCCCGTCTCGCCTTGTGTGGAAAGACTCCTTTGATGATTTTAACACGTTAACTACGGATCAATGATAATCCAAGTGACCTGTGCAGTAAGCAGACGATCGCGAGTGCCTGGGGTCGGTGGTGAAGCCGATCTGGTTGTTGACCACGATGTGGATGGTGCCGTGCGTGGTGTAGGCCGGCAGGTCCGACAGGTGCATGGTCTCGAACACCACGCCCTGGCCCGCGAACGCTGCGTCGCCGTGCAGGAGGAGGGACATTACCTGCGGATTCAGAATTTCACAACTTAGTGACAAAAATGGCTAGCAAGAAATCATGTTCTAAACCAATAGCCACAGAGTACTTTTATTATATATGGGATAGAGGTACAACTCTGCGTCGAAACTGAGAAACGTCAAATGTCGCCCTCTGGACGCAGGTTTTGGAACTAATGCCAACACACAAGCATACTACATACGTACATACACACATGCATACTTACATTCGTACCTACTTCACTGCTTGAATATTGGTTTAGGCGGTTTAGGGTACTTATGTGAATTACTTAATCGCTTGCAGTTATGTGAAAAGCGGAAAAGTAATTCACAACTATTAAAAAAAAACAATGATCTTAGACTTCTTTTTTATTTCTTTCTTTTAAAACACTTCTTACTTAGTTTTCTTGCTTTAACTTTATACAAATCCGTATCATCATCATCCGGGGACGCAACACTGTTAGACATGATAATAGGAAGATTTAATGTCACAAACACAAAAGTTGCGGCACCAAACGGTTCGTCAGAGTCCTGTCTCAAAACTTGATTTTAACAACAACACAAGCACAAAATCAACACGGCCGGAGGAGCCGAGACTCGACGACAACGGACTTAGGTGGAAAAAGCACTTTAGGACGGTTAAAATCTGGAAAAACAAACAAGACGCGGAAAATACGTTAACGCAAACCGGCGGCCAAGTTTGTTTGTCATTTGTTGTAGTGTTGCTGTTGCTTAAAATATAAATAAATTCAGTTACTAAATCTTGTTTTTTTTTATTACTTTATATTTTAATGAGCTTCCAAATAATATGTTATTGTTTTCTCGTTGTATTGTTTATAATAAATAAGTTTATCGAGATTATACTACTCATATAAATTGAGCGAAGGCTGGTCATACCAAAGAGTCAAATGAATGACTGTTTGCACGCCATCTTGCGTACATAATAGAACTACGTAGTCACAAATCTTGTAATACTGCCATCTATAAGCGGGTTTTGTAAAAGTAGCACAATATAATGTAACCAAATTAAAATGTCAGTTTCATGTGCAAGCCGGCAGTACTTCTGGTGTTCAATCTTATTTTGCATACTTATACGAGAACGATTACCCGTTTCCAAGTACTAAGATTGTCAACCCTGCCAATAGCGATCAAGGGATCCAAAATTGCCACTTTAGCAGAGCGTTGCTAATATCAATGTTGCTAAAATAGTTTTTTATCTATTATCCTGTATTGCTTGAGCAGTAGAATAGAAAACTGACGAGTTAAGAATTTTATCGCATTAGAAAATAAATCGTAACATGGAATATTTTAGACCCGCAATATAGTTGTGTTGTGAATGTTACATAAATTACTGTAAATGAAAAATTACCACTATTTGGACATGTGTAATATTTGTGGAGGTTACCCGAGCTTTGTCGACAGTCTTTGTGACAGAATAGCATTTTGTTTTTTGGATACGAGAGTCCAATCACTTTCAGAATAGATGAGGCAGAATATAAGAGTCTCCCATTTTAAATTCAAAATGATACCATACCTTCTTGCCCTCGTTATCTCCGCGGTAGAACTGCTCAGCCCGACACTTGCCCTGCACGATGGCGTCCACGGCCTCCAAGTGAGACGGGTTGGCACACACAGCCAGGCGGATGTTCTTGTTGGTGACGCGGTTCAGACGCTCGATGTAGGTACCCAAGTGGTATTTCACGTCACCAGAACCCTGTAGGGAGAAATTGGAAAAGTTTTGTTATTATTGCGTTCTTTTTTGAGTAATACAACAATACGTACCTGATGATGTATGCTTTGCCGTCAGTGTTTAAGTGTGTGATGTCGACTCTCACACGACAACCGCATGGTTAGACTTTTAGCCGAACCAAATTCCCGACGGGTTACTACAATGCGAACCCTTCATCTTGCTCAGTTTTTATAGTAAATAGGCACTGAATACTCTCTTAGTATTTTGCTCTATTTGTTTAATTTTGGAATCTTTTTACTGAGAAACTATTCAATTATCGAAAAGAATAATACATACATCATCTTCGGCTTCGAGTGCAGCAAACTGTGTGAAGAGCTGATGCAGAGGTTTACGGCAAACGTTGGCAACCACGTTCAGACGACCTGTGGAAAGAAGGAAGGAGAGTTTTAAGTGGTCCCAAAGAGATCTCTCTACTTTTTTTTACTGTCGGAGATATTCGGCCAAAATTGGATGCAAATAATAATCATTTTAGTCCTGACTGATTTCAGCCACGGCGGACAATCTCAGTAGATATTAGCCATAATGCCGGGAAATATTACAGCACTGCGCGTGTGTGCACAGGCATAGGTGCACTCTCCTTCTCCACTCTCGTTCCTTTAGTCCACCAACGGTGACCGAAGGACGGGGGTATTATACCGCCAACTTCCAAACTCCGGGTCACTACTGAGAAATTCTACCCGGAATCAAACAGAGCGCTCAAAAGTTGTACTTGCAACCGCGATACCAATGGGGCAGTTGAAGACCAGTAAATCATAGATCTCTTAAACACTCTAGAAAGACATGGATCGCTGTGAAAGTCAAAATTGGCTAGATGGAATCAACGACATTTTAATGAATAATGGTATGACATAGCGCTTCCGACCACGATAATAACGGTCCTCTCTGTTACAGCTTTGTGTGAGTGAGTTACCTCTGTGTGGCATGCCCATGATGACAGACTCGACGCCGAGTCGTGTGGACACATCAATGACCTGCTTCATAGCCGGGATCAAGATCTCGCAACCTTCCAGACCAAAACGCTTCTCTGATGACCATTTTTTCGCCAGGAAGTTCTCGAATCTAAATACAAATGAACATTAATTCTTGCCCATTCTTCTCCACCAAACAACCTACCTTATATAGAATTATCCCTTCCCTTCCTATTCCCTTTAAATTTAAATATCGACGTCCAAAAGTGCCTCTTTGATGGTCTAATTGGAATAAATGATTTGACTTTGTGTTTAGGAATTAGGGACAAGAAAATAAAGTTAGATCTGTAAAATATGTATAAATGAAGATGTAAGTTGAAACATTCTTATCTCGTTTGCAGTAAAATTCAAAGAATTTCGAAATATACATAGATAATAAAAATCATGTGATTGTATATTTTGAATGCACACCTATTTTAGTAATATTATTATGAAAAGTACTACCATTATGCATCATGCAACTTATAAAATCGATTTTGCTATGTAGTTGTAGCAGTAAGTGTGCATGACGTTTCTAAGGCCTCTCTTATCTAAACCTATTTAGTACGTGCATTGTCGCTAAGCACGCATATAAAACATAAGTGAGCCGCTTTTACGCCATGTTCCTAAACACAATGATGTAAATCATATTAAACTACGTTTTCATAGTTGTTACATTTTATATACAAGTCATTGTATTTTAAACCTTATATCAAACACATTAAGGCAAATTACACGCGGTCGTATGAGTGTTTAAACTCTTCACAGAAGTGCATAATAGGAATATTAAATACGGGCTATTGCGGAAGGGAAATCGCTGTCTGAGTTATCAGTAATCAGTATCGTATGTAGCCATAACAACATGCTGTAATCATTTGTCACTAACTGATTATTTAATTTAAAATTAATGTACGAACGTAGACGAAAGAGAGACTATGAACTAACTCGTAACCATCACGTTTATTTATTTTACAGACATAATTATTTGTCGCAATCCCAAAGTGTGTGTAAAATTGTGTTAAAAACTTATTTCGAGTAGGTATCTCAGAAATTTCGCGAAAGATATTTTTTATGTTTGTTGATAAACCTATGCTTTATAAACTATCCTTAAGTTGCCTTTCTTGTAAAAACGAATTACCAAAAAAATGAGCGAAGCAGTGTCTCCCAGTTACTTCAAATTAAATAACTGAGAAACTAGGCAACTGGATAACGTTTCTAGATTTTGTAAAGAACTAAAAAAGTCCATAAAAAGGTGTGTCTCTTTATATTTTTCGTATCATGTTTATGCGATATGATATAAAAAGAAGTCATGATGAATATAGATATAAATATTTAAAGCCGTATTAACCGGACAAATGTTATTACCTAGCATTAAATATTCTGATAAGAAATGACGCGCGTGTAAAGACCAGTGGATCTAAAAAGGCTACTTAGCAATATCCCTAATGAGCAGTGTCGAGCACCAATTGCTCGACATTTTGCTGAACTGGGCCTATTTCGCGCAGCCATGCAGACACACATTAAATCTTTGTTGTTCACTTCTCCCTTTTATGTTTAGTTTAAGTTTCCATTTTTCTGTTTCTTTTTTTTTATTTTGTTGTGTGTTTGTCCGGTTTGTCGTGATTTTTGTGCCAAATAAATGTTTTATCTTTCTTACTAATGGTTCACTTTGTGATTGAATAGCCAATGACGTTCCTAGAAATGCACGAAGTGAACCATTAGATATATTGCTTACAGTGGCCATTTCAAACCGGCTGCACCTTAATTGGTATGACACTACCTTTCTAGTATACTTACAAAAATATTTTTGTTACCTAGCAAAAGCTATCTATAGGACAATTCCTATAGATAGCTTTTGCTAGGTAACAAAATTTACTCAAGAAATTTCTATCCATACACTAGAAGCCATTTTTTAAATTTACTACGATAACCATTTTTGTCTAAATAAGAAAACCATATTTACAAATCAGTGATGATGGCTGTGCTGTCACTTACCCAGCGGATCTGGTAAGCCGAGCGAGGATCAGTCTCTTTTGGTCAGCACTCATCTTGCCAACGTTGGGAGGTTCGATGCGCTGCCTGATCCAGTTGCATTGCTCCAGAGAGTTGATGAACATGAACTCGATACCGATGTTGTTGCAGTACGCCTGCTCCAGACGGTTCAAGATCTCCCTAGAATTGAAAGGTCTCCATTAGTAGTTCCAAAGGCATTTAAAATTACCTAGTACTAACTGGGATATCCAACCCCAGCCCGCTTTGGGCCCGCGTAACGGTTTGACGACTTGGTTGGTGCAGTGGTTGAGCAATTGGACAGCTGCACTGCGTGTCGCGTGTTCGATTGCCGCAAGGAGCAAATATTTGTATGATCTAAAAATAGTTGTTCCGAGTCTGGGCATTGGTGTATGTAGTATGTGAATTTATATATTTGTCGCACCTAGTGTGGGTAAAGTTTAAAAAAACAGCCTGTATTCCAGCAATGGGAACATTACAGACTGCTTCATTGCTTTTGATTGAACTGGTTTGTGGCGGTATGCAGACGGTCGCTTCATGTAAAATACTGATATGAGTATTGGGTTGGATTGGAAGTCGACACCAACATAGTTGGGAAACGGCTGGGCATAGTAGTTTTTAGGTGGCGATTAGAATTACACTCTGTGCCTGCATTGTGGGCCCTTTTGCTAAATACTTAAATGCTGGATACAACTTAACCAATGGGTGGAAAATTATCTAATCATATGTTTTACAACTTATAACAGTAACCACCTGACTGTCTAGATTTCTGCACATCAAAGCTTATTGTCTTGGTATCGTGTTTTATTACATCTTTTTTTTAATGTAAACCAAGCGTACTATAATTATAAGGTTTCAGTCATTTATGAAGTGTTGAAGAATGACTTTATCAAAGATTCATAGCAAAGCATGTCGTCGCTTTACAGACAATTAAAATAATATTATGTAAGTATGAAAAGATTATATAATTTTGCTATTGCATTCTCCGACACGTTGCCGCATAATCATAGTTTACATTAGAAGCGGAACTAATTTCAGTGCGATCAATCAAGAGCAACGACGATATAATACTAGACTCGTAATAACAGGCGACCGATGTCTGTCAACACGTTAGGCAAAAAAGTCTTATATTCGTCTCATTTCGACCAATCCTGTGAGCCGTAAACATACGTTGAGACAGAACAGACCTTGAGTTAGCCAATCACAACGCAGCACCCCGCCCCCCCCGCTTACGTAGTACCTCAGCGAGTTGACAGAATAGTTTTTGCTCCTTAGATCGTGCATGCGGTGTCTAGTATTATATCGTCGTTGATCTAGAGTAACAATAGCAAAATATTAGTTCTGACGAAATCCGCGGATACAATAAGCTTTGTATTCTTTAACTTGGATACCAATCAGCTGTGGCAGTTGTTATCGAAATGTGATAAAGTAAAAACGTCACAACTCACATGCGCTTATAAAAGACAAGGTGAAGGTTATACAATAACACTGATAACATCTTTATCATAATCAATTTCACCTGCGATTAAGTTTCTGCTACCAACTTGCAATGTGACTCAAAATCCTATTATTTCACGTAATCATTTAATCGGTGATAGGGCATCGACCAAAACTGCATTTGTGTAAGTGCACAAAACAGATTACTTATTTTTGTCATAATATATTTTCATCGCTGGGGACCCTAGTGCACTCTATGGATTGCTTGATAAACGTTTGTATCAAAACGTCTCTTACATGAAAGATGTTTTGTGCTCAACATACGCCCAAATGGCGCGAAAATGAACCTTATTACTGAAAAATTGATTTTCTAGCGATTGTTACCAAGAGTATCATACGAATATGAACATTCACTAATTGCAAATAAAGTTTGTTTTCGAATAATAAAGTGCGGTAGTTTCTGTTAACTTGAGCTGAGAGAGTTCGTTCTGTAGATCTCAGTTTTAGTCTAAAAATAAAACTTACCTTAGCGGTAACGCTTTCTCTTTTTCACCAATAAAAGTAGTGGACGGTAGTTTGAAAACTCTGTCCATATCGGCTTCATCTAAAACATATAACGAGCAATCAGAGTAGGAACGTTACGAAGTAAATATTTCGCTTAAATACCCATGTAATAGATGCAGCATTACACGTGAACGTCTACCCTTTCAATAAGGAAAGCACAAATTAAAGCGAATAGGTTATCATATCCCTTTACTAGGACTTTTTTCCAATCAACATTACAAATGATCCCAAAATTGTACGCCCCTACAGTAATGACAACTTTACATATACAAATACACATTTTACATTAAATATTTATATCATTATGCGGTGCATCAACATAGTAATGAAAAGAAACTCTGAAGTGCAACAAAGTGTTGTTATTTTAAAGAGTCTATTTTTTAGAAGTGGAGAGCAATTCTTTGGCGAACATCCAACACCGACCAAGAAAAGATAGCACATTTTTCAATGCCAAACAACAATATATATTTCTATTCGTACCATCGCCAATATATTTGTATTTAATTACATTTAGTTAATGAATATAAATAAAATAAATAATAATAGGAAAAGTTTCATGCAGTACTTATATAGATACATGCTAATGCTCATACAATCTAGTAAATACAGGCATGCAATCAATATCATAATTATAATAATATTAAATAAACCATATGGATAATCGTGCAGATCATGAATACTTAAATAGGTATTGATATGAGCAAGTGCGCGTGCGAGCCGAGGACCTTGTGCGTTACATCCACATTTCTTTATGATCTTGTAGTTATGGCTACCAGCTTCCCAATCGATTTACGAACAGATATTTAAATAAATAAAAATAAACGCAAATAAAAAAGAAAAACACGTCTATTTGACATTGGGTTAACTTTGCTGATAAATTCTGTTCATAAAAAGTCCAAATAATCCGACTGCAACAACAAAACAATAAAACTTATTAATGATTTTGTGCCAATCCGCATTAATACGTAACTGTTGCCTAAAAGATAGGTTGATATTGGGGAATTCCACCTGAAATTACGTCAGATCAATTAATAGGATATAGGTATGACTTTTGAACGTGTTGCAAATGGAAAATTGTTTAGGAAGATTGCTTCGCCGCCATAACTACCTACGTATGAGACAACGAGCGACCACGGTGCTTTCAGTATTTCAGGTTCTCGTGTGTTTCTTACCAAACCTGTAGCTGTTGTGAATCACCGCCCGTTTGTTTTTACCGACCAATTCGCTGTTCATTATTTCCAAGGGGTCGAGATTGGCTATGTGATGTCCTCGGATCTGTTTTTTAGTGCACAACATACTCATTTAGCGTGTATTATGTAACCGGCGATACTTCGATTAGTATTTTGAAACAAAAAATAAGAAGCAAATAAAATAAAAATATTCATGTCTTTGCCTAATAGCTTGAGGCATATCTCCTTCGTAAAGGATTTTGGAGATTAGTGAGAATTATTCCGCACAGCAGCTGGTTAGAATACAATACATAAATACGGTGCTGATCAAGGAGCAACACAAAATATCCTCGAAGATAAGCCGGCAAGTGGTATAAAATACAAAAGCAGTTAAGATAGTTGTAAGTCATATATCCTACATAAAAACTTGTTAATTGATTAGAAATAGAAAATGTTTTTTCCGTCACACAGTTATTTAACCTAAACAAGTATAATAGATAGTATAAATTAACTTATATTCTTATAATTATCATACAATATGCATAACGTAAATGTAAAATGTTCTCAAGTAATGCCTATTTACAATGTAAAGAACATTCATTAATCACATTAGTTTCAATGTGGAAACATGAATTAAAAAAGGTTATACACACTTCATTGGGATACAACAGTATTAACTAGGATTCTTAACTATCTTCTCAGGTCCACTACAAAATATCATAATGTATGTACCCTTTACCATCTAAAGTACAATTTTATAAACTGGTGTAAAATCTTGAATGTGTATTTGGTGTGTAAGGTAAATTAGTCTTTATCGACATCTTACCTATCCTTCATATCATTATTACAATTATAAAGCCTATTAAGATTAATATTCACTGTCTTAACTTAAAACCTATCCCCTGCCTATACTCCTTATGATGAACCGAGTTCTATTTACAAGTAACATTCCGGTATACAAACTCTAGTAAAGGAATATGATGACAAAGCGATTAGTCTTAGCAGCTGTTACATACCTCAACCTCATTTGTTAATAATTACTTTTTACCATTACAAAAAAAAAAACATTCAATGGTGAACTAAAACAGTCATATTCGTGGAATTAGTAAATTTTTAGTTAATTAATTTATATGACCGATTATTTCAAAAAGCTAGTCTCAATTATATTTAAAATCCAATAAAAAATTGTTCCAATTAATTTCAGTATTCTATTCTACTGTTTAAAATTAGTTTTAATAGGTAGAAAATTAAACTATTCGAAAATCATCCATCTCCTTCTAATCTACGAGGTCAAAGTTCTACAAACCAAGCACCACAAAGCAGCTAACTACATACGGTACAGGAAAGATAAGTGTAAAGTACGCGTGAGACGCAAGATCATGTCCGCAAGGCAGGCGGTGCCAGTGAAACCGAAACTAACCCCCCTACAGGACGGACAACAAGTCGCGAGTGAGACCCGTAATACAAATGCCAGTAACTTGCACTTGCACAAATGTATGCAAGTAGCAGGCATGTCGTTGTATCATTCACCAATTAAAAGCTCCAACAGCTTAATGACATACAAGCTGCTTACATAATTTTGTACAAATTACTGGCACGTGTATTACAGGTCTAACGCATTACTCAGCGCTTGAACTGGGTTGATGTCAATTGGACAGAAATTTTACTACGTAGAAAACTAATTAATTGTTTGTTTGGGTTTACAAATCACACGTTATCTTATCAGTCTAACGATGTATAATTGCGAAGTCCATTTGACATCAGTGTGGTCCCAACGAATACGTGATAGAGTTTATTCGTCCATACCGAATCTGACGTGTTGTCTAATGACTGCCTCGTTGGCGAATGCTCGCAAGCCGCCGTGCCATTCGCCGCTCGATACCGGGTCCCCGGTAGCGATGCCCAGCGGGTCTAAGTGCGCCACTAGGTGACCACGTGACTACATTCAACGTAAAACAAAATCTTCGTAACAAAACAATCAAGTGACTGCCCCATCATACATCCCTTCTTCAGATATATAACATATAAAGCAGTAATATATAGGTAGGCCCATCTGTTGCATATTTTATGTTTAGAAAATATATATGTACAAATATTAATTGTTCATGAAGTAATTTGAGAAACTGGAAGATTTATAAGATTGTTACGCAGCAAACGAATGATTGAGAAAAATAAAATGATATAATTATGTAATGTTAATCTCATTATTCCCATAAACGTGCATATAATATTATGTCTGCGCCTACCACATCAGAAAAATGTGTTAAATACGACATAAAGAAGAAATTCAGGCAGTATATATTTTAGATTTATGTATTTTTGTATCATTTGAGACTAGCATTTTATGTCGGTCTGGTTATTTTGCATGAACCAAATGTATGATGATATGAATAACGATACTATATTTGCATTCACATATACTTAATAATCTCTCGGTAAAATAATCTTATCTAGCAGATTGGTTATAATTGTTAGGATTTATTTGGGTGGCTAAAACTGCTTGAAATTAAAAACTACAGCAAATAAAATCTTTGATAGTAATCGATAGCGAGTATTATCACACACATGCATATGCAAGAACAATTTCCTAACATAAACTATGACACAAGCAGTGTAGTTGGACAAAAGTGTTATCTACATTTAGATATGCACATCTGATACATAACAAATCAAACAATTCAAGTTTGAGGACAACACTATACTGTGATATTATTGGTGATGCATCAGGCTATATGTTAAGTGACTTGCGAGGTGTAAAAGCTACGACTATCCATAGACAAGGTCACATCAGCACTCGTGACCACTCTCCCTTAAAGCATGACAGTTAAAAATATGTATGTGTGTTATAAAATCGCTTACGAAACACAACAATCAGTGACACGCAATGCAATGTTGAAATAAATAACGAAACGATATACGAATGTGGTTGCGTCCATAATTACGACAGCGACATTTCTCCTCTGTCGTGCGTACCAAAATTGAAATATTTCCTCATGATGAGCTCGGAGCTTGGGCCGCGCATGCCTAGTTGCGGCAGGTTGGCCGTGGTGATGCCCAGCGGGTCCACGTCGGCCGCCAGGTGACCGCGAGCCTGTCACGCACCCGCCACCACATCACATTTTAGCCCAAATTGCAAACATCCACGACCCAGCGACTACAACTACTTATTATTCCCAATATAAAGCTATTAACAGCGACCATTGTGACGCTACTAAACAGTGATTCAAGGACTTATCATTATGTAGGTAGATGTTTCTGTCGCTAGGTCGTGTGAATTTAGACTAGTTGAACGAATAGTCTTGAAACCGCCATGCCAATTGTTCCACACGCAGTAACAATGACTGTATATTGTATAATTTACATATTGTTCATTTGTCAACACAATTATGATAATTTCCATACAGTTAGTACAAAATTAACAAAAGTAAAAAACTTAACATAACATTTATAAAAAAAATGTCATAATTAATTCTATGTATAAACAAATAAATAAAAGTTTCTGACAAGTTCATTCTGCCTAGTTTAACTAATCATTTTGAGTTCGACCTACAATCATAATGCTAGAAAGCTGCTTTTGTAAAAATAATTGTAAAAGTGTGTAAAATAATAAACACTACCTAGACCTGACATAAACGTTTCTTAGTCAACATGTGTTTCAAACTGGGAATAAAAAAGAGGGGAAACACGTTTACTTTGAAAGCTGATGTCGAGAAAAACAAATCATTTTAATTCATCATTAAACTACATCAAAAAGAAAAGTTTTTGTCTACTTTCAAAGCGCTGATCAGATGATTATATTTTCTGGTACATGAGCTCCCAAACAAAAGGGCGAGTCACGAAAAGGGTTAAAAAAAAGTGCAAACAATAATGAATGTCGAACAAAAATCATGTCAACAGCGATAAGATAAGAACATTCATCACCTGGTAACTCCTGATGATGGCCTGCACAGCCAGATGGTCGTCGATTATCTTCTCGTTAATTGGAGAACCTGTAAAAAAATATCATTATGGTCTAAACATCAACAGTTACAAAGGATCGTAAAACAAAACTGGCTATCAGGCTACTAAACTTGCTAGAACGTTTATAGTTTACTAATTAGTTATCGAGAACAATTCATAATCAAGACGTAACTAAGCAAGGCCTAACTCTCACTAGATGTCAGCTCCTAGTTACCAAAAATGTGAGGTCTACACAGTAATGCAAACATTGCCTTCTTACACGAATCGTTTAAGTGTCCAAACTTTTCCGGAAAAGGACCTTACTCCAAGATGTTTGAGTCCAATATCCAACGGTAACCCAACACATCATTACAGCTCGACATAAAAATGTAGAAAAGGAAGTCGCCACTGTCTTCGCAATACCAGCACTATGAATGATTTTTTTTTCACTTATTTCCTTATTTTTATGGCACAATAACAAATCTAACAAACCTCTGGTCTTTGTTTACATAAAATATCAAAGATTTTAAAACGCTGTCAGAAATAAAAAAATTAGTTCCGTTTCAACCCGTTCTGGCCAAGCTGTACATGTTCTTAATAGCATGTGAGATGTACAAACCTGCAGCGATGGAGGGCATGCCAGCGCCAGCGGGTACCAGCGATGTGAGAGGTACTTCGTTCTTGTTGTATGGCGAAAGGTTTGGCGGCGAAGTGTAGGCTGTACCGGGCTGAGCACCGGCCGTCGCATTGCGGAAAAACGCATCCCACGACTAGAAAAATACAACTCCTTTAGTAACACTAACTTATATAGCGGTACTAATTCCTATATGGTAGTAAATAAAGAGGCGGAAATGGTGTTTGCGAACCATATTTTTTTTAAGAATTTTGTTCGAATTCTTCTGAAACGAATGAACATAATTATTATTCTGTTCCCGTTATAGCTCAATAAATGTGATTAGGACGTACCCTGGAGTGTGAAGTGAAGACAGAACTGATCAATGCTAGATTATAACCTCAGAATTTTGGGACGCAGCGAATTGCCTAGTGGAATCAACAGTCAGTCAGGGAAATACCCAAGCCATGAAAATCGATTGCGGTTAGCATGCATAAGTAGATACGTCTGCTTTGCTAAACCTTGTCTTATGTGAGAACGTAAAACGTTATAATTTTCCTGTTCTTTCATTAATCTTTTTTATTTTAGTCATAGTGTTCGTATCATCATAATATTTTAATTATTCAAAACGCCATTTAGGTACTCTTTACAAATCCAATATCGAGTTACGATGACGTTCATTCGCGGGGAAGTCCTTAGTAAAGCTTAATTTTTTTTTAATTATGACTCTAATAACAGTTGTTTTTTTTTTATAATTGCATTGTAATATTTGTAATCCTAGCGAGCAGTGTTATTAATCTACTTACACTATCCACGATAAAACGGACTTCCCTTATCTTCCCTCATACAGATATCCTGACCGTGATTGTTATTGAAAAGTAGTGATCAATCAAAGTAAAATCTGATAGTGACATTATCCTTATCCTAACTGATATACTTTCTCCATTTTCCTCTTTTTTTTTAATATAAAGTCATTCTGAACTGTTTTATGTATGGAAAGTCATGGTATGATAACTCACGGAAAAATTATATTAAAAACCTTCCTTCAATGAATGTGCGGGTTTGTGGCATGTTCTTACATACCTATTCAAGTTTTTTGTTTATGCGGGTTTTTGCAGTACAAACAATTATCAATCTAAAGATCCATAACCATATTTACTAAACTGTTCAATGTTATGCTGTATAAAACATAGAATTCATGACCTAAATAATTCGACAATGTCAACGTAAAGTTCCCATTTTCATGAACAAATTACCTCAATAACAGAGCTGTTTTAAAAACACAAATGACTGTATACTAATTTACACATTAAGCTGACAGAGTGGGCGACCGCAATGTTTGTTCTACTTCTTATGAGATTCAGTTATACTCTGGATTTTTCAGATAAAAGCAGATAACTCCATGCGACTACCAACTGATTCCGTTTAGTGTCCACTCGTGAATTGGCCGGGCACGAATTGTTAATTCACACTAGTAAATTACATCTCTTTTTCTTCTGACCAAACAGCTTCTGTTTCGTTTTTGCCCTTGAGGCTCGACTTTCACGGTTCATTTATAAATCCGTAGATGTTTCGGAGTATTAATTAGTTTTGTAGCGTCCATGAATTATTCTCACTCACGATTTTCTGACCAGCCTTGAAGTCTTAATTAATAACGCCATTTTTCTTTCATTATTATTTATCGATTTAAAGCGTGTATTAGAATTTGTATACCGATTTACCATAACCGTCATGTTTGAATGTCCTATGAAATACAAACCAAAAAAACTTTTTTTTTATTTCTATAGGACCAATATCATACTTATGTGAAAATATATATACAGCTATCCCGTAACGATGGAACATAACTGTGAGGTCGAACTAAATTAGGTTGTAAAACACACCACGGCCACGATGTGACGTTTTCTAAACATGATAAAAGATCTTTGAAGTTAGATACTACAAAAAGATGAGGTCGTAACCCACCAAAAATAAAACATTTCTTTATGTTTTGACCTCATAAAATATGCCATTCTTGTTTGAATTTTTCCGAGTTTCCATTTTACGACTTACGTGATCTGATGTAATCAATCGAAGAATAAAATTGTCTAGGACTTGTCTAGACGGAGCGAACCAATTCACCTATCCGTAATTGGAAATACGTATTGGTTAGCATGCTTTATTTATCATATTATCACTCAAGTGGTTATGTCAACAATTGCGACTGTTTCATTATAAACGACGTCATGCAAAAGTAACTCGGACTTTACTTCTTTCATCACCATTGATCACCTGACATGTAGACAATCACCGTCACATAAAATGGTTATTTATTTACCACTTTTTTTTTTCATATGTAAATTACACACATTGTCATGTGAATTTATGACCTAGGTATTCAGTTAAAATAATCATTCAGTAAAATGACTTTCAATTATTTTTTTAATGAGATTCAGAACTATTGCTTGTTATATAGCGCCTCAAGCACATCACCATACTATGTTCATTATAGTCTTTTAATATATCTATTATGTACCTTTACACATAAAAATAACTTTGTCAGTCTGTTTATCTGTCTTTCAGTAAAATTTGTACTCTGTAGGACATAGATTACCTACTTTTATCCCGGGAGTGCGTTCTGTAGGATATATTCCCAGAAGACGTCATGGGCAAAGGCTAGCAAATAATAACCCAACAATTGGATCGAACCCGACATCCAATATGACAGCAGTTTCCGGATCAGATTCATTTGATGCATGATACAGACGAATTTCAATGATGAAGAATGTTTTCAAATGACGCCATAACATTGATCTAATAAGATAGTCATATGATTGTAAGATAGCCGACGAAAACAGAGATAATACTAGGAAACTTGGTAAAAAACCAGTGTGTTTATCTTATCTGTGGCGTCTGTAAAATAATGTCCGCAGTGCTATCATCAAAATAATATACTGATGGTAGACACGAAAAATAATAATTCCTGCGTATCTAAATCCGTTTACTATTCTGTAACATAGGTACTAGGTGAAGTGTATATTTTTAGTAAACACTAGTGTTTGCCCGCGGCTTCGCTTGCGTTATTTTAGAATTTGAGAAACAATACGGATCGTGTGGCGCCATCTGGAATATGAACGTAATTGTTTTCTCGGCAACAGCTCTCTTCTGTTATTGTAAGATACCTTATATCCGTGTCTATACTCCTGACAACGTATATGCTAAATTTTGGGACGATCGATTCAGTAGGTAGTAATGCGTGAAAAGGTAAAAAACAAACATACTTGCATTTTTATTATTAGTTTAGATCAATAATGTTATATCTAGGTACATAGTTTGCATAGGAAACGTCCTTATTTGAGCGACATTAATTTCAAAGAACCGTGTTTATTTTAAACATTGGACTATCATTTTTGGGTTGATTTACAGTATCGCTGCAAATTGAACGTACGATAGCATTGCTCTTCTCCCTTGCATTCCGCGTGATACCTAAAAATAACTAATTATCTGACTCGATGAGTACCACTTGTCATCGTTTAAAACAGAATCTATGCACTGGTTTGAACACCAATTCAAAACATAAATAAACACAATTTTTTCTAATCTTTAAAATTCCACACCTCGAAACAATAACAATTTAAAAAAATATCCAACTTACTACCTACAATTTAAATCAGTGTAGATTTATATCCTAGAAAACTATTGAAAAAAAAATAGTAATAATTTAATATCGCGAATAATATTGAAATAAAAGTATACACATTTTTTTTAATTATTTGAAACTCTCAGGACAAGTATAAGAAAACTCAAAAAGTGAAAAAAAGAAACAGCGAGATTTGATCCAGAGACCCCTTGCACGAAAGTCAAGCAGGATACCAACCAGACTGGCTAGTACGCTGACAGTGACTTTCAAATAGCGGTTCTTATACAAATGTCAACAATGACTGAAAATCAACATATTATAAAATTGCTAATCCCCCAAAGGGAATAGCGTAATTATACATATCCTATTAATAGAAGAGCAGTTTAAGGAATATTTGGGGAAAAATTGACTAAATAATATCCAGTGGTTTAGCTTCCAACTAAAAACAAACAGATAAAAACAACAAAATTTAAAATTGCTTATCTCCCAGGAAAAATAGCGTAATGATACATAGCCTATCAACAAAAGCATATTATTAGGAATATTTGTGGAAAATTTGATTGACAACTTTACAGTAGTTTAAGAGATAGATCAAATCAAAAAAACATAAAAAAATTCGAAAGAAAAAAAAAGTTGATTTGGCATCAGAATCGATCCCTTATCTCGAAAAAAATACAAAAAGAAAAAAATATTCAATGTACAGGAATGACATCTCTACGATTTTATTATATGTAAAGATAAATATACACTTCATGGAGATTCTTGAACCGATTAATTATGAAAGAAAAACTCTTGGTGATAAAGTTAAAAGATAGGTGATAAAAAGAAAGGTGCGATAAAGTTTATTTTTATTTTTAAACTTATTGTTATTTATATTGACGCCACCATAATCGCAAACTAACAAGGGAAAAAATACATCCAGCAGACATAAAATTTCTCCTAGTGCGTGGTCTTGCGCGTGGTCGAAGATGCGCAAGCACTCAATTTTACAATTAAAAGAAATACTGATAAAGTTCTTTGTACAGTGTCATCTAAGAAGTGCGCGTTTTCCTTGCGGTTTTCCTTTGGAATGGCACCTACACCTACAGTTTTTTTTTTTGTGTTGTTGGTAGAATCTAAGACATCCTATTGCAACGTGTGGAACTGTGCTGTTATGCAATAAATCTATCAATTTCTAAGGTTTGTTGTCCAAAATCTCAGCAAACTTTGATTACTAATTGAGCAACAATTATCTCTGATTTGATGTCAAGTACAGACATAATAGGTGTCAAGATCTATTGTTAGTGGCAACAAAACTAGTTTATTTGTTCACTTGTCCTTTTCTTGTATTTCCATTAGTGACTAACTGTAACTCTTTAAACGTTCGTAAAGACCTCCATTTTCACACTTCATATTAACAGATTTATCTATACTAATATTATACAGATAAAAAGTTTGTTTGGTTGATCTCATCACAATCATCATCTCGCGCTTATCTCAGGAACTACGAAGGTTCGAACAAATTTTTTTTAGTGGTCCATTTACAAAGGATAGCGTAGCGTATGTTCTATATCATCACGCTACGACCAACAGGAGACGAGCAAAGGGGAGAAACTGCGGAGTCGCTAGTAGATTACATGACGCAATAGATGTGTAAGTAATCTTCAAAATATTTGATAGGTTTTGTGGATAGCTTAATAATTTAATACAATCATGTACAATCAATACTAATATTATAAAGGCTAAGTTTATTTGTGACAAGATCTGCAATTAGCGATGCTTATTTGAAAATTCTCAAGCTACTTTATTATATAAGGAGTGTTTTAAGCCACCTTTTGGTTAAAATTACATCTGGGCGAAGCCAGGGTGGATCGCTATTCGCTAGTCGAAAATAAGAGTGTCAAATCACTCAAGAAAAAAAAACTAATAACACTAAATGATTCACTTCGCAGCAGGGCTTTTATTGCTAGGTTTAGGTCTCAAAAACTAAACCAACAGGTCGTTCCCACTTGTCGGGTGTCGGATCCGTATATTAATCGGATGTCGGCACCTTTGTTCACACATACTATTAAATAATCGGATGGACACGTTCAGGTAATAATTAATCTTTAGAGAAGACAACTTACCGCGTGCACAGAGCTGGAGTCTGCGAGCCATGTGTTGTACATGGTCTCCACATAGGCGGAGCTGGAGCCATTGAGGAAGGGTTCAGCGGCAGCCGAGCTTTTATGCCTATAGCTAGTCAGGGGTACAGCGGCGACCTGTGCAAACAAAAAGAACATTAAATACTTTTTTAACTAATGTGGCGCTGGAACACTGAGTCGTGGGTTATAAACAGTCAGACCCTGACCAAGTACCAGCATGCATAACATGAGCATTTAATCTCTATTCTACCAAGAATAAAAAATAAACAAAGTTATTTCATGGTTATTTCTATCCAGTTCCAATCCAAGTCCATTGTTTTTTTTTTGAACACTGATGTACAGAAACATTTATTTCCTGTATTTTAATAATTGCCTACTAAAACGATAAAATCTTTCGACGTCCTTTTAATTTGAAATTTCTTCTGTGGACAAAACCTGTTTTTAAGGTGTCATGATGCGGGTGCAGTAGGGTTAATAAAAAATATATGCAATTATCTTTAGCAATCGTCCATCGTCCACAATGGTAGAAAGACGGGAAACTTGAGAGAATCACGCAGAAATTGCGGATGGAAAATCACAGCTTGGCGTGACCTAAGGATGGTCTCAGTACATCACTATCATACAGACTGGTTGCGACATAACTGGGACATACTTATTTAAAGCAATGAATGTAAGTCAGGACTCAGGACAGCATGACGATACGCTTCTAGCTGTTCATAAATAGAGAGTTGTAAACAATTATTGTTACGATAATTTCACCGTCATCAAACCACCAATAAATTAGTTTATCTGATAACAATAGTGCTCGTCATGGTCATACCTATTTTGAAAGAGAATGACATTTTATTAATTTAAAGAACATTTTGTTTTTATCTACTCCCTACCTACAACTTTATTGAGGGATCATATAATATGGTGATTGTTAGGTTTATGCCAAAGAAAAGTGAATATATGTATGACCTACTACTGTATACTGCTACAAAAGCTGACGTCATATGACGTCAGCCTGTACAGAATACCATCGTTTGTTTTAAGCCACATTTCCAACATGAAAATAAATCGCTTTCCTGGCGCTCACATTTCTGTTGGCCAAACTCCAACTGTCTTTGCAAGCCAAAATCTATTCTATATACATTGGAGTAGACATTAAACTCAGTTCTTAATTGCTACCTATATTGTTTGGTATCAATTAATATGTATGTAATAATATGAATAGTTGAGCAATTGTAGGTTGAAAAAAACAAGCAGCAATAAGATAACGATATAGAACAAAGTTTATCAGAGTAACAAAGGGGCTCGGCCGCTCGTCATAACGTAGGTACCAGACAACAGACATATAAAGCAAGTTGGAGGCGCGACTGGCACAACGGTTACACAACAGACACTGCTTATAACAAGTACGAAGTAGGTATGGACAGATCGATCGCTCTCTAGAAATAGACGTCACAGCTAAAGTGAACGTATTTTCTCAGAAACAAATAATTGTTACTGACAGGCTCAATTACAATTCTTGTAAATCTACAATGAGATAGTATCGAAGAAAAAGTCCCTCCAATAAGAATGTTATCGTACTGAACGAGTTCTCTTTCGAACATGACACCTTCGCCTTGAAATTTCTCGAAACAGATAACAATTTCGAGTAATATCAATCAGACACAATACACATCACTAGTGCTATTTATCAGCTGATACTTGAAAATTTTATTCTAAAAAAAAAATATGCAGATATTCCCATACGCGTTATGTTGAAAAAATAAGGTATACAGAAATATAAAGAAAATACATTTGTGAAAGGTAATTTTATCAACGGTTTCTAACTAATGGCAACTTATAAAATGGAATCATCTTGCTTGCCATACAGCTACGGATTACCAGACAGACCTACCACCTACATCTTCAAGTACTCCTGCGCAGGTAGACCGGGACGTCTATTGCGAGTATTGCGACCAGCGCAAGATCGAAAATCAGGTGTTTTGAGTGTCACCGTACGACTACTGAAGACCGTTCCGGTAAACCGGACCGTCCCGCTACTTGGTGGACCTGCAGAAATAATCTTTCGGGTGGACCATAGAGTGTATGGCTTATATAAGGAGGAATGTTTATAAAACTAGAAACTATATGGTTTTCATTATAATTATGTGGTTGTGGCCATTAAGGTCAAAGTTACTTGTCTTCTGGGATTCATTTATTTACTTAATTTACATAAAAAGGCTGCTTTAAAAGGATTATGTGCAAATAGGTACCAAGGATGGCCATGACTCGGCATGAGTCACCTTATTTCCGAGAACTTTTTTTGCTTAAAATAGTCTAAGTCAATGCAAGTTCCAAAACATGGTTAAAGGAAATACAACTTTTGAGATAGTAACCTTTTTTGGGTTGGTAACATCATCAAATGAGTCCTCCCGCCCTACCTGGAGCGAAAGTTAGCGACCCTTGTGTCGTAAAATGTTACCAATTTATAAACCAGCTTTACCAAGCAGAACAAAAATTCCAACAAGGTCAGGGCAAAGGACATGGCAATTCACATACTCAAACTAAATCTTTGAGGATAAACCATTTCTAGCAAGAGTAGGAAAAAGTGTTGCCAGGGTTAACTTTACATTAAGTTTAAAATATTAATCTGTTAATGTACATTAAATTTGACTATACTGACGATTATGACTAAATCCCTATAGACAGACAAAATGTGCAAAGGGCCAAGGCGAACCACAAGAGAAATTTAATTCGAGAGCCTGCCTGTTTGAGTTGCTTGCAAATTAAAAAAAATATCCCTGCTTTTTTGAGATGATCCACTTAGAGGACCTCACACAATCAAACAGACTCAAACAATATGCCGTAACAATCCTATAAAACGACTGTGTCCTTACTTAAAAAAGCAGTTACAAACTGGTGTAATCGGGTACCTATGTACTACGGCGAAGCGACACGTGATATGACTCATACAATGTAGTTATGACGCGTCACTGTGATAGTGCAACCAATCTGTCATCTTCTAATGAACACTTATCATTTCCCAAAAACCATTTTCGTAACTTTGCAAAAACAATAACTAGCTGTTTCTCCACTATTAATAAGATAAGGCAGCTTTTAAGGCACTTTCAGACGGTTCATTTTTTGTTCATTTTCACCTTTCATTCGGTACATTTCACTCGAAATGAAACGTCTGAACAGAAAATTAAACACAAGTGCCGATTGATTTCATTGAAACTTATTAAGTTTCACTCGAGTGAACAATCATTCGAGTGAACCGTCTGATATCACCTTTAGTCTAATTTTATGCAGTACAATACCAAAAGAGGCAACAGATATTATAACAAACAAAAAATAAAGGAAGTCGCTTATTTGAAACTGTTTTTTTTTCATTTAAATGATACTTCAGCCAGTTATTTGGACAAGGTCGTAAGTTACCGTTGAGTGACCATGGCCGTTGAGAGCCTTGAACTTATTGTTTAATAGCCTGAGAGCCTTTCAATGTGTACCTTTTTTGTCACAAGACTTCAGACAGTGTGCTTTGCGTATTTTTTGTTGAGTACCTACTACTTCTACTTTTGTAGGAAAAGTTGTGAAATTGAGTGAAATGTCTTATTCTTGTTTAAAGCTCTTACTTTCTCGTGATACATATATCATTCTGTAATGATTCTGACAAAATAGATGTAGCCTGAGTTCTAACACTAAACATTTTTTTTTCTAAAAATAATTTAGATGCACTTACCTGTGATTTGTTCAGAAGCCATGAGGCGAATCTGTCGTTACTCCCAACTTTATTGGAGAGTTTCAATATTACTCTTGCACGATGCATGATGGTCTTAGTATAGTGTCAGATCTGTAAATGAAAATTTTATATTTACTGAACTGCCAGTAGCTCAATTTACACAAATATTTAGAAGATAGCTATTTATAGGTAGCCTAATTAATTATTTTTGTAACAATGTTTGACACCAATGGAATGCTTTTCTCTATATTTCAGAATGTTAAATAAAAAAAAATCTTAGTATATAATTTTATTTTGACAGGATATTGTGAAATAATTAAAACAGAAGGAATTGTTTTTTTATGCAACATAACATCTGACTAGATGTTTTTGTAAATAATGAATATTGATTTATAACTTTTGTATTTTTTGAAAAGTTGCTATGGTAGGTAAGTAAACCTTTTACTCTGAAAACATACCTAATGATAATATTGCTAATTATAAAAAAAACAAGTGAGTTTTAAGCTCTAATCAGTCAATTTAAGACAGCAATTTATTACTATACTAAGGTTTACTAATTAAATAAATATAATATCTAACAATCATTTGGTATAAATTTAAAAACACTATTGATTTTAGAATGCTTGAAACACAGATGTTAAAATAGATGATAAATTCTCTTCGAACAAATATGCTTAACACATGTTGGAGCAAACAGAAAGATAATATACTTGAGAATTTAGGACATAACATTGTCAATGCCAGAGTAACTGGCACATTAGAATCTTTATTACACACTTATGGTATTACTATCTAGTGAAAAAAGCGTGCCATTTAATCTAGAAGGGAAATAATAAATCTCAGCTCAATAAAGCTAAATTAATATTTCAAAATTAAGTTAAAAAACGAGTTAATTTACAAAAAAAAATTAACCATTTTAAAATTAAAACTTTTTTTCATATTTTGGTTCACTTGTGGAATTCTAGAGTAATGTTAATACCTCTTAATGTTTTGTTCTAATTAATTAATAACTATAATTAATATAAAAGTGCAAATGTTCTCTAAATTTACATAGAGAACAATAATTAAAGAACTGCCTTTCCAAAACACTTTCTAGTATATAAAATTTGGCAGATTGTCAAAATTGTTATATAGATGCACTACTATGCTCTAATATTATTATTTATAGACTTGATTAAATAGTTCAAGGTCATCGGAGAAATTACTTATGTTTACATGAGCCAAACTTGATTGTTTTTTTATGATATAATTATCTAGAATAATTTATATTACATTATTTTATTTTATAATGTTTTATGAGGAAAAAGAATTGGTGTTTTTTGGTGTAGTTCAGAAGAATCTGCATTCTGATCAGAAATAAATTGAGGCATGATAAGTAGTGTCTTCTTTACTTAAAATTTGCTTAGCACCATAAAAATCTGTGGAATCTACCATTACAAATTTCAGAAAACAAGCATCTGTGTAATTGTTTCATATAATATTGCCTAAAACTACAGTAAATCATTAGTCAAAATTAACACAGATGTCAAATAGAGGAATAGAAAGGAGCTAAGAATTTTGTAATTGTGTCATAGTACCCCAAAGAAAATTGATTACTTTTTAATTACATGATTTATACAGGGGACAAGATTATATAATGATTACAACAGTAACAATCATCATTTTACAGTGTATTGTTGATCCAGCACTTCATAGATCACAGGGTATTCCAGTTTTCCTAACCTCTTTTTTACTCGTTGCGTCATATATTGCGGATTTGCGTTTATGGTACAAAAAATTTAATCACATACCTGATGTATGTTACCCTCACTTGAATATTTCACAGAAAATTAACTGATCAATACTGAAGTCTCGTGATTCAAGGTTATATAACTCACTCTTTTCACGTACCAATTTACGATAGTTATGTTGCGGTGAGAAGTTGCTGAATCAAATCTAAATGCGTTCTTATTTCATCGTTTTGCTACTATACACTAAGTTATTCTATCTTGAAGAATAATTTACCTTCGACACTATTCGAATGTGTAGTAAATTGTCTTGTCTGGCAAGCACAGTCAAATTTGATTGAAAGAATTCAAAAAATCATGCTTTTCGCTGATTCGCTGCCGCCGTCGCGTATTCTCGAATGCCGTGGACTGTCAGTGTCAAAGTTGAAGTTCACCATGAAGTACACTAATCACAGAGTAAAAATCGATGACTAAAGGGCCGATTACACTATACGATTCATCGTGCCCTAAGTCCTTAATTACCGATGGATTGGGTGGTGTGATCGCTGTTAAGGGGGATGCTCCAACCAGCCCGCGAAATTCAAATTTTTTTACGTTTTTTGCAATTTGCAGGCCAGTGACATGTTGTAACTTTATAAATATTTGTGTTGCGCAAATAACAAGTATAATTTTAAATATAAAAAATATCAAAAAACTCGCTCCATCAGCTCTCACATAGAAAAGGTGCATCATGTTAAAATCTCCGAAATCTAACTACGAAGTAAAGTTACAACATGTCACTGGCCTGCAAATTGCAAAAAACGTAAAAAAATTTGAATTTCGCGGGCTACATCGAAGCAATCACCTTAAGCGCTATATTCACGATCCAGCACGGCTGTACAGCAGCTCAAGGTCGCGTTGCTGGACGTAGCAAAAACATCGTGAATAGGCTTGACGTACGTCAAGGCTTGTCCAGCAACGCGACCTTGAGCTGACGTACAGCCGTGCTGGATCGTGAATATAGCGCTTTTGCTACGTCCAGCAACGCGACCTTGAGCTGCTGTACAGCCGTGCTGGATCGTGAATATAGCGCTTTAGGCTGAGCTTAGGGCATGATGAATCGTGTCGTGTAATCGACCCTTAATGGTGAACGCACATCTAGCCGCACCGCAGTCTCCGCAGTCCCCGCATTACGAATTCTTTGTATGAAGTTCTATGAAACCTCGCACACTTACCCGCATCGCAGTAGCCGCAGAATCAGTAAGAAAACAGACTGCGGAGACTGCGGTGCGGCTAGGTGTGCATTCATCATAAAAGAGGATAAGATCGATTAATTTTATTGCGCATTATACAGTCTGTAGTCTTCCTGCACGCGTAGCATGGCGATTCTCTCCTCTCTCCTACTATTGCAGTGCCCGACAGGGTCCACAATTTTCATAACTTTGTAAAACTTACCACCTAAGTACACTTGTGGAAGCAATAAGTGTATTGAGTATTCTATCTCTATTCTACCAAGAAAAGATAAAGTTATTTATCGTTATTTCTTCAAAAATCGACTGTTTTTTTGCACAAATATGACATCATTCGTGCACTATTGAAGAAAAGAACGTTTAGTTTTCATATTTTTTACATTACATGCTTAAAACGATAAAAATATTTCTACGTTTTGTCATTTTGTCTATTTTTCTGTCGACAAAACCCCTTTCTACGGCGCCAAGCTACGCCTGC
Source organism: Agrotis segetum (assembly GCA_036375495.1). Taxonomy (NCBI): domain Eukaryota; kingdom Metazoa; phylum Arthropoda; class Insecta; order Lepidoptera; family Noctuidae; genus Agrotis; species Agrotis segetum. Next base: position 1,101,434 of record JAQSVV010000150.1, read on the forward strand.
TGTAGTCTAGTCACAGAGTCTAGTTAAACGTCATCGTTTACATACGCACGCCTCGCATCTCGGCTTGCGCGAGAGTATAATCCGGCTATCAAATTCATTTCATTTCATATAAGCGGAGCGAGCCTGCGGAGCGGAGAAACAGAAAAACATTAACCTACAGGATTGCACAATGAAGAGGAGCGGAGATTTTAGTGCAATCCTATTGATTACTATTTACCCGTTTCTCCGTTCCTGTGGACAGGCAGCTTACGGCACGTTTAACTGTTTACCAAGGAAAAAGAGCGGTTATAATATACGGTTGTAAGTAGAGCGATGTATTTACCCAAACTATCTACGAAACTTCATAGTATACCGTGTTTTGAACAGTTCCAGCAATATTAAGAAACTGTGGCCAAAACACCATTTTTTTAGCCGAAACCGAAACCGTATCTTCGGTCGGAGACTAAACGAAAGGACATCTCTATTTCTTTCAAAGAAAATCTACGCATTGTCTATGGTCAGGTTGTCAAAAAAAGTAAAAAATTGACATTGACAATGTTATTGTCATTGTCAATGTCAGTCAATCAGTTATCAAAGTACCTTGTCAAAAATGCTAAAATACCTGTAAAAGTTATTTTTAAAAGCGGAAAACCTGATTGTTTTTCAGTTTATCTATTCATTTTCTATCAAAATGTGTAGTCTTTCTTCACGTCTGTTGAGATTTCCAAGTGAAATTGCTACGATACGAAAAGCTGCGTGTTTTCATACAACATTTAGGGTACTTGCACTGCCATCTAATCAAACATTGAACTTACAGCGAAAATATAGTACCAATAGAAACTATGATAAGCACTGGAAGGAATATTCATACAAACATTTATGTTATTCTGTCTTATTTGGTGCAGTCGCCTACACTTCATACAAGTTCTGGTAAGTGTGACTTGATTTATCTAAACTCTGTAAATTAGTTTAACTGAAGTCTATCGCCACTAAGGTTTGCTAAACTCCAGCGTTTCTTAAGTTCTAATTCTAGTTTTAAGGTCTATTAGAATACCCTATGCCAGCACCAGCTGCATGTTTTATTTACTTTTTTAAAATCTCAACCCTAAATAAAGCGATGAGAGCTGTAACTCTTTTAGTATGACAACACAACCATATTTGTCAGTTATATCTAGTTGTGTCCAGTAGTCCACTAATGGACAAGGATGTCCATTGGATGATAGTTAATCATATTTAATACCACCTATTTGTGTTAAACATCTAGCATTTCAATAATGAAATATGATGACACATAAAATAGTATAACAAACTATAGATAAATGAACCTTATACAAATATAACTGTTTCGTAGTGGTCATAATTAAAGGTAACTGTTCTATTTTAGGGCACAAAACCAGTTATTGCCCTCCATAAATGCTGCTGAAGAAATATCTGAATCTGACTCAGATAGTGAAGTAGACACGAAAAAGAAGAGATACAGAAAAGAAAAAATAGGTTTCCGGGACAGAAAGGTGAATTTATAATATTATTTAACATTTTATTTAGATTTTGACTGGCCTGTTGGTGTAGTGGTTAGTGACCCTGACTGCTATGCCGGAGGTCGTGGGTTCGATTCCCAATTCCCACCCAGGACAAATGTTTGTGTGATGAGCACGATCATTTGTTCTGTGTCTGGGTGTAATTTATCTATAATATGTATGTATTTACAAATATATAAGTATGTTTATCAGTTGTCTAGTACCCATAACACAAGCTCTGCTTAGCTTGGGACTAGATGGCGCTGTGTGATAGTTGTGGATTATTATTATTATTATATTATTATTATTAAGTAAGGGATATTAATATGAAGTAAACATAGACTTTATATTATTGTCAGAAGTTTTGTCAGAATTTGTATTTTATTGTATAATTTTATATAACAAAACTTTCTGTGATGACCCCTATAATCCTTACCCTTGCACTCTTTAAGATTGTTGTTTTGTGTTAATTTTTGTTTTACAAATTGTATTTTATTTAATTTTTTGTTTATTACCACAGATTATTGAATATGAAAATCGTATGAGATCATATTCAACTCCAGACAAAATATTCAGATATTTTGCCACTGTGAAATTGACATTCGGTGAACACACAGAGATTTATATGACACCTGATGACTTTTTGCGAGCCATTACACCGGGCATGAAACAGCCTGATGGTATTTGTTTTATTTTATTTTTATTTTGAGGCCAAAAGATATACAGATCCAATGAGACTAGACTAAGTTTAATACAATATTAACTTTCTTTTTTATTTTTGCTTAAAAATCCTCATGGTTCATCTGCCTTCCCTGGGCTTTCCTTAGGCCAGTATCCACCAAAGGGGAGAAGAGAGGAGCCATGTTTGAATAACGAATCAGATGTCCACATCTCTGCTCTGCTTATTGACAGACTCTTATTACAGACATCTGATTGGTTATTCAAACACATCTCTCCTCTCTGCTTTGGTGGGTACCGGGCCTTACGCCATATCAAGACTCAACTGACTAACTTATGCAGAGTATTAACTTGTTACTCCAACTTTTCTGTTGGTCTATCTCAGTCTTAAATTGCACCTGTATCAAGTGGCCTTTTTTCTTTTGTTTTGTTACCATTATCACAATCTAAAGAATTACACTGGAAGTAAACATGTTTTATTTTTAAATTGCATTTAAATAGTATTTTTCTTATTCTGGACGCTGCTGGATAGATTATTGAGTACGAAAACCGTATGCGTCACTATTCCACACCAGACAAGGTATTCCGTTACTTTGCCACACTTCAAGCCCAACATCATGACCAGCATGAGATATTCATGACCCCTGATGACTTTCTGCGCTCAATGACACCTGGAGTCAAACAACCAGATGGTAAAACTTTGTACAGGACATAATCTTTCCCATAATCATAATCAACAGCAACAGTCTACTGTTCGATGGTGCTGAAACACATGCCATTTGACATGCAAACCCTGGGCTTTAAGCTTTTTCTTATCAATCTGCTTCCTACTGCATACTAGAATATCCATAAAATTGATTGAGCCTTACAGATCTAGTTGTTGCACAAGTGGGAACTGGGCATATACTTCATGGGTTCAATACCCAGGTATTATCTTTCAATATTTCTATGAAGGTTAAATAATGGGACAAAATAATTGATGAAACATACATAGATGTTTTAGCTGTCCACTATATCAAAATTCGCTATCCTACTCTTCAAGAGCACTTAACTATTAAGTTATAATTTTTGAAGAATAATCATGTAATTAATGATGTTTTTTTTCTATTATCAGGTTTGGGATTAGATCAGTATAGAAGATATGACCCCAAGGTAAGTTTCATTTCATTAAAAGTAAATGATTTATAAAACAATGAATATGTCCATAAACTATCATGTGATTAATAATATTAATGTCCATTTTGATTAATGATACAGTGAATTATATTGTGATAATTTAATTGTGTGTGAGAAAATAAAAAAAATATGAGCACTTGCACTAATCTAACTTGAATTTTCACTGCTGTTTTAAAATCCCACTTCATGTTTCTAATATGTAATATGAAATGTTGCAGCTTACTGTAAATATAATAATTTTAAAGTTATAAATAGCACTATAACAGAAGATTTCTTTATTATAGAGGGAGCAGATAATCTTCAAGAAGAATAAAGAAACTTTACAAAAAGTATTTCACTTAATATTTTCCATATTAATGTTTTCACATATCCAATCTTTAGGACCACATTACCCAATCACAGATGTTAGTTAGTCTACCTATTGCTTCATAACAACCTGAACTGTCATTGGACACTCTTGCACAGTTAGCACCATCTCTTCAGCCACTCACATCACTTTCTTGTCTTTTCAGAACGTCGATGAGGTACTGTCTTTCTCCTCTTCTTATTTCTCTACTTCCTGACTTCGTAATATTTTTATTTATTTCAAGTGCACTTCTTTGACTTGGCTATGTCCCTGTCAATGTTCATGTCATCGCCGTTGGCCACTTTGTGCCTCAATCTAGTCTAGATCACTTTATAGATTTTAGGAGGACCTTTTTTTCACAATGTGCTACAGACCTAAGCTCTGCGCTCTTTAAGCTACTTCAGGCGTAATGGGTCTTAGATCCCGTAAAACATTTGCATACACAACCATTCTGTCCATAGCATGCCGTGATTTAATCATTATATTTATTGCATTATTCAAATTAATAGATTTTATTTTTTAGTCTTAGTGTAATAGCTTTTTTTTTCAACAGGTATTATTTTAGTAGTACTTTTTTAATTAAATATTATCTATCAATATTTAGCTTAATTAAAATGCAATATACTAACTGACAAATAAAATTTTAATAAATATTTTGCAATTAGTTTACTTTATTAGTTTTATGTTTTGGTGCATATAGAAATCCTTATTTAATTAGCTTATTAATATGTTTAACTGCTGCATTGCTAACTACCGTGTTTTCTCGCAGAGTATCAGTCAACGTCTGAACCTCGATCTCGACGAAGATTCCATCTCTTCGGGACTCATCACATTCAGCGATTACATATTTCTTCTGACTGTTTTGTCAAGTAAGTACCATTTTATCAGAAACCTTTCTTACTATATAGAACCTATACTACCTGTCTGTCTTTAATAACTGAAGCCATTTTTTTTTAATTACCAATCTATTAAGGATCTTCGCACTACTGTTGCTAATAAAGGCCTGACATGGTATGTGGTTTTACACACATAACCATTATGCAAAAGTTATACATAAGAGCGATTAAGTGGTTTCGTCAAGGCAGATGAAGCATTCCCTTCAATAAGGTGGTCTGTTTACCGAATGTAGTGGGCTAGTGAGCATGAATTCCTCAGTTCACTTGTCCTTCCCTCTCTCGCTGTCTCGCCGTAAGTTAGTACGAGACCAAAATGCTCAAGGTCATCCGCGTGAATACAAGCTTTTAATTTATCGTTGTAAAATCAGCGAAGAGTCCGCCTATCCCAGGGCGAGACGAGACGGACAGTCAGTCTCTTACTGACTAAAATCCACGATGTTCCTTCAATAGCCCTTTACGTTCCAGCGTCATAGTTACCTGATGAGACAGTCAATCCGTGACCCCGGCAGGCTCTGGCTCTCTAGGGGGCCCCGTCAGAATGCTGACAGCTCTTTGAGGGTGCGTGGAACACGACGCGCCGTCGACCCGGGCATGGTCCTTGGATCGGACGGCCAGTCACCCATCCATTACTTGCTATCCGCATGCCGCGCCTATGGTGGCTGGAAACCATTTCGCGACGTCCGTTGCCGTGGGCGTCTCTCGTTGGGTCCTAGGGTGGAGGCTGTCCTCTACGTGAAGTGAAATAGTACAATAGGCTAGTTGCCTAAAAAAATGTAATTAGTCCGACTTTTAGATTATTCAAAAATAAGGGACACGTATTTTTTTATTTGTAAATTAGATCAAAAATAACAAAGATATAGCCTATTAAAGTTACGTGTGACGTCACGATGCGTGGCATTTTTCGCGCAGAGTGACGTCACAGGTAACTTAAATAGGCTATTATCTTTGTTCTTTTTTGTTTAATCGAAAAAAGAAAAAATACGTGTCCAATATTTTTTTATAATCTAAAATACGGACTAAATAGAATGTAATTATTTTGACCCTGGAAACTACCCTATTCCCCATGTCCCATCTTCTACAATGACCAACACTTGATCTGTGTTTTTCTGTCATTACCCGACTGCGCGACGCAAAGGAGGGTAATGTGTTTATCAGTCTATGTATGTATGTATGTATGTAAGTATGTATGTATGTATGTATGTTTGTTTCTATGTGGCGTTCTAGAGACCAAATGCGTAGGCCGATTTTGATAAATTTTACGTCAATCGATTCGTCTTAATCTTGCGAGTGTCACTAAAGACATGACACTAATCAAAATTCACCACAGCGACAACCAGACGCCATATTGTCAATATGAAAAAAAAAAATGTCGATGAACTATGACATGTGGGGTATCGTTGAATAGGTATTTTAAAATCATCTTTAGGTTCCCTTTATCATTTTTCATTTTAAATAATAGCTTAGGATATATAACGATTTAAAGTTGTTTAACAAAACAATAATTCTCTGAATAGTAACTAAAAAGTATGAAATAAAAAAAATATTTAACGAAAAACAAAAAACCCGACTGCTTTAAAAAAACTAAAAAGAAAGAAACAAGTCCAGTAGTTAAGAATTCACTCATTCACACTCACAGTCGGGGCCCATTCAAATTATACCAATCAAATCTTCCCAACGGGCCCCGACTGTGAGTGTGAATGAGTGAATTCTTAACTACTGGACTTGTTTCTTTCTTTTTAGTTTTTTTAAAGCAGTCGGGTTTTTTGTTTTTCGTTAAATATTTTTTTTATTTTCTAATTGTGAATCTACATAATTTTCTACTGGAACTAGTCAAAAGTGAGCAGCAGCGCCCTCGTTTGGTACTTTGCCAAAAATACTTTTGTGATAATATCACAGTGATATTATTATCAACTAATGTCAAGTGTGTTTTCAATTTTCAAATAGTGAATGAATACCTAAACTAATTTCCATAAAGTAAGAACAGTAAAACAATTGTTTAAATAGATAAAACCTTTATTTTTTAACATAACTTCTATAAATATTTGCATCATATCCAAACATTTCAAAATCTATACCGTATATTTCCAACAATTTATTAAGTAAATTCTCATCAAGTTGGCTGAAGTAATGCTTTAACAACGAAGTCGTGTTCTTACCGTCACGGGATTGATTCGTTACAAAACGCATTTGTTTCCTCCTTCGTTCACCAACCTTTATGCTTAACAAATGACCAAGTCCTAACTGTTGTATCACATACATCGAATCTTTCGCCAATGTTTCCACTTTCGCTATAACGTTGAAATACACTGCACAAGGAGAACAAAATGAGTGATACGGAGCCCAGTGCTCATTAAACTTGTGTTTTGGAGTATTGTGTAGATCTACTAAGTATTGAACAAATTCAGGGAATGTAGGTCCAGACGCTTTAGGCGGCCCGGTATTGGCTTTTTGATTCTTTTTCCTGTATTTTTTTATTATTGCTCGCGCCAATTTTCTATAGTATGGCTTGATTAGAATCTCCAGCTTATCACGATAAGCTGATAACAGCCTTGCAAAAGGATCCCGTACCACTAAAAGTGAAATTACACCTGGTCCATTCATTGCCTCTTTTAATTGTTTTACACTGGGTCGAGGGAATTTTTGTCTGGCTAAAGTCAAAGGTTGTACTTTACTTTTTGCTAAAAACTTCTTGTCGTATCCCCCTGAAAAATAAAGGAATGATTACCCAAAATAATAAAAAAAACATCTTTCAAATCTAAAACTTCAAACTCTAAACTATAAGTTGCACTTTAAATCTTACCCAAAATATTAAAATAATACATCCAATATGAACTAGCAGCTTTGAAAATATTGCACCATACAAGCTTATGTTTCCGGTCAACAAAGAACTCATTGTTATTAATTGGTTGCTTGAGAAGTTTTCTCTTGTGACACACTTGATGAACTATTTCTGTCCGTCTCTCAAGTTCTAAGAGAGTATCGTTGTCTGGCTCCGACCATACTACATTGGTGTCTGAATCTGAATCATCTATGCCCACTGTATCTTGACTCTGCAACTGTTATAATAAACACGGTTAACAGTATCACTACACTAAACATCTTCTCTAACACCTTTAGAAAATGGCACATTACCATCCACCGGCTGTAATTGTCAGGCAGTATAGACCAGTCTTTAACTGGAGTATTTACACTGCTTTTGAATATTGTCATTTTCATAACTACCATGTAAAGGGTCGCCCAAAATAGAAAAGCTGCGGTCTTAGCACCACATCTTAAATAAACAAATGCTTTTGCTTTCATTTTGGCACGAAAACGTTTGATTGAGAATAATAACATTTTGCAGTGAGATTACTATGTGGTCAAATGAACTGTTGACTGATTAATTTATGTGATTCCTGTTGTGGACATTGTGTCAAAAGTGTCCGTGTTATTAGATCGTAGTCGCGCACGTATCGGCTGCGAGATATATTATTATATCTACGCAGCATCCAAGGGGATGGGGGATCGCACGGAGCATGAGCGAATCTAATGATTTTGTCTTCTTCGGGCGCGAGATTTAACCAGGCGCTGAAACTTTTAGTTCCCATTTAATGCGCGACGAGAACTAAACATTGGCTAGGAGGTTGTAGATGTCTGCTTTTATAATTTAGTAAGCTTTAAATCAAGGTTATGCTATTGCAATTAAAACGAAATGAAAAACACATGATCGGATAAAATACACATGGTAGATAAATGATAAATATTTTGACATGTTTTGACACATTTACACGTCAAAAAGAACATTATTTTTTAAACTACATGAGGTCGGTGTTTCGTACCGGACTACTCTGGGAAGAAACAGCCAAAACAAAGTCGGAAGTCACAGTCTCATCTCATATAAAGTCCAGACATTTTGTGGCATCTAAACATACGCTCTATTTTTTCAGGCCGGGATGCAATACATAGGTACATATTTTTCTTAAGTTCAAGTTAGCTATTTAAGGTTGATAAAAAAAACTATTGAATATTAACGATGCGATGATAAGCGTATTCTGCTCGCAACACTAGAAGCTTCCTCTCTTGGGTAGCCGATATATAGCTTGGACCCAGTTGAGTTCCCTCAATAGTAAGGCTTTGCGTTCGATATAATATTATGGCTGCAGTATTGACTACGTTAATAAAGGAAACTTACCAATGTGTACGCAGCACACAATAAGCTGTAATGCGATAATGATACCATCTCGCACTTTACCTTTGGAAACAATAGTCAACAAGTTTAGTAACATAAATGGAACTGAAGTTCTGTAGTAAACAAACGCTTTTTGTTTATTCTGATCTGGAAAACTACTAAGGGCGACTTTTACCAACGGTTAAACATGTTTAAAAATTTATATAAGCACAAAATTCAATAGAAAATTGTGCTTAAATAAAATTTTAAACATGTTTAAGGCGCTGCCCATAGCGAACACTCTGTAAACGACTAGTTTTACGTCGCAAAGTTAGCCGTATCTGTACATGCCACAAGCCGGAAAAAAATACAGTGTATAGTCAAATGTATAAAGTAAAGACTTTTACAAAAACAATTCACAAAAGTGGTCTAGAACTATGAAAAAAAAAATGGTCAATATGACCATGAAAAAAAATTTTTCGTCTCGAAATTCTCCATTTTTTCAGCGGTAACCATTATTTTTTTTGTAACTTTAACAGAGGAAATTTCATATACTAAAGACATATCTATTTTTTTTTTAACTCAGACCTGTAACTTTTTAAATATTAAGTTAAAACTGCAAAATTTCTTACATTTTTGCTTACCATTTGCCCCCGCGCGCAGCTGCTTCACCCCCGCGAATACCTTTGCTACATAGAGCTTGGGTACAGCGCCTTAACCGTTGGTAAAAGTCACCCTTAATTCCACTCTTTTTTACAATTTATTTCTGAGTAAGTAACATCTTTGGTTAGTGGATCTGCTTTGGTTACAAAATAAGAAAAAATAACTAAAACCCGACTACGAAAAAAAACGCGCACTGAAAAGTATAAAACAAGAACAATATTCATTTGTCCGATATTGTGCTAACCGTGGTCGTGTGCCACCTACCTAATGAAGATTGTGTGAAATAATCGCAGGTGGCACACGACCACGGTTAGCACGATATCGGACAAATGAATATTTTTCTTGTTTATAATGTAGGATATACAGGGTGTTTCTTTCAAATTGGCCAAAAGGGAGAAACCCGAATTCACTTTTTAACTTACTTAGGAACCTTTAGCTCCTTTTTGATGTTGAAAATTTTGGTGTTTTTTATTTTTTTGGTCAAGTGTGAGTTAGTTATATAATGATAAATACCTAGTTTAAAAATTATGATGGAACAAACATACATACATGCCGGTCAATATAATAACCCTCCTTTTGGCTGTGCCGTAGTCGGGTAAAAATAAAAAGTAACATACGCATCTTGAAAAGTTCAAAAAGTTTAAAGCCCAACCAATAAAACAAAGAAAATTAGGTAGATACATCCCAGGGTGGAACGGAACGGCCGTTCCACCCAGAGAAGAGAGGACTCATTTGATGATTTTGGAACCTAAAAAATATCTTGACCTAGAACATATTTGTTTTTAATGCCCCTGGGTTAAAAACAAATTATGTTCTAGGTCGGAAATGGATCCTATCATTAAATAGTTTAATTTATTACCTGCTTTAATTGGAGCCTCGCAGGTTTCTTTGTTGTATACCTTTCTGATTGCTCTCCTATAGAATGCCCAAACACTCAATGATAATATAGTGTCATACAATAACAATTAACGTCGTGTTGCAATGAACCACATAATTGAAATAACACGGATCTTTGAAGATTAATAATTATAAACAGTACATATTTTAATGGATAATAAAAAACAATAATCATTTCCAACAGTAATCAATTTAATGGATAATATAAAACGGCAAAGTGCTAGTCGGACTCTTAAATAATATTTGTCTTATACTAATTTAATTATTTATATCGAGCAAAAATGAGCAAAAAAAATTATGCTTGTTGTATAGGAAAAAATCTCTCCCTTAAAACTTTTTATTATTCCTTTTTTTTGTATTTGTTGTTAAACGCTGGAGTTCAAGAATACCGTTGTTAGGATACTTGTGCCCGGTTAGTGGTAATAAGCCCCCCGTACACAGATATCCGGAAGGTAGAGATTCTATGGATGTATTAATCACTGGGACTTTTGGAAAAGTGATCATAACTTTTGATCTTTAAGAAATAGCACGGGATGTCTCAAAGCTCAACAGAACATCACCTTTCCTGCAGAATGTTTAGTTCTCTTTATACTTTCAGCTTCTCGTCGTCATTTCGAGATCGCTTTCCGAATGTTCGACCTGAACGGTGACGGTGACGTGGACTGCGAGGAGTTTGAGAAGGTGGCCCTCCTCATTCGACAGCAGAGCAGCATCGGTTCCAGGCATCGAGACCACGCCAACACTGGCAACACTTTTAAGGTAAAATGCCATAACGGCATCATGCTGGTAATCGGGAAGTGAGTGAAAGTAAACGACAAAAAATATGAAGTAAGAAGCAGTCTTTTGGGTTTACGATACGTTTACGTCGCGCGTTCTTGCTAGCGCCACACACGGTTACATGTTTTTGGTGGAGATTTGTATAAAGGGCAGAGTAAGAGTATTTAATATACCCCGAAATGTCATCGATGAAATTAATGGTTTACTGTCGGTAGAATATACTTAGTTTTCTAGTATAAACCGATGTTCGCACCTTGCAGGGTATTAACTCTGCGCTCACGACATACTTCTTCGGGCCCCATCTCAAAGAGAAGCTGACTATTGAAAAATTCTTAGACTTTCAGCAACAACTTCAGAGGGAGATATTATCTCTTGAATTCATGAGGAAGCAGCCGGGTAAGTCAGTGCCTTTTACTATAAATGTTTTATAAATAAAAAAATATCGATGAGAAACAAAGGTGAACTGGAACCCTTGTCAAAGTGCAGTGGTGGCCTAGTGGTATCGGCCCCGACTTCGATTTATATCGTGGGTTCTAACCAAGCTAGGCACATTACTATTTGTAATTTATTTCATAACCAATGCTCTCAAAACGGTGAAGGAAACCATTGCGAGGGAATCGGTACGTTCTAGAATCAGAAATTCGGAACTTCGTGACATCTACTAATTCATAGAGGGCCCGCGTGGTGGATTATGGAGTACCTCTCTTCTGGAGAGAAGGTATGTGTCTCAGTTGTGGAAACAATAAACTGATGGCGATTATGTGAATGGGCACCGCTGCGCGCTATATCTGAGGTATAGCGAAAAGTTCTCGAAGGGATCTTCTGCCCCAATTTTTGAGTCGAAAATTCGCCTAGTGTACAAAAGAAACTTAAAAAAATTAAGTGTTCGTTTTTTACCAATTATTTCAGATGAAAATGGTCGCATCACTGAAGCGGATTTCGCCGAACTTCTGTTAGCTTATGCGGGTTACCCGGCCAAGAAGAAGGCTCGAATGCTGAAACGTGTTAAGAAAACGTAAGTACATATTATCGTATTCGGACTCATTTTTTAAATTGACATAAACAAAATGAGGATCATGGGAAGTAGAGTAATGATGAAGTGTATATATTCTGAGGCTCTGGTGGCCTACCATGACGTCTCAAACCATGAGTCTTTACGCTGTGGGAAAGAGACAGAGCTCTACAAGTCGTCTAGCGCCATCTCGTTCCCTGAGCGGAACCACTGACTCACGCTTTAAGACGTCATGGTAGGCTACCTTGTGGCTTACCACGAGCTCTTAACGTGATCCAGTTTACGCTCAGGGAACGAGATGGCGCTAAACGACTTGTATAGCTATGTCTCTTTCCCACAGCCCAAACTGGATAAAGTTAAGAGTTCATGGTAGGCCACCTAACAGCCTATGCAAAAGAGCAGTTTCTGTCGTTTGTTTTAGGTTGCGTCTGACTTGCGTGCTTATCGCGTCTGTATCGCGTCAAACGCGCTGCACCGTAAGGCCTTACCGCGAACTCTTGACGCGATCCAGTTTAGGTGGGAAAGAGACAGAGCTATACAAGTTGACTAGCGCCATCTCTTTCCCACAGCTTAAAGACTCACGTTGCCACCTGATGTTCCTACTGATAATATTAGCTATTCCGTTCCATTAATTAGTGAAGGCCATTGTTTAATGGTTTAGCCTTGTTCGTCATGATATTCTCTCCCTTTTATGTGGTCAACTGCGACGATTTATAGCTTTTGGCCCACAGAATAAAGGGCATCGCGATCAGTACTTGCCCAGTATTTTCAACTTAGGGTTTTTTTTCGTGTTAGCACCACTCTTTTCTTTCAGTATATTAATTTCATATCATAATTACCTCGTAATTACTGGGATCTGGAGTTCAGAAGGACAGTCACTCGTAACATAATGGTAAACTGGTTGTAATTCCGTCCTTATTAGAACATCTTTTGCTAGCCTACCATAAAAAAAATACTTTTTCCTACTTTTCTACTATTATTATCTGATTATTTAGTTGTTCGATCCAAGACAGTTAAATTCATTCTCCGGGACACGTCGAGCTTCATTGGCCCGGCGCGGTGGTTGCCACTGTTGATTCTGGCTTTCAGGAGTTGCAATAGTTTGGGAATAGTGTGATGGCTTTGTCCCAATCATAAGCCTACCCACTGCTGGAGCCCCACGGCTGGGTAAAAGTCTCTTCTTTCGTTGTCTTGTGAATTCTTAAACCATGTATCACATTGGTCGAAGCCATGCTGTGGGGCGAGAGGGAGTGGGAAGAGGTCGCCTCCTTCTGCGAAGCAGTCATGCTCGGGAATGAGGAAGTGCGCCGTGTGAGGGAAAGGACAGCGTCCTCCCTCCAACCCAGCCGCAGTAGTAGACGCCCACGGCTACTGACGTCGCCAGACGATCACCGGCCACGGTAGGCGCGGGCATACGAGCGGCGAGTAATGGTCGACTCGCTGTCCGACCATGGACTATGCCCGGGTTGACGGCGCGTTGTGTTCTACGCGTGCCTCAAAGCACGTCAGCATTATGACGGGGCCCTTCTACAGAGGGCCAAAGCTCGCGGGGGTCGCGGGACTAACGAATTACCGTGACCCCGGAACGTAAAGGGCTATTTAGTCAGTACGAGTCTGACAGTCCCTCCCGCTCTGCCCTCGGCGGGAGGACTCATTTGATGATTTTACCACGATAAAAAAAGTGTATCACATTTATAAGGTTTTTCTTTTTCACTTTCAGTTTCCGCGACCACGGCGTTGGTATAACAAAGGACGACTACCTGAAGTTTTTCCACTTTCTGAACAACATCAACGACGTGGACACTGCCCTGACGTTCTACCACATTGCGGGCGCTTCCATCGACCAGCCGACCCTCAGACATGTTGCTAGGACGGTGGCGCATGTTGACCTGGACCCCCATGTTATTAACGTGGTCTTTACTATTTTTGATGAGAACAGTACGTATAATTTTATTTTTTGTAATGTACATATTAAAGTTTTAAAGGAAAGATTTCACGGTACGATTGTGCCCAAATGTATCCTAAGTTCAGAACCTCGAATATCAACCGATTTCTTATGTCGTATGACTACACAATGTAGTCTTTCATCTCGAAGTCCATGTTTAGAGCTAAATAAAAAAAAAAAAAAACAACGAGATGGACAACACAGTATTTAACATATCAGATATTTTAATGAATATGTTCAATAACACCCTGGAGCTCGTGGCTAAGTAACAACAGCCGCAAGGGTCGATCCGAAAGGTTAACCACTCTCGCCTAGGTTGCTTACTGAGTTTCCGTCGTGACTCGGAAAGCACGTTAGACTGATAGACTGATCCCTTAGTCTGAGGCCCTCCCTTAGAGGGCCACAGCCTGCCGGGGTCGCGGTACTGTGCCATCAGGTAACCGTGACCTAAAGGACTATTGAAGGACACCGTGGATTTTAGTCAGTACAAGACTGACAGTTCCTCCCGTCCCGCCCTGGGGGAGAGTACTCATTTGATGATTTTTCTACAATAAAGAAAGGCTGATGGTCCCAGCTGTCTTTTGTAGGTCATTGACAGCAGTCGTTACAGGTAGCTAGTAGCCCAAAAGTCTATTACAGCCAGTCTTACCAAGGGTATCGTGTTACCCATTGCTTACTGGGTTTTGGATAGACAGTGGCTCCATGTAGAATACTAGTATTCAGATGCATTAGGTTCCACTGGAAAGCCGACATAGGGCTACGGCCCTATGTCGTATACGTAATGACGTGTTAAAACTAGGCTTGTTCTAGTGAGTGAACGAGATGGCGCTAGACGACTTGTATAGCTCTGTCACTCACTGTAACAAGCCTGGTTTTAAGATGTCATAATACAGCCGCTAGAATCGTTTAGAAAAAACTAAACTACTACTTTCACAAAAGCATTTGACTTTAATCTCCATTAGGCTGTAACACTTTTTTAGACAAGTGTTTAACAGATGTTTAACTTCTAATAGTAAGGCTGTACAGTCACGAGCAATAACATGTAAACACTTAACAAAATTCAAACGCCATTTTCTCGTAAAATGCTGGTCTCCACTTTGAAATAAAACCTATTTCGTTATAGTATGGCTTACAAAATAGAAGTCTAATGAAAAAATCTGAAGTTTAATCAATATGGTAGCAGAACATCGCTTTTGAATACTGCTTAGTGTTTACCTACTTTTACTCGTGACTGTACATTTCACTACTGACATTCTTATGTTTTGGAGCAAGCAAATTAAAATATGGTTGGTTGATGATTTTTAGGGTTCCATGCCAATAAGAAGATAAGTAATCGTGGTGAGATTTTGTTTCGCGTTGGATTTGTATTTCACGTTTAAACTCCCTGTTCCACTCCTTTCCATTCGATATTACTATAATTCAGGGTGTAAAAAATATGTTATAAGTTTTAGGAAACCTCCCTGTTTTGTTTTTAGAACATAACGCCCGAATCCTATTAACTAATGTCTTTTAGCTAGTACATTAAATTGTAATGTTGGAAACAAAATAATTATACTAATGTATCAACCCTTTTCATACACTTTTGGTAATAATAACCAGTAGGTAAATAGTTTACTGATGCTACGCTACAATTTATACGTAAATACTCCATGAACATAATAGTGTTTTTTTTTTCATTACATCACGTCATTCGATAGAATCCTTTAGAATAAATATTATTGTCCTTAAAATAATATAAACAAAACCATTTTTAATTTTATTCGAGAAACATCCCATTTACACGTATAGCAAGAAAAATATGCACAAGAACAACTTACTTACATTTGCTAACCCTTTGTTAAATGTATTATAATAAAACTGACATATTTTCGCAGTGGACGGACAACTCAGCAACCGCGAATTTGTCGCAGTCATGAAGAACCGACTTCTTCGCGGACTTGAAAAACCAAAAGACACAGGTTTTGTCAAACTTATGTATTCTCTTATTAAATGCGCTAGAGACACCAAGCCTGCCATTTTAGACTTTTAAAGGTAATTTGTTAATATTGTTCCTACAACCAATGTTTACTTTCGATTGGGCTATTTTGATAACTTCATGATGCGGCGCCTTTATACACCTAGGTTAAATCTTAAAACAAATACAAAGGAATACGATACTCAACAGGTCGAAAAACTTGTTTTCGTCATTTATTTGTGCTAAAACAATAAAGGGCTACTAGAACAGAAAATAGACTACACTGTGCAATAATCAAGTATCGTTCCAGACTAAAGAAAATTTAACATCAATTTCAGTCGCCGTATTGCAAATACATGTTAGTTGTACTGAGTATGTTTCCTGCTATGACTACCGCATTATGTATGTATCAGTATACCTAGCTTATATTAACAAATAAGGCAGAAAAGAGGTGTAAACAATAGAATATAAAACCTAGATGTCATGTCATTAGATTGATCAATCTAAAGACAACCGTATCTAGTAATTTACTTTTGGTACGTTATACTATAAAGTACCAAGTTCTAAGAGGCTCCTTTATATGTTTGAACAAATACATGAAATTATATTTGTTGCAAAATTACGTTTAGAGTTCGAAAATCCTATGAAAAACGATAATATAGAAAAAATAACTGCACAGAACCAGCTTGAGCTGTTTTCATTTTCATACAATAAACACTAAGAGCCTATGCACACCACGTTTTTTAAACGCGCCGACGCGCGTTTTAGAAACGCGCGCCGACGGCGCGTTTTCATCAGAACAGTTTGTTGTCGTTTGTTTTAGGCTGCGTCTCGTCTGACTTGTGTGCGTATCGCATCAAACGCGCTGCACGGTGCGTTTAAAAAACGTGGTGAACGTTTCGGTTTGGGTCACACGAACGAAATTCTACTATAGTTCCTAACTAGACTAAAACCGATTACCGGTACCTCTGTATATCGTCAGTGAGCTGTCGTTCTAAATAATAATCAAGCCAATTCAACAAGCATAAACGTATAATGTAAAGATATGTAAAGACACGAACAGAATGTTTGAAGTATGTTAACACCAAGATTTACTACCGGGTGAATGTCCTTTGATCAGACATCCTATAAAGTGTTGCCACTGTGCAGTCTCTTTAGTCGTAATTTATTTGCGTTTATTTCAGTATTTAACTGATTCAATAAAGTTATTTTTTTCTTGATGTGTCATAGTTTTTGTGGAGGAGCATCAGAAAATTACAGTTAAAAGACAATTCAACGTTTTGTATGTGATCAATAGTAAAGAGATTAACGTAAAGTCAGGTCTGGTAAACATTTTTGTACTGGATAAGGTTCAATTTTTTCTGCCTAACCGCGGCTCGCAACTCGAAAGTATTTTTTTTTAATTCAATAATCTTTTTGAATCTTCAAGAAGTTGGTCAGTTTAGTTATTGCGGCGAGTTGACCAGTCAAAAGGTGTCGCTGCGCAGCTTTGTTATCTAACATATATTATTATTTTTAAATTTCGTATCTCGGTGCTTGTAGTTGCACTCCTCCGAAACGGCTCGACCGATTTTAATTTTTCTTTTTGTATGATTCGTGGGTTTTCATGAAAATAGATCGAAAACACTCCCATTTTTTAAAAATAGTAGTCTGTGTCTTGTGTCATGAACAGATCAGCTAGTATTACTCTGTATTTAATTGTACACCATATAAATAAAAAGATAGTTTTCTGTAAAATAGTTCGTTACTCATTTAAAAAGACAAGTGTTATCTTTTTTGAATCTATTTAATACTATCTGATATGAATTTATTTTGTTAAGTTATATTATTTTTAAGCTCTCTATTCTGGTCATAATATTATAGTTTATTATTAATTTTACTAGATAATAAGCGCCTTGAAGTTTGACTGAGCTTTTTAACAATCTCTTACGTTTTGTGTTCAATCATGCAATTTTGTTAGTCAAATTAGTAAATTGTTGAAGTTTCTTGTTTAAGTATAAAATATATATATTTTGTAAGTAATAGTTTAATTTTATAATGTAACGAAATTATAATTAATTACCATCGTACATAGGCATACTTTAGTTTTATATTATGCATAGTTTAATACAGTAATTATGATCTTTTAGCTGTAATCTCAATAAAAAAATGTAACACTAATGTCACATTTGCATGATTGCAAACTTATATACCTACTATCTCAAATTATATCTCATCTGCATAAATATGTCACTAACGCTTCCATTTATATAAAATAATAATAATCATATACATAAATAAAAAATACTCTCATCTATTTATTCAAAAAAATCATCACATTTTGTAATGCAACGATTTCCTGTACCTACTGTTTTGTGAATTTTCGAAGAATAATAAATTCGTTTTTTGACAGTATTGTTTATTTTTAACAGTCTATTGAAATTAAAATAATATAATTGCACCATAATCGATAAATATAACTTTTAAATAATTTGTTTGTATATCATCCTATTTTTTGTGTGCTGTAAATTATTTTGTTGGTTCTCGAACTAGGCGGCTTTTCTGTAAATGCTATTAATATAATTGAATTTTATTTCAAATTGTATCAAGAAAGTATGTCCCATAAATTTTACTGAAGTGGTTTCGAATATATTTTGTGTCAACACAAAAAAATATGAGTTCAATGTTCCAAAACTCATTAGCGAGTCACTGTCTCGTTTCAAGTGCTGGGTCTCCTAGAAACGTCGTGAGATCTGACACAGACGGGCTCGGGATCGTTGAACCGGTGTCGAGTGTTCCCGACTTCCCGCCTCAGTAGCCTCAGCGTTGCGGATCTCTGTATTGGCCCAGAAACAGTTCGACTAAGCTCCGGCTTGTAAATCACTCGAAGCACGAGCCGTCGAACCGACGCCCGCCGCCACGCGAAAAATAGACATTATTTGATGTTGCTCCGGAATTATTCGAGATAATAGAAAACGGCACTGAACGAACGACTCTGCACAAGTAACCACGCCCCGCGCCCTCTGGTGAGTTTGCCCTTATATTTTAATACTTCCCCCCACTCTAGTTCGCCCACGTGGCGTCTAACGTGCGATTTTTCCTGTGCACGGCCGTCCTTGTCCATAGAACAGGTGATTTATGCACAGAAATGTTGCCAAACACCTACGTATGCATTATGAAATGTAACTGACGGCCGATTATAAAGAGATTGTGATAGTATGCACTATCACTGCATTCACTGCAAGTGTGATGTTTTTGTACTGCAGCTGAATTGTAATACGAATATTTCTGTTATTTTGTGTTAGTCTTGCCTGGAACGATACTGAGGATGCCGGTGTACGAGCGGCCATCCTTTTGGCGAGTGCCTCATCAGCGCACGGATCCTGAGAATGAGCCCAGGGACTTCGGACAGAGGCGACATGTAAGAATATTTTACATTATTATTTAATACTGGTGCAAAATGCAACTGGAATGAGGGTTTAAAACAATTGTTAGATATGATTGTGTAACAAGGCTGAGTTATTTGCGGTGCTACTGCTAACTCGTACTGTATTGATTGTGGTGATGACGTAGGCAGTTAGTATTCTAGTTATATTCCTTTTTACCAATAATAATTACCGATGTTATTAATTTATGGTGCAATACTTATCAGAACGTCCAAAAAGAGAATGGTGTGCATCGTATGTTTTTAATTATTTATTGTCACACGTATAGTGCTAATCAGTACAATTACCAAGTTTTTTTTTACTTTGACATAATTTTTTGTTTATTGTAGAAAAAAAACAATTTGGCAAATCTATTGGATGGTTTATTGTATTTAGATGTAGAATATACATTTTAATGACACATCACACCAGTTCAGAAGTCACATGCAAATTCAGTCTTATGTTTTGGTTATTAGTAATCATGATCAATGGGCTAAATATACGTCAATAACTTTATATGATGCCAATATGCAGTCATTATGTGCCTATTTATAGTAAAAGTTTGACGTAGGAAATAGTGATATACGATAGACGGCCTTCCATACCTATCTGGTGAATTACCCTTAGACAGGAGGGATTGTAATATTCAATTAATTTTGAAATGTAAACAAAATATTGCTTGATGATTATCCAAAGAATTACTTGATAACAAACTCCAACCCTTTGATGTACAATGATGGATAGAATAATTTAACAAAAATGGGTCATGTCGAATGCGTCGAAAGGTTGAGAGTAAACAAACAAGCCGAAGACTTGCCGGAATGGCTGGATAATCAAGCATTGATGTATCTCAGAGTTTCCGTAAATCGAATTAGGTCGATTGCGATGGCAGGGTTACATGCAGTGCAGAACTAGGGGGGCAGGGGCGGTGTGAGTTTGCGGTGAGGCTAATTTAGCGCGCACTACGTCGCGTGTTCCCGCCGCGCACACATCGCGTTTCGTGCACCGTGCACTGACACCGTGCGACACTGTGCCCGTGACACACTGTGACCAGCATGGGGCGGCTGCACACCTTCGTGGTGACGCTGCGCCGCGACTCCCGGGAGGTCAACTGGGGCCTGCGCCTGGTCGGAGGCGCCGACCTGGCCACGCCGCTCATCGTCACCAGGGTATACACCATGCACGCTCCGTAGGGCCGCGTCACTCGCGCGCCGGTGTAAACACACCCGGCGCTCCAGTCACCGCTCTGTTTGTAAATAAGACGCTATCCAGGTTAACGATCAATGAAATCAGGCCTAAAGTACACGGTTCAGTTAGTTATCTCAAGAAACACGGCATAGAATTATCTTCAAAACTATCATGAGAGCCGGCTTGAATTATTTTATCATTTATCCGGGACACTAAAATATTTATAGCGTTGTCAGTCAGTCTGGGACTTTACCCGCAAGCCGACAATTTGAAACACTTCATGCTATTTTTGTAATCCAAGTATCAGCTGAGCCGTTTTTAAAATATCGGGAAACGGCCGTTGTTTAAACATTATCTAGAACGTCATTAAAATACATGTAGAGCGTGGTCGAACTCTCTTTATAACTGATATATTCTTGGATGTATCGTATCGTTCGACAGCTGCCGACGACGATGCGACATGACCCCGATATTTTAATCTCTTCCATTTAATATTTCAGCCATAGCCCTAAATATATAATTTGTTAGTACGTGTAGTACACAGCCAGAAAATTCACACTTTTTCGCTTACTATGTTCCAAAGAAACTTCTATGCCGCATAAACCTGACCTTCGCGTCTGGAAGTATACAGGAATGCTGCTTTTGTAAACCCAACACACAGGAACCAAAAGCTATCAACGTTGATTTGTGTTCATAACACAAATATAAAGTAGGAACCTTGCTTCAATAATACAAGCTTTTGAAGCAAAAGTAAACTTATAGTGCTGAAGGTAATATATCACCTTAACCGCAAATACTGAAACCGTTTGCTACATAATTATAAATTTATTAATCATCTCTTAATTTTATCAAAATCAAAGGCATAAAAAACTGTTATTGTATTCACATACTTGTGAGCTGTATTTGTAAGCTGAATTTAATCCTTACTATTCCACTGAATATAGCAGTGAACAGTTCAGTGCCATATAATCAGTTAATCATTTGGGAAGAACCTGTTTCTGTGTCCTTCTGTTTACTGTGATAACACTTATCAACACTCTCTTCCAAAATTCTCTTTGGAAATTCTCCTATCAACAGTATCAACCATAAATTTTTTGGCCGATAGGAGTGAGAGTGGCTGTTAGTGTTCAGGTTACAGCGAAACTAGATGTTTTTTCGTGGCCACCACTTTCTTTTTCTAGACTTCTTTGTCCCACTGCCCTTTGCTCAGGGCAACCTCTATTCCTATGCTACCCAAACAGTTGCATCGTCTTTCCAGTTCGGATGGAACCTATTTGCCTATCCAGCAAACGTGGTAAAAAAAGACCTTCTTTTATGGCCTTATTATGCATTTGTGATTCACTGACAGCATGTTCCTATTAAGTAAAATCTCTGTAATTATGAGAAATGCGAAAACCTCGCCAATAACGTGGACCCCGCTTTCAAGAATAAAACAATTTTCCATTAAATGTTTTATTCTTGTTATGTTGCATGTTACTTCCCAACTGAAAATTAGTTGGGTATAAAATAAAAAAATGTAGCTATTTAAGGAATTAATCCAATAAATATATCATTTCATATTTCGAGATGCTATTTTGTCTTATTTGTATACTTGTGTACTTATCGTATTATTGACCTATTTTCGCTTATCACGTGTTCAGACGTATGGACTAAAAGAAAGAGTGCAACACAGCTCAATTCGAGAAGCATGTAGGAGGCTTCTGAGTCATAGATGTTGAGATTGCATTCTGGACTAGTTGCCAGGTAGATTCTCTATTAGAAACAAACAGGTATTTTTTAATGAACTATGAAACAATGCGAATATTGCAGGGCAGTAACCCTTAAAACTGTTTTTATTATTTTCTATCAATCATTTGTCTCTTCTTTGGCAGCAGATGGCGCTATTAGTTTAGTCTCAATACTAAGTGTTAAGGCCCTCATGATACAAACAAGCATAGAGAATTAGTAACTAAGTATTGCTTAGTTTGTAAATAATATTGATAAACTGTGCTACATCATGTATGTCATTTACTGTGCCTTTTCTGTAACAGGTGCCTATGACGCACAGTAAAATAGAAGTATTGTAGACGAATTTAAACTGCAATGTATTTTACATAGTATTGTGGAGTGTAATATTTTTCTAATGAATCAGGCGTACGTTTCGTAGCCAGAAGTACTGACGTTAATTTGCAGTTATTTATAATATTCGTCTCTAAAATCTTTTGGGTCACAAACAGACAAACAGGATCGTAAAACGTTAAAAGATAAGCTAGGATTATAGCATTAAGAGAGAAATTCGTAAGAAAATTAATTCTTGATGAATATACGAGTAATGTTCCCTTGGAAATAATATTATAATATAGTGTTTATAACTACGCTAATGTAAGTAGCACGGGGCAAATCGGTGATAGGATGCAATGCTTGTGGATGCGTACATATGTCCAGAAGTTAAGGGTTTTTCACTGAAATGATAACAACTGTCGAAACATAGTAGAAAATCTTATGGTTTTTCTGTCAATCATTAATCGTCGGCGAGTTCAAAGTTTTTCTTGTATATATTACTCTCTACCTATTACGGCTCTATACCTACGCTTACAGGTTACAGACAAGCCCATTTCTATTTTATTTAATGTCTGTGGTCCATGTTCACGTGACCACGACTAGCATAGTAAACAACCGTTAGGAAATGTTGAAATACGGACATTTTGGAATCTGTATTTTACTAGTCGTGCAAAAAGTAACTTGAATAACTTTGATTCTACAAAAAAGGATCAACATATTTTTTTGTTTTTCCGTCAATCGAGAAAGGCAAAAGTTCTTGTTTACTGCCTCAGCTGAAACCTTTGCTGTTCATCTTAGGAAATTAAAAAAGAAACCACAAATTCGGAAGGTCTAAAGTACGATGCAGCAAATGCAGTATGATGCAGTAAACTGCATCATACTGCATTTGCTGCATCGTACAGTGGGACATTTATTTAATTAACACTTAATGCACACAAAAGGTACATTTTTTTTTTTTTTTAGGTGGTAAAATCATCAGATGAGTCCTCCCGCCCTGGGTGGGGCGGAAGGGACTGTCAGACTCTTACTGACTAAAATCCACCCGTGTTCCTTCCTATGCCCTTTACGTTCCGGGGCCACGGTAACCTGGGTTAAGAAAAAACCCGCGACCCCAGCAGGCATTTGGCGCGAAACACGACGCGCCACCGACCCGGGCTTGGTCCTTGGTCGGACGGCGAGCTACCCATCACTCACCGTCCGCAAGCCCGCTGCGCCGCTGTGCCCTCTGCTGATCAGAGGGACACGCGTTGGAGCATCCACACGACAGGCTATTCGCATACGGGCAAAGAGACCACTTAGGCACACAGTGCCTAAGGAAGAGTTTTTGCCCGCATTCCAGGGTGCACCGGCCCGGAAAACTGGTCTTCCCCCTGGACGTATCCAAGAGGGAACTCCAGTCCACGGGCGCACGTGGAGGTTTCCTGTCATAGCACCCCACACAAAAGGTACATAGCCGGAAATAGGCATTTAATGAAACTGCTAACGTTACACCACTTTTCTTAGAGGGAAATCATCAATAGTTGTGGAGCTGAAGGGACTGTCAGACTCGTATTGATAAATTCCTTCAATTATTTTTTTGTGATCCAAAGACACGGTAACCTCAAGATACTGAAACTGGTAGGCATTAGGCCTTATCGGGTCCCGTCAGTCTGCTGACATCACGTGTGGGACACAAAGCGTCGTCGAGACTCAGATTTGGTCCTTAATCAGACGGTTTACTATCCATTACTCGCCGTCTGAAGTAAGCCGGAAATTGCTTCGCAATACCCGACGCCCTGGGCGTCTCCTAATAGTTGAGGAGGAGAATGGAACCCTCGCCCCATACCGTGGCCTGAAATTAGACCGGACGCGAGAAGTCGCCGCAGCCGATGACATCCACGAGGACACGTCGTCGGTGCTCCCAATCCGAAAACTGACCCTGCCGTTAAACCCGTGTCCGGTAAAGGGCCTGCATCAGACGTAAGGTGAAGATGCCGTAGCGTCTCTCCAGCCACACCTCAAAAAGAACTCACCGCCGCCTTACGTGTTATAAAAACGCCCCATCAAAGTTGGCCTTACTGACAGTCCAAACAAGCCCAGTCAATTAAATCTGCATTTCTTTGTATATTTAATACTTGATCTAAGCACAAAATTATGTATGTGACTAATCTGTTCAATTTTACATCGGGTGGATCTTGACATGGTTTATTCTAGGCTGGACGTCATATTCGGCCTACATAATATTCGGGCTGGCCACGTAACATCTCGCATCTGTTTCCCGCTGATCGAGAAATGCACTTAGGAAATAATCTCCCGGTTGACCTTGGCTGCCATACATCTTTCAATCGAAAACACAGCCTTGAGCTCGTTTTTTATTTAACGATACCATTAAAATGCCTTCATTACTTCCTCTCCATATGGCTGGGATGACTCAATCGGTTCGATACATTTCGATAGAAAAACATGACTGATTAGAAAATGGAATAGGTTTGTAATATTTTTAGAGAAAGGGGCAACATTTAAACATTTGGGTAATTAGCAACTTCATAACTCATGTCACTTCTTGGCAAAGAGTCCCGCCCAGCACCACAGATTTGTGATTTGAGCGATAAATAATTTAACAATTTTATTTAGCAGCCTATGAGACTTGGTCGTATTATAAATGAATATCGAGACCTACTATAACCTCGTTGAAACGATTGAGAAACCGCCAATTGAATGAATAATAATAATTAATAGCTAATGCGTAGACTTTTCTTCAAAAATAATTAGCTGAATGTCTAGATTCTTTAGGTATGGCCCAAAAGAAAAACAGAATACATAATGTCAATTTTGGCGATAGAAAGAAAATATTTAGACCTAAATAAACACTAGGCTTTTAATTACTGTGTTTGGCAACGTAGACCTAATAAAATATCTGTGAAATGTTGAGTAAGGAATAGTCTAAGAGTGCTGGTAGACACTAATATATATTTTTATAATTTATTTCATCAGAGGTAAGGTAAAGCAGCGTGAGAAAACTGGCAAGTCCTAGAAACAAAATGCGAAGACATGTGACATAAACCTGCACGCTCTAGATAGGTGGTGGATTATGACCCACTTTCTTACACAAAATGAGGCTGTCTCAACAGTTTCCTACCAGCCTTCAACGTTTCTATGTTGAAGGTTTATACGTTATTTCAAAACAAAAGCAAGACGATGAGAGTTCCATAGAGAGTTTTAACCTAAAGCATCACCTTCAACCTGGATAGTTTGGTGACGCAATTGCGTACGCATCACCTGCGTATGAGTGTAATACGGATGGACGATAGCCAGCTACGTTTTAAAAATTCCGTCAAACATGAAGAACTAGATTGTTTGACGTCCTCACAAAAATTTTGCCACGACTCACGGTGATGGACAAGAGTAAATATAGATGCATGTCCTCGCCATTGACTCGAGGAAGTGTGTGATGGATTTGCGCAGGTCGAGCAGTCGATGCGACGCGGCCTCCATCCGATCCGTCGGTTGTTTTCAATAAAAAATGTCAGGTTGGCGCGGCGTCGCCGGCGGACGCATTTAGCCTGGCCATCGGCCAAACACAGTGCATACGTCCCGCGCACTCCCTCCTCTACCCCAGCCACAAGGTCGACCTAGTATACTCTATGCAATATACTACACCCTTCTTATTGGCCCTCCAAAATTACACATCAGTTGGATCTCATATTTTTGTGTTTGTTAACTTTTCCATACCTGTATGTAGTCATTTATTTAATCATCTATTCTCCTTGATTTTTAGGTAGTGGCGTCAAATCCCACTAAAAATGCTTTAAAATAAAGCGTAATCTATTCTGAAAAGTAAACAAGTTGACTGAAAGATGTTGACGAGTTACCCTTGAAGGTGACCGAACCGAATGTACGCTTGGTTCACACTTCAGAATGTCACGGCCCGTCTGCTAGCTTGCTATATGTGTCGCATAACCTGTAAACATAACATTTTAACTCGGGCAATACCTGTGCTTACGTCATGAAATTCTTCTTCTAAAATTGTTTAGACTCTTCACGAAATGTTGCTTTATGAAACGTTTCATAAAAATAAACCTTCCATGCCAGAGTTTGTAGTTTCAACCAGTCCTACCAAAGTTGTGGGAATAATAATAGTATTCAACCGCATTCGGTTAGCTTAGAAGCTGACTCTAACCCCCTTATTAATAAAACGAGAAGTAAAGTTACGCCAAAAAGGTAATTCTTTAAAATTTATGGTTTGTTCCAAGATTATCCTGGTTATAAGTTAAGTCCACGTTTATTAATAAGGGGGTAAAAGTCTACGCAGATGATGTTATGTGGCAATTAGTTAAATAGGTATGTAAAAGTCGTTAGGCGGTTGTAAAGTACGATAGTAAAATAAAACAAACCTTTGAAGTCTGAAGTTTTCTAAGAATCCCAGTGGTTGAGACTTCAAACACCTCCATATTTTCAGTTTGGGTAAACATTGACGCGATGGGATTGACATATGGGCGCTTTGAACTACACTCTGCAGTATTGGATAAATGTATAACGATAATTTGGAGAGCTAAAACCGAACTTCTTAGAATAAAGTAAAATCCCCAATCGATAGATGGCAGTGCTCGTATCACTGTAAGGAACTATAAGTATACTATGACTATAAACTTTTTCTGAAGTTCGACCATAAAGCCAAATGTTATTAAGAATTTTGTATATTTTTGCCCCTTACACTATTTTGACTTTACTTAGCGTCACCTAAATTAATTTCTCAGTATCCAAAGGCCTCATTTCTGATCTTAGCATTGAAATCCATCTTTTTAGTTTTATTTTGGGTAAATTACAGTAAAAATAATATATTGCCTTTTTAAACCAAATTAAAAAAAGCCGATAGTGCATTTGCTTTTCTTCAAAACTACCTTTTTTATTTACAGTTACGTAATAATTAAAATCACTTATTACTTTTCAGGTGACACAAGGCACTCCCGCGGGCAAGGAGCTGGTACGAGGCGACATTATCGCTAAAATCGACGACTACGACGCACGCGACCTGCGACACGAAGACGCACAGAATCTCTTCAGGAATGCGCCCAAACAGATCAAGCTGGTAGTACAGAGGTAATGAGTCCTATGTTTTGGAAAGACGATTAATATACAGGGTGAATTTTCCAACTGGACGTGAATGGCCATATTTGAAACTAAGTGGATCTAATTCTGGGAAGTAATGTATGTCATAATAATATTATTTATTCCTAGAATTTAATCCTTGTAAGCGACCCTATCGGATGGTTTACTAATAGGTATAACATTTTTTTTCGTAGCACTTGCTCAAAAAAGTGACATTCTATGCCACAAAAAGCGTACATAACAATAGTCATTATTAATCTGTTAAAAACAGGGAAAGAAAGTTGTACTGAATTTCATTCATCCTCTAGGGAGAGAATGTGATTTGAATTTCGAATACTTACCGATACTGAACTACATCAGTCTGTCTTTACACCATTGAGTTTGTATGTAAAGCATTATACAACTTTTTGAAAAAGGAATACGCATTTATTATGCAGTTATGATTTAATAAAATTACGAAAACCGAAGAGGCCGTATACGAGTATGATCTTGATGCCTTTGCTTTTCCGAGAATACAATATTAATCTAGGAATTTGCCGTGTTTTGTTTTCTTCAAAAATATAAACGTTGAGTTTATTTTAATTTATTTTTTAAATAAGTTTTTGTTAAATTTAAATGTTTAATTAATGCTTATCTCATATTATTATTATGTTAATTTTTTCGCCAGTGGTACGAAAAGTAGAGTATTCGCCTCGGTGATAAAGCTGTCTTAGTCTTGGGTGAACTTAAATCCCTCGCTACACTCAGGAGTCATCTTAAATCCCTCGCTTCGCTCGTGATTTAAGTTTCTAACACCCTCGCTACGCTCGGGAGTAAGCCTCGAGTCCTTCGTTATGCTCGCGATTTAAATCGTCACCCGCGACAGAAGACACTGCTTTATCCCCTTGGTTAATAATCTACTATTTAATCAACGTTTTCGATTTCTGGGGATGGAATGTCATGTTGATTTTTGAAATGTCCAGGAATGCAGTTTTAGTTTTCATCAAAATCGCCTCGGCCTCGAGACTCCTTTCAGTATTTTTTGCTTTTCTTCATACTAGTTTCGGTTTTATAGCCATCCACGCTCAGTTGGAAAATTTACTCTGTATAGAACAAATTTTTAGGATAAAATTACTTCATTCAGTAAAGGAATGGGAGGGATTTGGGATCAGCTGCAGACAATAGACACTGAGATAATTATACTTTGCAATATCCGTCAGGGTCCGTTATCCAGGGCCATGTACGAAATTTGTTAAACGGTAACCTCAGATGAAGCTAAAAACGGCAAATGGGTATTTCAAGAAGGCGTCTTATGATATTTTACGGCTGGATTCGTTTATAGTCATTTTCTTGTTCATCATCATCATGTTTTTTACTTGTTAAAGACGCTTCTATGAAAAGATATTTTGACTAAAGCAGAATTATTAAAACAAAGTTTTTTCAAATAACAGCAGGTAAAAATTACCTAAATAATCTTTTTGAACCCATGAAGAGTAAAAGAGACCGTACAATATCATCTAGTATAATAAATTAATAATTGACTGTAATACTAAAGAGGGTAGTCCAACAAATTCCAAGTAAAAAGACACAAGGTGTGACTACAGGGGCGGCGCGAGCGCACATCTATACTCTCTGCCTCGCTCTCCGGGCAGCTTTGTAGGCCGCGTGCCCACGCCTACCTTCTATCACGAGTTCGCTGAGTAAGACTTGCACTAGGTGTCATCCGTGTTGCGGTGTTGCCCTCCACCTACTTGTTGATTTATGTTACTGGTGATACTGAATTTTCCGAATTTATATTAGCAACTTAATTTATACCTTATGACAACGATATAAGAATCAAATGAATCTCGAACTGGTGTTTTTAATTGCATTCTTGAGTGTAGTTATACACTCGATAATTGAAAAATAAATACCTGCTAATAAAAAAATTGTGGCAGTAATCTAAATGCGTACAACAATGATGTTATAGCGTACAGTGTCAATTATTATTTGCCCTTATTGCATAAAAATGTTAAATCAAATTCTCCGTATTTTCAGCGTTTGATTCAGTATCACATTGCAATTTGTAAGAACTCTTTGTAAAATCTTAGAAATGTATGCCTGGTATATTTAGCCCTCTCTATCTTAGATGTATCCAAAAATATTTAAGCATGGGTCTCAATGTTGTAAACAATCTTTGCAAATAACTGTAATATTTATACCCTTTGGAAGAATATTTGATGTTGAAATAGACGAGTTTCCGACTCCGTCAATACATACGTAACATCCTGTATGCTGTCGTCAATAT
Organism: Agrotis segetum; assembly: GCA_036375495.1. Classification (NCBI taxonomy): domain Eukaryota; kingdom Metazoa; phylum Arthropoda; class Insecta; order Lepidoptera; family Noctuidae; genus Agrotis; species Agrotis segetum. The sequence goes on from JAQSVV010000150.1 coordinate 1,131,407, forward strand.
TACATGCATGAACTGTACCTATTTATGTTATGATCTATTTTCTATGAATGTATCGATGTTGAAACCAGTCTCTTTTATATGTGTCTAGGTTACCAATGTGTACTAAATGCATTGCATCCTTCCTTAAATGTTCACATACACACATGTTACTACCTCAGGACAGATTCGAAGTTAAAAGTTTTAAAACTGATACGGTCACTAATTTTATCATTACAACTTAAAACTGAATATTTACCATGTTAGTAAAAAGTCCAAACAAGTCATAATCATGGTAAATAACGTTTAAGTTCTAATGAAAAGATTTGTCAAGTCGAGCCATGAACTATTTCTTGGTTATTTTCGAATCAGTCCAGTGGTGTTAATTAGATATTTGACGCCGTCAATACATCATAAAGTTGGCACTAGACACTGCACTTTATTGACGTCAGTCCATGTTCCAGCCATGTTCATGTAGCACGTTGTGTAGGGACGTGGACCGCGAGGGCCCCAGAGACACCGCCGCGGCCCGGGCGCCGCGCTCTCCGGTACCCTTCGCACATACTGCTGCACCACCATACAGGTATCATTCTCATTACATTTTATATCTTAGAAAGGTAAGGAAAGTCACAACACTGAGTGCACATATGGACACCATCGCCAAGGCTGTAGAGGGGGCGAGATGAACTTGAGCTGTACCACAACGGCTGGTTTGAAGAAACGCGTGAAAAGTTTTCTTGGAAGGAATTGAGAGAAACCTTTACGCAGCAGTGGAATAGTATTGGCTGAAAAAAATACTTCAACCACAACACCACCAGAGTTTTGTTCGGCCTATAAAGAATAAAATCGTTCATGATCTACATTATACTATCAGTGACTGTAACTCCCATGTAATCTGTTATCACTCACATTAGTTTCAAATGTGACTGTCTTTAGTATAGAATGTCAACTTATCATTATATTCAACAGCTGCTGTATAATAAATAACGTTATATAAATACTGCAATCAAAGCCAAAATAAATTATGATGCATCGCCCCCAGAGGTGCCAAAAATATAAAGTCAATGACACGACCCGTCTAAAAGAGTTTAAATTCCACGATAAACTTGTTGTGTCCTCGACGACTAAAACTGAAATTAAATCTCATTGAATGTATGGAAACATCAAAGAAAAAAATGTCCTAGTGAAACGCAGTCACGGCATACCACGCTGAGAGATTGAGCCAAAGGTCAGTCTCTCATTGGTTCTATTAAAAGCAGAGTATACAAAACATTGATATCGTCACCTAAGACTGAACTCGATAGAATTTGGAATGAATTTTAATTATATGCTATTGCTCTATAGGCGAAAATGTTATAGGTGCATCCTTATGTAGGTCTTTTGTGCTCCAACTTAAGTAAAATAAAACAACGACACTTCAAAATCCAGTGATTTTGCACACCACATTGAGCGCTTTCATATTAGGCGATAACGGTAGCTACACGACACTGACATATCGTCAAGAAATGTATGAAAGTACCAATACCGGTTCATGGTGTCGATATCTTTATTGTCAAAGCTGAATATGTGAAAGCACCCCATAGCTGACTTTATTCTGTCATCTACATTTGGCTGGTCTTTCGCACAGCCTCGATAATCACATAATAGCAATATTTAATATTATTTCTGCCGATTATTAAGCTTCCAAGAGTATGGAGAATAAATATCAGTATTTTTGTCATGCTCACTAGGCGCTCTATATGTGGAAGGGCCCTAGTATGTAGCGATCACGTGGTACTGTAAGAGGTATAGGTAAAGAAATAAGATTTCCTAAAAATGTGCTGTAGAATTGGGTACATCACAGCAGGGTTGACAGGTACTCAGGGTGTCGAGTCTGCTAATTATTAGTCAGAATGGCGCCACAATGGCGTTTCAATTTTCGAACCATTTTTTACTCAGCAGTAAAAAATGGTTCGAATAAGCACTACAATTGAAACGCCATTGTGGCGCCATTCTGACTAATAATTAGCAGACTCGACACCCAGATCTCTTATCAACCTGCTAAAGGCAGTCTTCTTGGTTTTAGACAGAATAAGTAATTAATACAAAAATCTGTTGGCTAAACTCCACCGTAACCCATAAGGGTTTCCTTAAGGGTTTTTTTTTCTTAGAACTTTTTGCTTTATTAAAGCAAGATTTAAACTGATAACAATTTGACAGGACACCAAGTCCCCAACAAGGATGGCGAGGTCAGGAGTCGCAGCAGAGCTGGCGCGGGCCCGAGTCCCTCCCGCGCACCCCGCTGCCGGGACACGGGCCCGCGGGCCCGGCCGGCCTGCCGCACTACAGTCCCTACCCGCAGCAGATCGAGGGAGAATACAGGACGCTCATGCTCTCACCGTCTTCTAATCGCACCGATGATACGTTCGACGAGTCTATTCAGAGTCAGGTTAGTACCGCCATACTTATATAATATCTATACAGGTTCTGCAGAACGAACTTTGAAACCTATGTGATGCGAAGCCGAAACTAGCCGGTACCTGTACATTAAGTCCGGTTTCCACCAAAGTGGAGACGAACGAAGAGGAGACTTGCTGAAGTCAACCAATCAAATAGCTTAAAATCCAGATTGAAACTACCGTGTACTGCGATTTTATGTCGTATTTAGCACGTCTCACCTACTATCCGTTTGTAGTGACAAGCGGATAGATGGCTGGTTCTAAAGCTGGAAGTTGAAGTCTGTATGGACCGCTCAAACTGAGGGCTGGCAACCTAGAAGTGAAAATCCGCTAGATGCGTGAAAGACTACTGACATTGTGGCGATGCATAAGGGAAGCTTGATACCCGTTCAGGGTATGAAGATCCTATATACTCCTGCGAAAAGGGTGGTACTTCCAACCAGACGGATTTTAAGTCTAAGCTCGCATTTTGAGTGTTAGTATTTCTGTTGCCCGATAGATGTCGCTAGTTGTCTTTTTGTTGACAACTTTATTATGTCCGCTACGCCCACAGATTTGATCTGACGCACTGTAGGCTGAACGCGAAAGTGGCGGCTTACGATTTTCGTACGTGAACTGGACATGTGAAGTAGTTGCTCTTACGTTATTTATGTCTATCTATTGGCACCGTGCACAACGGCCGCGGCGGAATAATGCGATTATAAAAAAATACGTACAGATTGCAGAGCTGAATCTGTGAGTGACTGAGCCGTCTTTTTTCGACTGCTCCCCAACAGCTGCCGTTGCAGGAACTAGCTACGATATCTCGTCAGATATTCATTAAAATCAAATGGTGTCAAGGGCAATTCTGTTCAAAATTAAATGCTTGTAATGATTAACGTATTTATTCGGGTAAGGGTCAATATTATGTTCATAAAAACATCGTCGCAAGAAATGTATTACTTTAAAACAAATTTGATTTCCATAAAAAAGATAATAGTTAATCTTAAAAGATAGACATAATATGCTGTCGCGGACTTTATTTTAGAACGTTTCATGAGGAAAATTCCGTCATACATCATTTTTGCGTAATGTAAACCTTTTACGCAGCGCACGCAATGGAAGCTCTCGATAAGATTTTCCCGATTTTGCAACATTTTTCATCGCTGCTCTGCTCCTATTAGTCATAGCGTGATGTTATATACCCTATATCCTTCTTCGTTATATGGGCTATCAAATATTTTTTTCAATTCGATGACAAAGCTGAATGTACTCTGAGGCAAAGCATTCGGCACCATGCGCTGCAATCGAATAGTACCACCCCCACTTAGTACTTCGCACCCAGCGAATATCTGTGGCTACACCTGTATCTACCACTGGACTGGCTTAATACGGCTATTTGAATAGGATCATGTAATTGTTATGATGTAGAAAGTCTCAAAACATAATACCTTCCGATACAGGCTCATACCTCACACATACACCATCACACCCACACCGCACCTTAGCTATTCATTCAGGGTCGCGGGGCTGTCTTATCAGGAAACCGTGACCCTAGAACGTAAAGAGCTTTTGAAGGCCACCGTAGATTTTTGTCAGTACAAGTCTGACCGTCCCTCCCGTCCAGCGCTGGGTGGAAGGACTCGTTTGATGATTTTGAGAAATTATTATAAAATAAGACCCTTTTAAAAAAAAAACAAACCGATGAAACATCGAACTGAAAAGCAAAAAATAAATTTTGAGGCGGCGCCAAACAAACAAACATATAAATTAATTATTTGAAGAGCAGAATAGCTCGTTGTATTGGTTGAATAGCTCGTCGTAGCTATTCGTTGATTGTTTCTTTGGCGCCGCCTCAAAATTTATTTTTTGCTTTTCAGTTCGATGTTTCGTCGCTTTGTTTTTTTTTAAAAAAAGGGACTTATTTTTTACTTTTGAGTTTCCTATATCGTGTCAATTTCTGTAAATTAAAAAAAAATTAAGACTTTATTAATATATTTTTTTAACTATGACGACCTCCTACACCTACTTTCTGTCTTCATTCTCAAACTCTCAACGACTGTCATACCCCAGCTACGTCTAAAGTAGTCATCAAGATGAGTGAAATGAGCCCAAATACGATAAAGTTGTTGTTAACTGTTAAGGATCTCTTGCTACTGCCCTCTGTCACCACCCTCAGACCCTCGATGACAATTATACCCCAGCTAGGTATAAAGTTTTCATCAAGACTAGTGAAATGAGCCCAAACACGATGAAGGTGCTGTTAACTGTTGAGGACCTCTTGCCCCTGCTATCCGTCACCATCCTCAGACCCTCGATGGCAATGATACCTCAGCTAGGTCTAAAGTTCTCATCAAGCTGAGTGAAATGAACCCAAACACGATATAGCTGTAGTTAACTGTTAAGGAACTTTTGGGACTGACTTCACAAAATTAAATTACAGGGATCTGGAGTTGATCTCATAATAATGTCCTCAGAACTACAATTGTTAACTTTATTTCAACAGAATCGGTTGATAATTGAAAGTTCTGTAGGAAGATAAACAATTAATTCCTTTTTTTCTACCCTTGGAGGCCCATTTTAATTTTGAAATTTAAATGGGACCAACTTCGAAATATACTCTTTCCAACAAAAAAAGAATTTTTAAATCGGACCACGTTATGAAAAGTTATGCGTGGTCATACATAAAAAAAAAATATACATGTCGAATTGAGAACCTCCTCCTTTTTTTTTCGCCGGTTAAAAAACCTGAACTAAGGAATAAAATTGTAATATGCCAAGGCTGCGGAATTTGTTCGAAAGAGTTACCGCGGCCCTGGAACGCAAAGACGTTAAATATTACAGCTATCTAAATTCAATTGTTTTTTTTTTTTTAATTTCAACAGATAAATAATGAATGATACATAATAATTTAGTTTTTATACCTTCCTTTCAATTTTTAATTGAGTAGTAAGTAATAATAGCACTACCAATATTAACAATATTTTAATTGAATCCGGAAATACTTCCGGTATTTCCGGATTCAATTAAAATATTGTAATTACTCTCTGGAAAAATGGCTTATCCGTGTTATTCTTTCGGTGTGCATTTATGATACAAGTGCCAAAAATCAATCTACCTATTCCGATCTATGGTTATTATACTGGACCCTGAGAACATTGTAAGCTCTCTGCATATAGCTAGCATAGACACACACCAAAGCTATGTCGGGTCCAAATCATTTTACTTTTCTCAGCGTCTACTTTACGACCATA